>CM076581.1:1688607258-1688634868 GCA_034641835.2 Pinus albicaulis
TTTCTCACAGCAATCATATAAATAGTTAAGCAAAATGCAGATAGAACATATAAGTGGATCTTACAGAAGACAAATCAGAAACAGGAAAAATGTGGTGGTTCGTTACGGCGGTCAACAGGATGCTTCAACCAGCAAAGTCTCCTTGGTCAGCCAACCCAGCATGTGTCACAACGGTCCTCCAATCAGTAAACGAGTCAACCCAAGTCAACTCCAAAAAAGTCAACGCAGGGCAGCAAGCTAAAAGTCAACGCAGCAGCAGATTGGTCAACCCTTTGACCTCGATTTCTGTGCCAAATAGTACGGCCTTCCAAAATCGAACTTCCCACAAAGTTTCAGCCCAATTGGACCATGCGTTGACCAAAGTCAACGCTGGTCAAACTTTCTGCAAAACCCTAACTGCAGAAAAATCGTCCTTCAACTCAGCCGTATTGTTTTGTCCTTCTTCTCCTTCACACGTGTGGCTGAACTCGTCCTCCAAGTAGCTCGTACTATCTCAGATGAGAGAAGAAGATGTGAGTTGTGTTGTGATGAAATGCTCTCCAACTTTGCTTGTATTTATATCCATCATTGGGGCGTGTGACACATCTGCTGGGGGCGTGCAACCTTAAGGCCGACCTGCACATATAATTTATTAAGAATAATAAATTCAAAATAAATGTTCTGCTCATCGGATTAAGATATATTATATATGGATTTTACACCTCTCCGAAAGAGGATTCCAACAAAAATATTAGCCTCTTAATCTGAGCATCATAACATGGAGTTTGGACCTAGTTGTCCAAATTTAACACTCCCTCTCAACTAGGGAGAACTCCATCCATCGGTGCAATCAAACATCGTGCGTCATCCCGCCGTAACTTGCTTTGCTGGCCTCTTTATTTCAGAACAGAAGTGGGTCAGTCACAAAGACATCATCCCCCGACTGACATAATCAGTCCAGAGGTCCCAAACCTCTATCAAACTCATGAAGAGTATCCAACCAACCCAAAGTTGGTTCATCTGACCCGAAGTCAGGCAGAGGTCCCAGACCTCACTAAACTTGATCCCAGATCAAGTGGTTGGACCGTGCCATCCTAGATAGAGAGTACGGCAATCTCTGATGCGTCCATCGGTCTTTGCTAATAGTCTCTAGCTTTTCCCACCTCATTGGCCAAATGAGAGGTACTTCCCATGAGCCCTGAACTCAATGGGTAGGATGCATACGGGACACAGATAAATGAGTGGCGAACCAGCTCAATAATCACAAGGGTGGGGCAGAAGCATTATGAGTGCTTATAGCTCCGAGAAGCTATCCCCAAAGCCCCCCAGAGCTCCCAGAGCTCATCGTCCAACAGGACCCACATCATAGGGTCTTTCCACGACACCAAGATTCTCACGGAAGGGTAGGAACTTGACCTTCCCCAGGGGCTTAGTGAGAATATCCGCGACCTGCTCATCAGTTCCTATATGATCGAGCCTTACGGCGCCTCGCTGTACCATATCCCGGATAAAGTGGTACCTGATATCAATATGCTTGGATCGGTCGTGGAACACAGGATTCTCAATCATACGAATCCCACTCTGATTATCACAGAGTATCACAGTGGTATCTAGCACATGTCCAAACAGCTCACTAAAGAGCTTCCTCAACCAAACTGCTTCACAACAGGCCATACTAGCAGCAATGTATTCGGCCTCCGCGGTGCTCAAAGCCACCGACTTCTGCTTTCTGCTCATCCATGAGATCGAAGCAGAACCAAGATTGAAGCAGCATCCAGATGTGCTCTTACGATCCACCACACTGCCAGCCCAATCGGCATCAGTATATCCACGGAGTATCACACTCCCGGCAGTGTATCTCATCCCATGGTTTATCGTGCCCCGAAGATATCTCAAAAGATTCTTGGCACCAACCCAGTGAAAATGATGAGGCTCAACCATCTGTTGACTCAAAGTGTTCACTGCAAAACATATGTCCGGACGGGTGTTCACTAAGAACATCAATGCTCCTATGAGTTGACGATACTCAGTAGGATTTGCCAAGATAGGCCCAGCAGCGCTGCCACTCAACTTCTTAAAGTTGAGTTCCATTGGTGTCGACACGGATTTACAGTCCACCATCCCATATCTTTCCAGAAGCTTCACAATATATTTTCCTTGAGAAAGGAAAATCTCTCCAGGTCTCTGCCAGACCTCTAGGCCTAGGAAATAGTGCATCAGTCCTAGGTCCTTCATCTCGAACTCAGCAGCGAGCTCCCTCTTACATTGATGAATGAGAGGGTCATCACCTGTCAGGAAGAGGTCGTCCACATACAACACTAGAATGAGAGGCTTCCCCTGCACAACCTTGAAGTAAAGGTTTGGATCGGCATTACTTCGAGTGAAGCCCAGCTTCATCAAGTAACTATCCATCCTCTCATACCAAGCTCTGGGTGCTTGCTTTAACCCATAGAGGGCTTTCTTCAACCTGTAGACATAAGTGTCTCGATCTTGAACTTCAAATCCCAGAGGTTGTTCCACATACACCTCTTCCTTTATTGCACCATGCAGAAAAGCGGTCTTGACATCCATCTGATGAAGACTCCATCCTTGCGTAGCAGCAAGGGCTATGATTGATCGAATGGTGGTATATCATGCCACGGGTGCAAATATGTCATCATAGTCAATTCCTTCCTTTTGAGAGAAGCCACGGGCAACAAACCTTGCCTTGAACTTTTCAGCACTCCCATCAGATCCATGTTTGATCTTGTAGAGCCATTTTGCGGTGACAACAGATTTGTCCTTCGGTCTCGGGACTACATCCCAGACATCATTCTTCATTATGGACTCATATTCTTCGTGCATAGCATCCTTCCAAACTTGATGCTTTACGGCTTCCTCAAAAGATCCAGGTTCAGATTGTACAATAGTACTCATGGCAGCTAGATACCCTTGGTATCTACACGGCTTCTTGCTTTCTCGGAATGTCCCCCTTGGGGCAGCATGTCCCTCAGCATCTTCGAGGGTGTCCCTGAGCCATGAAGGTCTCTTTCCTAGTGAAGGAGATGGATCAATAGGGTCCATTGGTCCTTCAATATCAGGCATTGATTCATCCTGCGGTCCTTCTTGATTTCCAGGCCTTTCTTCATGATTTTCTCCAGATCTAGGAAGATCTACTACTTTCTTCAGGGAAGCATCTTCGTCAAAAGTGACATCATGGCTTATCTCTACTTCCCTTTGACAAGGTACATAGACTCTATATGCCTTAGAAGTCTCACTGTAGCCCACAAACATTCCTTTCTTCCCAGTAGCATCCAGCTTACTTCTCTTTTCTTTCGGCACATGAAAATAGGCAGGACATCCAAAAATTCTAAAATGTGAGACATCAGGTTTCTTACCAAAGAAAACCTCTTCGGGAGTTTTGGAGTCCAGAGCGGAATGAGGGCATCGGTTTTGAATGTACACAGCAGTATTTGCAGCTTCTCCCCACAGAAACTTCGGTAGACCCTGGTCACATAGCATGGCACGGGCAGCTTCCACAATAGTCCTATTCTTGCGTTCGGCAACACCATTCTGCTCAGGAGTATATGCAGTGGTAGTCTCCCTCTTAATGCCAGCTTCTCTGCAAAAGTCTTTGAACTCATTTGACTCATATTCAGTGCCATTGTCAGTCCTCAAAATCTTGATCTTCTTTCCGGTCATATTTTCCACCAAGACTTTGAAGGTACGGAACCACATGAAAGCCTCATCCTTCTTCTTCAAGAAGTATATCCAGGTTTTGCGAGAGAAGTCATCAGTAAATGTCATATAGTAAGAACATCCCCCCAGGGATGTTACAGGCAACATACCGGAAAGATCAGAATGGACCAGTTGCAATATCTCGGATGTCTTTGTGACACTTGAGGGGAAAGGTCCCCTTGTATGTTTTCCTTCAGCACAGCCCTTACATACACCTTCATGATTATTTCCAAAATCAGGCATCCCTGTCACCACCTTCCTTGCTTCGGGAAGGGCTTTGTAATGAAGGTGTCCAAATCTACGGTGCCATAGTTCGGTTTGTCGGATAGTATCACAAGTCATAGCTCCCAACGGACTCCCTCCAACTTGGTAGAGTGTACCAACTCTAAAACCAATTGAGATAGCTTCCTTGAAGCTCTCCTTCCACATGAGCACCTTTCCATCAGAGAAAGTTACATTGAATCCTTTGTCTTCCATAGCAGATACAGACACAAGGTTCTTCTTCAATTTAGGTACATAGAGTACATCTTGCAAACGGAGGACTTGTCCTTGAGACAAGTGGAGGGTCACAGTCCCTGTCCCTTTCACAGGATAAGTGGCATTATCCCCAAGGATAATTTCGAGATTAGTATCCCTTTCAACCATGTCAGAAAGTGCTTCCTTGAATCAGGTGATGTGTCTTGAGGCACCACTATCGATTAGCCAGACATCCATAGTGTCGGGCGGAGATGCAGCTGAGAGAGCAGATACTAGAATATACTCATTTCTTTTATCAACAACATTAGACTCCTCATACCTGGTATTTCTGGTCCTTTTAGAAGGTTGATTGTTTCCTCCAAAGTGAGTCTTCCTCTTTCCTTTGGATTTGTCATTTCTTCGATTCCCATTCCTTCGGTTGTTGTTGTTATCGTCACCATCGGGAGAATCCTTCTTGAAGGGGCATTCTCTAGCATAGTGTCCAAGCCTATGGCAGGTGAAACATTTACCCTTCTTCTCTTGAGTCTTTGTCCTTCCTTTGTCCTTAGAACCACCAGAGTTCTTCTTTCGGGAATGAGCACCATAGGCGGCATTTCTTTCATTATCAAATTCCTTCATCCTTGTTTCTTCTTGCATACATCTTGACAGAAGTTCATCAAAGTTAGGAATGGTATTATTGTTGAGAATGGTAGTTGTGAATACTTGCCATTCATATGGAAGTCCTCCAAGTGCGGTGAGAACCATCTCACGATCAGCTATTGTCTCCCCAATAGCTAGCAGATTGTTCTTGGTTTCGGTCAACTTCAGAAAGAAAGTTTGAATAGACTCATCTCGGCCCTTCTTCATATTCTTCAACTTGTTCTTGAGGAATAGCACTTGGTTCACATTGTTTACTTGGAACATAAGTATCAATTTGTCATACATCTCCTTGGATGTGCCTAGTTCAGATATGTAGGCAACCAGACTCATATTTATGGATTCCCTGATCAGCAGCTTTGCTCTGATTTCTCCCTTCTTATACTTGTTTCTAACAGCTGCAGAGGCATTGGATGGAGGTTCTTGAATCTTCCCCGTCACATGATCCAAGAGATCATGATCTTCCAATTTGAGATCTAATATCATTTTCCAGGCATGGAAGTCATCCCTTCCAGTCAGCTTGTCATTCTCCTTGAATTCAAGACTAGTGGAACCCATTTCTTCCGGTGATGATTGCTAAAGATAGAGTTTGTCTTCACCTCAGCTCTGATTCCATGTAATTTTTTGTAGATGTTCTATGCTAGGAGCAATTTTACTTTTCTCACAGCAATCATACAAATAGTTAAGCAAAATGCAGATAGAACATATAAGTGGATCTTACAGAAGACAAATCAGAAACAGGAAAAATGTGGTGGTTCGTTACGGCGGTCAACAGGATGCTTCAACCAGCAAAGTCTCCTTGGTCAACCAACCCAGCATGTGTCACAACAGTCCTCCAATCAGTAAACGAGTCAACCAAGTCAACTCCAAAAAAGTCAACGCTGTCCTGAAAAAGTCAACGCAGGGCAGCAAGCTAAAAGTCAACGCAGCAGCAGATTGGTCAACCCTTTGACCTCGATTTCTGTGCCAAGTAGTACGGCCTTCCAAAATCGAACTTCCCACAAGTTTTCAGCCCAATCGGACCATGCGTTGACCAAAGTCAACGCTGGTCAAACTTTCTGCAAAACCCTAACTGCAGAAAAATCGTCCTTCAACTCAGCCGTACTGTTTTGTCCTTCTTCTCCTTCACACGTGTGGCTGAACTCATCCTCCAAGTAGCTCGTACTATCTCAGATGAGAGAAGAAGATGTGAGTTGTGTTGTGATGAAATGCTCTCCAACTTTGCCTGTATTTATATCCATCATTGGGGCGTGTGACACATCTGCTGGGGGCGTGCAACCTTAAGGACGACGTGCACATATAATTTATTAAGAATAATAAATTCAAAATAAATGTTCTGCTCATCGGATTAAGACATATTATATATGGATTTTACACCTCTCCGAAAGAGGATTCCAACAAAAATATTAGCCTCTTAATCTGAGCATCATAACATGGAGTTTGGACCTAGTTGTCCAAATTTAACAGAGGCCGACCTGCACATATAATTTATTAAGAATAATAAATTCAAAATAAATGTTCTGCTCATCGGATTAAGACATATTATATATGGATTTTACACCTCTCCGAAAGAGGATTCCAACAAAAATATTAGCCTCTTAATCTGAGCATCATAACATGGAGTTTGGACCTAGTTGTCCAAATTTAACAGATCCCCATATCCCTTTTAGGGAGACTGTGGATTTTTGCATTTCTTCCTTGTTTTCAATCATGGACTTTTGTATTTCTACCCTGAAAGATTTCTTCCTCGGTTTCCACCATCTTTTGTTCCACATTCTTTATTAATCATTGCATTTGTGACAACTAATCTTCCAACTTGGTTACTAGGTAATCGATAAGCTTTCAAGAGGTTTAATTGATGTAGTAGCTTTTGGATCTTTCTTTGGATTTGTTGTTGCTCAAATTGTACAGGCACAGCGACAACTGCTCAAGGCGGGGGTTGTCAGTCTGATCCCCACCCACTCTGTTCTAGTTGTCTCCCAGTAGCAGGCTATGGGGGGTAGTCCCTATGGAAATGAGGTGATGGAAAACAAGTTGGGAACCAACTTGTCCGGGAGACACAGTTGACTGGCCTAGCTACTTGGTAAAATCTTAGCAAGATTAATGATTCAATTATAGTTACTATTAAGACCGGTGTCTGGTGGAGTCAAAAAAAATGCTTATTATAAATTATGACCAAGTAACCGGATGGACAACCGCTGCTTATATGGATGGCTAACTTATATGAGATGCAACTCCTAAGACCTAAGTGTGATGCAAGAATCTTGGTAAATTTTAGATTAAATGTCTAGCCTAAGTTGAACCTTTTCCTTAACTGTTTTGAGAAATAACCTTCAGAGTAGATTGTGGGATGGAAGCCAACGGGAAGCAGGCAGTGGCCTAATTAACAATACATCCCCCTGTGTTCCAACCACCAAGTGTCTTCGGCGCTGCAGAGACTGTGGCTCTGACGACTTCAAGGTCATTGTGTTAACCACTAAGAAGAGTTGAATCCCTCAAGCTAATTGAGAAAGGGTTGTCCTAGGAGTCTATCAACAAAGCTTATGCTTGGAGGCAAGTTATTAATATAACTAGTCTTAGAATGTGTATGCAAGATAGATGAGTGACATTTCTTAATTAGAGATTATAAGTTATGTGCAATCTCACAATTAAGAAAGTGTCAATTAACTTAATAAACCAATCCACAAGATGATGAGAATTGAAAGAAACTAGAGCACTTTATCCACCAATGATTATTAACACAAGATGCTCAAATTTACTCAAAAGAAATATTCTTTTACTAATGCCACAACGCCAGTTAGATCTCAAGTGCCCAAATTAACTTAGTATCAAGGAAAGTTATGATTAGAGTGTTTTTAGTGAGTTAACTTATTAAATGTGAATTATGATTTTATAGCATATAAACCCACAAGGAGAACAATTTTAGTCACTTCTACAATATCAATGCTAGGAACAAGTAACAATAGAATGTAAAACTACGAAAGTACTTAATGCAATTTATTTTCCAATGACCTCTTAATAAGCAACAAGTGAATGATATGACAGAAGTAAGAAACGTATGACAGCAGTAAAAAATTTATGACACTGGTGAATAAATTTGCCTTAGATGTTAGATTCAAAGTGCATATGCTTGCCCAATCCAAGGAAGAGAAATCCAATTATCAAATCAGCTTTTCCAACTCAATATTTTAGATGTGCTCAGCCTTCTTATGATGATTTTACCACAGTTATATCAGATCTGAAATATTAATTACAGTAGTAAGAAAGATGTAAACAGTGAGTTATTAGTGCTACAACAAGTGTCGCTTCAAGCCCAAAATTTAGAAGAAAATTACCAAACTAAATAAATTAGTTTTTTCAGCCCTTTTAGGTATATTATTCAGATAAAATTCAGATCTGATTCAGAGATTTATGCAGAATATTCCAGCAAGAAAATTAATAGATCTTCAATCCTCAAGTGGTCAAATTTCTAGAAATTTTAAATTTTGCAATTTTTGAGTGTTTTGACCAACTTAATGTGATTTTAGGGCTTATGCCACTATTATAAAACAAAAATTACAGCAGTAGCTAAACAGTGAGAAATTAGGGTTTAGAGAGCAAACCCTAAGCCCAAAGCATTGAAGATCACCTTGCCCAAACTGGCCAAAATTTTGGGATGAAGTTGCCACTTGCAAATCAAACTATTTTGAGCCAAATCTCTACAAAACCCGTCAAGTATTCAATCCCAAAATTTCAGAAATATGCAGAGGTCAAAATAGGGCCAAAGAGGGTCAAGGTTGAAGGAAGGATTGAAAGGTCAACGGCTAGGGAGGAGAAGGGCAATGGAGCAAGAAAAAGCCCTAAAAGGCTTGACGTTGGGACTAGATGGCATATTAAGGCTTGAAAAACCCACAGCTAGCCTAAAGGGCCGCCGTTTGGGGTAAGGAAGGGAGGTCGAGGTCTCCTAGGCCCATGGCTAGGCCAGTTGAGGCCCTAAAACCCCAACGCAAGGCTAAAAAGACAAGGTTGAGGCCTCTAGGCCACACGACCAGCCCTAAAAAGGGCTAAAAAGATGATGATGAGGGATATAGGCTGACGCGAGGCTAGAGAAGGAGGGCATTGGCCCTGGAGGGGCTAGATCCAAGCCCGAGAAGGGTGAAACACTATGTTGCATGGGTACCCGCACCCAGGGGTAGGGTTCCCGCACCCGCACCGGGTTCCCGTCCCCACGTACCGGGTGCTGGGACGGGTTCTTCCCAGAAGAACCCTGAAGAACCCGGTTCTTCATGGAAGAACCCGGTTCTTCATGGAAGAACCCGAAACGTCCAACTCAAAAACAGGGTTCTTTGGGTTCTTTTCGGGTGCTTTTAGGGTTCTTCGGGTTCTTTTCGGGTGCTTTTAGGGTTCTTCGGGTTCTTTAGCGACGGAGAACCTTGAAAATGGGTTCTTTTCGGGTTCTTCAGGGGGCAATTTAGGCTAATTTTTTTTATTTTTTAATCAAAATTCGACTATAATCTAAATCTTTTTAATTAAAATTTAAGATTTTTTTATTAAAATTAAAATTAAATAATTTCTAAGTTAATTATAGTCTATTCTTAAGGCAATTTTTTTTTTTTTTTAATATTTAAATTCAAAACTTAAATTAATTTATTAAATATTAAATAATAAAAACGTAAAAATTAAAATTTAAAACTTTAAAATTTAAATTTAAATTCAAAACTTAACTCATAAACTTAAAAACTAAAAATCAAATTAAAACTTAAAAATAAAAATTATAAGTTATAAGTTATAACACTAAAGTTAAACGGTAAACCTAAAGGCTAAGATCGACCAACCCTAAGAAGTTAACTGTTAGAACTATACCACTGCAACCGAACTATAGTCTATCGACTATACCACTGCAACTGATTGACGCAAGAAGAAGGATCCAATTGATTAGTGGTGGCTTCATGGTGTTGATGCTCCTGAGTTGCAGCAGTTTGCCATACGGTTACTTGGACAGGTAACTAGTTTGGAGTTCCTCATCTTATTTCTAATTTAAATTTTTGTATTGGATTTTCAATTTTCATTTTAGCTTTTCTTTTTAAATTTTTAATTAATTTAATGGGCTTCCCCTATTTTTCCAGGTAGCTAGTTCTTCATCTTGCGAGAGGAATTGGAGTACTTATGCCTTTATCCATTCAGTAAAAAGAAATAGGTTGGGCTCAAAGAAGGCAGAGAACTTAGTGTACATTCATAGCACACTTCGTCTCATATCTCGAAAAGACCCTGGGTACAAAGAGGGTCCTTTCATGAGATGGGACCAATACACAGATGATGCTATGTGTGTGGATGAGGAAATACAACCAGATGGCCTTATTGAGCTACCTTCAACTGTTATGGATGAGCAGGAGGCTCAAGATGAGAGTGATTCGTACCTTGAGAGCATGCTAACTGAAGATCTAAGTGATGTTGATGACATGGATGCTGATGATGTGGCTTGAGGAAGCCATTGTTCACTATTTTAAATTTTTATTTGAGTATTTTGAAATTTCCTAGTTCATGTTTGGAGATGTCTTGAAATTCAAAACCCTTGTATATTTGTAAATTTTGTAAATAGGTTTGCAAATTAAATTTGTAAATTCTCTTTTTTGGGTTTTGGGGTTTTGAGATTTTGTATATATTTGGGGTTTTGGGTATTTGTAAATCTATTTTTGCAGGTGTGATCTAGTGGAGAAAGTTGGAATAGAGCTAGATCTAGGCCCTTGAGGGTAAGATCTAGTCTCTAATTTTTTTTGTAGGGCCAGCCATTGAAGAAACTGTACAAATATAGTATATACAGATCTGAAAGACTATTTTTTTTTTTTGAACTTGGGGTTTAGTGTTTCACCTATGTTGCCAGGAAACGTGGGTGCGGGGACGGGGACGGGGACGGGGACGGGGACGGCACTTTTTGAAACAGGATGTGTGGGTGCGTCGGGGGTATATACTATATATATATTATATTTTATAATATTATATATAAATTATAATTTATATATGTGAATTTATATAATATTAGCCATTGAATTTTTATTTTTTGAGAAATTTTCGAATTTCTCTTTTGATCCCTTATTTATTAGCTCAAAATTAATTATTTTGAGCTAATTTCCTCAAAAAATTGACTTTGACTTAACCACCAAGGTCCAAGGGTCCAATTTTTCTTGAAATATCCAATATTCTCTTCGTGAAGGACCTCCAAAAATTAATTCTTTTAAGACCCACGAATTTTTCCACTTGGAAAATTTAATTTTCCTATCAATTTAATTTTGACTCTAAATTAATTAATTTTTTGGCTTAGGATTTATTTAATTTTTGCCATAAAAATTAATTAATTGACACTTGAGGGGATTTAATGTTTTTTCCACCCTCTAATATTTTAACCATGGTGTCTAAGTATGAGGGACCATGCATTAAAATATTTTTTACATAAGATTTACAATTCAACCCTCAAAGGAGGAATACTCGTTCAGCTTAGACCCTCAAAATACATACCCAAATGACACAACATGATCTAATAGACCAAGTGATTTCCATAGGGACTAACCCCATAGCCTGTTGTTGGGAGACAGCTATAATGGAGTGGGCGAGGATCAGAGTGACAGTCCCTGCCCTGAGCAGTTGTCACAGTTCCTGTATAATCTGAGCGACAACAAGAGCCATGTGAGAAAATAATAACAATACTCCTCTTTATCACAATTTTCAGACACCTAGAAAAAAAAACTAATCAAATGTTATGTCACTTCTAAGTTATTTAGAGAATATCTGAATGTTTGACCTTTCTCTTCATGGATCTCTGAGATTTTAGCCCTTCTAAATCTGAATTTTTTTCCTACAATACTCTGATATTTCTCTGCAATTCCATAGATTTGACCAAATTTGATGTGCCAAGTAAAAGTTATGGAAGATTTCCAAAACGCATTGAATTTTGGCCTCTTTCCGAGAGCAAATTTGTATCGTATTGCATTTGTCCAGTTATTCAAATATAATTCTAAAATTTTTACCTTAAGTAATTTGCTATATCTCCTCGGATCTCTAAAAATTTCACAATCTAAAGTGTTCCAAAAAAAAAGTCATGGCAAAAATTCTATGATCACATGCATGTTTGAAATTGATTTCATAACTATTTACAAACCCTAACTTCCACAAGCTATATCTCCAAAATAATAACAAACCAAAATCTAAAAAATTTCCCCAACATACCTTGAGAATTATTCTCTATCTAATCAAAATTTCAAGGTGTAAACCTTATTGGAAAAAAACGATAGTGAAAAATGCAAAATGACTCATTTGAAACAGAATTTAGGACACCAATTATAAGCCATAACTTCCACTATGTAAATACCCCAAATTATAACAAATCAAAATCTGAAATTTTAATAGATGTTCCCCGAGATCTCACCTAAATCTGCTGAAAATTTCACCATGTGAAACATCTTAAAAACGATATGCCAAGATGACCTATTTGAAGCAGCAAGCTGCAAAACCCTAGGTTTGTGCTCTAATACCAAATACTATGGACCTTGCACCTTAAAAATGATAAGAAGCCAATAATTACAATCCACTTCGAGGAGAAAACCTTCTTTTACAATGTTCAAGTCAAGATCTGCTGATCCTAAGACTAAGTCTCCTCAGCTAAGTTGCACAAAACTCCAAAATGTTTTGAAGTTTCCAAAATGGGTACCTTTAGAAAGGTCACCTCCCAAAAATGGAAACATTGGCCAAAACGTCATATATATATAGAAGTGAATAACACATTATCTTGCAAGAAAAAAGGGAATAAAACCCATATATTACAATTTAGAAGAAAAACCAAGTCTATATTAACTCTCATCTATGATTACATGATGGTCGAGTTTCGGAGTTCCCGGTACAAGTACTAACCAAAACGCTAGGTTCCTAGAAGTTTCGTGCAACATAGCTCCTTAGTGTATATATAGGAGACAAAGGGTACAAATTACAATTATAATAAAATGGTGCAATAGGAGGTTGTAGCCTACAAAACAATTTAACAATAGAAGTGTAATCACTCAATATAGGCGGTTTTACCATTAACAATGAACATGGGGTTTATATAGGGCTTAACAAGGTATTTCTGCTAGATACATCTCATTTTGAAGCAATCTCATCCCACCATATGCACAGGTTCTAAGCGAAAGGTGGACATGCAAGTTCAATCATTTCACCACCGCTTGAAAACTTTATTTTAATACACTATCGAGCTTCTATGTGCAGCTTAGGTTCTCAAATTAAAGGTTTTTATCAAATTTCTACTAAGTTGCACGAAACGGGGAAACGGAAACGAGTTTCCGAAACGGGAAGCGATATGAAACGCGACCTCCCCAAATTTTGGAAACGGGGAAATGCGATATATATATATATATATATATATATATATATATATATATATATATTATAATTTAAATTTATATTAGAATTTAGGACATTTAAGAAATGTTATGTGAAATCATAAAAAATACATGATAAATTCAAAGCATAAACTAATACAAGTTACGAGACATTTACTCATGAATGATAACAGAGACATAATAAAAATAGAAATATTCAAATATCCAAAACCAGCCTTTATTGTATATCAAAATCTCAAAATCAGCCTTTATTATATATATGAGGCTGCAAGTACAATAAAGACTATGAGCATGTCAAGTCAAGATTTTGTTTGAGTGATGGGTACATTTTTAGAAGGGTCATGATAGAAGAGTTTGACAACCAATGTCACTAACATCAAGGTACATAGAGGATTGGTGCTCTTGATTAAATACAAGTTCCATACCCTAATACATGACAAAATCCAATGGAAACATTGCAATCACCCAAACCTGAAATTCTGAAAAACTGATAAGTCTGCTGGATTTTGAATGAGATCTAAAATTCTACTTTCTCCATATGAAATCCAATGAGATCGGAACCACTCTCTAACATCCTGAGTCATTTCATGGTAATGTTAAAAATTCATTTTCATCCTTTTACTTTAAGAATTTAACATTACCATGAATCGCATATAAATACTAGGGCCATAGGCTTGATCATTAGAAGCGAAGCATCGAAGATACAAATAAAACGAATATAATAATAATACATCGCACAAATCCCAAATAGAAAACAAAACAAAAAAAATCAAAATTTAATGCTGTTTGGAGGGGAAACGCTGCTGTACGGCCGGGAAACGCGTTTCCAGCCGTACTAATACCGTTTCCCGTATGGGAAATGTACCAGTATGGCCGGAAATGCGTTTCCAGGCCATACGGTATGGGTTTCCATTTCGTTTTTTCCCTGAAACAAGGCTAGGGGTTAATGAAATCAATGGAAGGCTAATTAGATCCATATTAATCTGGTTCAAATTACATGGGCAGAAAATTCATCATAACAGAAAGTCCATAAGGTTTTTCTTTTTTGATTATAAGGAAGTTTCAACATTTTCCCAGATTTCAAGAATTTCTTCGTGTCTAGTCATAACCATTTGTTCTACAGAAACTACAAGATTTTAATTCAGATGCAGAGAGATTTGAACTAAGATTATCTAGCAACCTTCACAGTACTGCAAATTGAATTGAACTTCATCGGATAAATTAATCTCAACCAATATTCAAGTCTTTACAAAAAGTACATCTTAATTTTTCAAGTGCAGAGCAGCTTTGAAAAGACAGTGGGTTTAAATAATGAATTTACCACTGGTACACTTCCTAATGATATCCATGGCATTGATTAGGCAGACATGACAACTCTTGTGACAGCATTTTATCAGCATCATTTGGGCCTAGTCTTTAACACATTTCCTCTTCAATGAAATCAAACATGTGACAAGCGAATGGGCAGACTGACATGAATTTATTGAAAGTGGGCGGACTGAAATGAAGACAATAAAAGCTGGAGCTGACTTGCTTTATTTCGTATATAAAGCAAGGAAAAGGCTGGTTGAACAAAAAATGGGTAAGAGGATGATTTTGTACTTTGTGGAAAAGACAGACTGATATAATTGCATTGGAAACAGCTGTTCTAAAAGTGAAAAAGAGAGTTGCTTTGAATTTATGCAGAGACTTTCGACTTTTATACTTTTATCCTTACCTAATCCAACAAGTATGTCAAAGAGGCTTTCAGAAGGAGGCATTTCTTCTATATATGCACATTGGATCAATAGTTCAGGAGTTGGACAGCTAATTTCCTAGACACTCTGGTAGTAGCGACAACCCTTCACTTTTCC
This sequence comes from Pinus albicaulis, assembly GCA_034641835.2. Classification (NCBI taxonomy): domain Eukaryota; kingdom Viridiplantae; phylum Streptophyta; class Pinopsida; order Pinales; family Pinaceae; genus Pinus; species Pinus albicaulis. The sequence continues at coordinate 1,688,622,287 of CM076581.1, forward strand.
ATGCTCTAGTTCTCAAACCATTGCCTCCATCACAAACAAAGGTACTCATGGCAACCTGTCACTTAGGACTCGATGCAACCAATTTCTTGGGAAATCTATGATTTTGTTCAATTATGTTTAATTTAAGCTCTTTTAATGTATTTGGATGCCATTGAATAAATTGTATGTGGTGTGATGGTAGATTGGAGTGCACTTGTTTGAATTTACTTCACTTAAGTTGCACATTTATTTCCTACATGACATTTAATTTCGTTGTTATTATTTTCTTTAGAAATCTAATCCCAACCATTATAAAATTTGTTTCAGATTTAGCTTACCTTTGACTGCTCATCGAATGATCAAGACGGAGATTTTAGCGTGTTCTAATCAAAATCGAAGTTTTAAGAAGGAACATTCAGTGGATAATAGTATACACTACTTAGGGATACCCCCCTAAGACTGAAAAGCACCAGTGTGAATGGAAAGACTTCCAACCGTGACAAGGTTCATTGTCTAAATGTATCATGCAGGATTATGGATACAGATTTGCGTGATAACATGTTGAAGGTTTGACAGAGGCCAAGGGAGATTTTCCTTGGGCAAGGTAAGTATGCAGTTCAGATCCTAAAGAGGTCTCAGATTGTAGATTGCAAACCTAAGGCCACGCCCATGATCACTAATCTGAAGAAAGTGACAGCTTCAAATTCAAAGTTAGTGTATCCCGTGATATACAAGCAATTGAAATTTGATATATTTGGTCAACAATAAGCCAGATATACGTTTTGCAATGAACACATTGAGTTAGTTCATGGTGGAGCCAAGGCAAGAGCATTGGGCAGCAATAATACATGCGCTCAGATATTTGAGGGTCTGAGATATACTGGAGATCGGGAAATGAACTCACGTGGTTATTCAGACTCAGATTGGGCAGGCAATGCAGCAGACAAAAAAAACACCTCATGGTGTTACTTTAGCTTGAGATCGGTGATGGCATCATGGTTCAATAGGAAGCAGACTTCTGAGGCACTTAGTTTAGCAAACGCTAAATACATGGTAGCTAGTACTACTAGTTGTGAGGCCATCTAGCTTCATAAGTTACTCCCCAGATATTTGATCAGGAGTTCAAGCCTACAATCATTTGCTATGATAATCAGAGTTGTAACAAACTCCCTGAAAATCCAGTATTTCGTGACAGGTCTAAGCATATAGAGATCATATATCACTTCATACAAGACAGGGTTCAAAAAGGAGCAATTCCCATGGATCAGCAAGTAGCTGATATTTGGACCAAGCCCTTTGCAAAAAGGAAGTTTGAATCATTCAAAGACAGACTTGGATTGGTGCAAAATTTATTTCTCGCTAAGAGGGAGTTAAGAATTATAGCTCAGATAGTGTTCAATGTGAACATGCAAGAAGTAGTTCCAGATATCTTCAAAAAAATATTTTCTAAAATAATTATAATTTTGGAAAAGTAAATCTATTCTGTCATTCACTTTATTAAAAAAGTTAAAGTTTTATTTTTAGCAAATGAGTCTAAAATTGTACTTAGACTGGGAGTAACCTTAAAAATAGATTCTCCACTAAAACCATAAAGCCAGGGAAAGACAGAGACTTTTACACACACACTTGAGCAGTTGAGCAATGGGGAGAGAGCAGTCAACCAAATACTTTCCAGGGCAGCACACAGTTCAAGACAGCAGTCTTTATGTTTCTGTGCAGTTGTACACAAGTCTGTAACATTGCATGAACAAATCGTTACAGATTCACACAGTCATATGGACAGCTCTGTACAAACTGTCCCACAAGTTGCACTGAAGTTTTCCACAGATTCTAGATTTTTCAGCGAGCTGTACAAGCTCAGTTCAGGGACATTTTGGTATCCATGCATGTTTTTTTCTTGGCCAGCATGTGGAGATTTATTTGCAAGTTCTTTCAAAGAAACGAAAAGTTGATTTGATGGAGTACCTATGTGCATGTGAAATTAATTCTTATTCTTACGATGCTTAATTTCTAGCTATTGTGTGATTGATGCTATGGCCTGAAATTTAATTTCAGCATTAATTAGATTCAGCGATCTACTTGTTTGATTGAGATCATAAAAACACTAGTCACCTAGAGCTTGAAATTCTAACATGAAGCATGTTCCCAACTTGCCTAATAAGTATGCTCCCTAGAGATCTCCAAGAGCATGCTCCATTCTCCCACAACTACTCCCAAGTTTGTCACCCTGTACTCCAAGGACACTCCACGTGCAGGACACTGCCAAAACCACTTTGCTCCTGGGATTTTCCAGGAAAGGAATGCAGTCTGTTTGCAACTCCTGCATTGCACTTCGTTTAAAGTTGAGTCTAGTTCCCAGCTATTTAGCATGCTTTCATAAACTGAACATTTTTTAAAAAATTATTTAAAAATTCAGTTTTTCCAATTTCAGTCTAGAAATCTGATTTTTAGTTTCAAGTGTATGTTTTACAATTTTCAGTTCATATTTTAGTTAACAGGTTTCTTTTCCAGTTATAGTAGCATTTAGAAGTTGGCTTATTAAAAATTATCATGTTATGTTAGTAACAAATACAGAATCAAATTTAAGTTTGAACATAATCAACTATGGTAACCCACAGTCGTTCTTCCTTCTTTCCCCTTTTGTAGTAGTCAATGACATAACTCACAGGCACTCTTAAGCTCATTGTAGAACTTTCAACAATATACTAAACAACTCCGTTGAGAAATGAAGAACGAAACTCCAGCGATCACAAAAGGACATAAGAATTGGGTGCACCTGAGTTTTGGCCCCGCAAATAAGATTAATTGCATCAGCTTGTGCCTGGAAGCGAGTAGGAGAGTAATCCCCATTTCTCATCCATTCAGAATTGTCAACGCAAATCATTGTTGCCTGTCATGTGAAAACAGCAATAATAATGAAATGAGTTTTAATCTCTGATAATCACAATGGAACATTACAAAAATGAGAAACTATTATCAACCATTGAAAACAGCCAACGGGATTCAATTTACTCTTGTTAAAACTAAGCAATGTTTGAATAGCACCCAACCTTTTATTTCCAAATTCATGATCCAGTATGCTAACACGTTCTGTTAAGGGCGAGGAAAACTAATTATAGCTTTTATTGACTTCAATTGGTGTCGAACATTTCTCCATGTACCACTTGTGATCCTTTTAGGTCACTACTGGTCATAAGAGTCATTGCAATCAAAATAGTTTGATATTATTAACTTGCACAGATCCATCGTATGTTCAGAGAAGGATCCAAAAATTTAAGGTGCCAGCTTCACTGTGTTTAAAAGATTATTTAACCACATTAAGGTTTTCACCTCAACCTTTTTTAATTCCTCTCGGTGCTTAACAGACCAGGAGGATCTATGTAAGTAATTTTTTTCTTTAAAGTACCTTATTAATGTCCATTATTTTTACCTTTTACCCTGTTTATTTTATTCATGTTAGCTGGGGTTTTTTCTTCTCTCTGTCAACTTGTGTATCAGGTTGTCCAATGTCTAGTTTTGCGTTTGTCTGTTTGAGTGGCACGCGGCTACACAGATGAGGTATTGAAGACTCTCACCCGACCTAGGCTATAGAATGCGCCAAAGCTTCTCGCGGCACAATCGCTATGAATGGAACTTCGTTCGGAAAAGTTTCAGGAAATAAGGCATATCACTATACATTTTGTTAGGTATGTCAATTAAAAGAACTTGTTAAACATCATATGAATTTAAAGGACCTCCCGACGGTGATTAGCTTCTCATGGTATGATCAGGTCCAAAAGCTTCCAGAATCTGCAATGTAATTCCAAATTGCAAAGCAAGAGTTACGCAAAACCATTGGTAGTATCCAGAAGCAGTGAGATGCGGCCCTAATGAGCAAAACCAAGGTAATTTACAGGGGCTCCCGCGAGCAAAACCAAGGTAATTTACAGGGGCTCCCGCTCCAAGGAAATGTGAAACAGGATGCTTGAAATGAAATGATATTTTATCCTTCGAGCGAGACTAAAAATACTAAAAATACTTAAAATAGTTAGGACTATAAGTTTTTTGCATTTCAGTCCTTTTTATTTTTTATATTAAATTGATAATGAGCTAGCCAGAAATCTAGTAAGCTTTAGAGCAGAATTTGTTAAAGATAGCTGAAATTGGGATTCCGCTCTCAAATTACAGAAGCTCTGTCTGCGGTAAATAAATGCCCTAAAAACTAGTTTTCTGTAATAGAACGAAGAATTAAATAGTGGACAGATAACTAAAGCTGAGCATACCTCGAGAACCATGGCTGACGATGGCTTTTAGGCCGATCTCCTTAAGTTTTCAGTTATTTGGCCGGCTTTGCAAGCTTGTGCGCGGAACAGATACAATCATACACCTCCGGCTACCATGTGAAAAATGTAAATACTGCGCCTTTAAGCTTTCACAGAGTTTCTGTTGATGTAATAAACGTTGGAGTTTAGTTTGTAGAGAGAGAATTTTTGGTATATGGAGAAAAAAAAAATATTGCGTTTATAAAATTGGCTCAAAATAGTATTTATTTGAAAAGCATCTTAATCTAAATAGAGCAGATCAAAATATATGGTTTAGTGGTTGAGATGAAACATCTTAGAATCAAATGTAGGTGTAAGTGGAAAGTTGTTGTTGGTAAAGGAAGGTGTTTGACCGAGTAGAGTTGTAAAGCCTTTGTGTGGATGTGAGAAAGGCGTTTATTACGTGTTTATATTCATGTACCCTTGTTTGTACCCTTGTGGTATGTGAGTAAAGGTGTTTTTCTTCCTAAACTAGGGAAAACTTATGATCATTTGGAGTTATTATCTCGGAGTTTATTTTCATATGAATAACTCTATTTGGGTAAAGGAAACTAAAATCCCTTGAAAAAATTAATAATGGCCTCATGAAAACAATATGTTATTAAAGGGTCTCCCCATAGAGGGTGTCCATCAGCGATGCGATGTGTTGTCAAAGATGAAGAGTTATGAGGGGCAAAAAGTTGTCCTCACCTGGCAGCGTGCATGGCCACCTCGCTGCCTTAAGGATTGATACAGACTACAAGTGTGCGAGGGATTGAGAAGTTACCTTGGCATGGTGGTTTACACATTCACAAACCCAAAGCTTCGATTATGGCAACAGATGGGTAGGGACAACATTATAATGTTGAGAAGTGGGGGGCAGGTCGCAACATAGTAAATAGAAGGAGCTTGGATCCGCTTATATTCTACCAACCATGGCAAAATTCCTTCAAGGGATACAGCTCTAGGTTGTCAACATAGTCATATGGAGAACATGCAAATAGAGGCCATAATTTTCGCAGTGCATCTCAACAGTTTGAGGCTCTCTTCGTTGTTACTCCTCTCTACGAAATTTTTTTTATTCAAGTTTAGCCTCTTTATGCTCTTTACTTGCAACTCTTTTCAAGATTTGCATTGTTTTATGTTTTCTTTGTTATCTTATGCATGTTATTTCAGTTTATGGTCCTCCATTCCTTTCCTCAGCCCATGTGTTCTTGGGGGGGCTACCTCTTGCCTACTTCTCTTTGAGGTTTCCTCCCTTCCTTGTTTTTATTGGACCTATCGCCCACTCTCTCTTTTGTTCCATCCCATACTTTTCATTTTTTACCCTCTGTGTTGTTGTCCTTACCCCTATTTCATCCCTCTACTATTTCTTTTGTGTGTGCCCTCTCTCCTTACCTTATCCCTCCCTCCCCTATGGTCACTCCCTTCTCCATAATGCATCGGTGTCGCCTGGTTGGATCCTCACACTACGACCAAAGAGGCAAACATGGGGCTTCCTCTTCTCCTCACCTTAGGCCCCCTACCCTGATAAGCACCCACACTTAATCCTCCATCAGAGCAACTATGGAGCGTTATAGAGATATCATACCTAAAGTTGTGCATAAGGCAATTTTTAGATGTAGAAGAGTAAGTCCAACAGGCTCACCGGTTTATTCCAGACACTCACGTGTAGCAGGAGACGAGAGATTGGGTCCCTTGTGTCAACAATTTCACCAGAGCTACATCATTTGCTTATATGCAGATTGTCAAATTGTATTGGCATGTTAAAATTCTCATGGGAAGAGTTCTCACCGACAAAGCAAACACTCAAACAGGAACTTATCATCTACATGGTCGAGCTCTTGGAAAAAATGGATAGTGTAAACAAGAAAGTCACTCTATTGACCAAGAGAATCACTAGCACCAACCCCTCATCGTTGAACATTGATGGTGATCCTTAGCTTCCTAACTAGGCACCTAATTCAGTTGGATGAGAGAATTCAAGACTCAAGCTCAGACTAATATTATTTTTTTTCAATGTGGCTATGTTTATCAGCTTATGTAGTGTTGTTTATGTAGTTCTTTCCTGTCTATTTTATGTTATCAACTTAGCAGAATAGGAACAGTAGAAATAATCTAAAATTTTGAGTTTATGCTATTGGTTTGCTTTCCCTAGTGGTATACTAGTGGAGGGAAAGCCTTATTTTCAAGTCTATAGCCCCATTAATATTCCAAAAGTACCAATGGCCATGCCATGGTCATGCGATCCATAACCATACAGACCCCGAAACAAGTATGCAACAGCAAATGATATGCGCAGCAGTAGAATTGACCTGACACTTAGTGTGATGGATTTTGGTTGCCCAACCCCACACGCATTGATCTTGAAAAACTAGACACACATGAACCCCACACACATTCACATGTGTTGTTTATCTCCCACCTCAAGCTTTGTCGTAATTTCCCATTATTATGTAAATGTTTGAAATCTAAAACAATGTTGTTTAGATTTTTTTTTAATGTAGTAATTATATGTAATTTAAGTATCTTAATGTAGTAATTATATGTAATTTTAAAAGTATTTTAATGTAGTAATTATAGGTAATTTTAAAACTATTTTATTGATCTTGAAAACCTAGACCCATATGGACCCCACACTAATGCAAAAACAAACACAACCCCACACGCATTGATCTTGAAAAACTAGACTCATATGGACTCCACACGTATTCATATGTGTTGTTTATCTCCCACCTCAAACTTTGTTGTAATTTCCCATTATTATATAAATGTTTGAAATCTAAAACAATGTTGTTTATTTTTTTTGATGTAGTAATTATATGTAATTTAAGTATCTTAATGTAGTAATTATATGTAATTTTAAAAGTATTTTAATGTAGTAATTATAGGTAATTTTAAAACTATTTTAAAGTAATATTTCTCAGTTATAAATGATTTTTTCATAACTAATATTTAAATTTTAAAATAATATTTTATTATTATATAAATTAAAAATATATATTACCTATTTCATTTTCAAAAATGGTGTATTATATAAATTAAATGAAATTGAGTGTATTTAAGTGTAGATAACTATGTTATAAATATTTGGTAAATTTATGTTGTTCAGAACTAATGCAAATAATAAACCTTGAAACTTAACCAATATATATTGTATATGTGTTTGGATGGAGTGTATTTTATATATAACATTTATATGATTTCCAAAATAAATTGTATCATAATAGTTTATCATTATTAATGAAGATTTAAATGATCTTAGTAATTGATGAACAATGTTTGAGTTATTGCATTAATTTGAGTGTTTACAAAAATAATATTTTAATATTTTGAATCAATTTATTGAATATTATTTAATTGAAGTTAAATAATTAAAAAAAAAAATATTATGAATTTAAAATATTATATACACATAAATTTATAATTTTTTTATCAGTTAGTGTATGAGACATATCATAATAGTTTATCATTATTAATGAAGATTTAAATGATCTTAGTAATTGATAAAGAATGTTTGAGCTATTGCATTAATTTGAGTGTTTACACAAATAATATGTTAATATTTTGAATCAATTTATTGAATATTATTTGATTAAATTTAAATAATTTTAATAAAATTTTATGAATTTAAAATATTATGTACACATAAATTTATAATTTTTTTATCAATTAGTGTATGAAACTCTCTTGTTTGTGGGAGAAGGCATACATACTCTACCTCTCTAGTTCTGAACCTACAACCTATTAGGAGAATACACATGCTCTTACCCATTAGGCCCACTCAAGTTGTATACTTGAGGCAATGCAATAGGAGAATACATAAAGCAATTTTTTTTTTCCCTAGCTGAGTTAGTGGTTGTGTATGAGAATTATAGCAATTATAATATTAATAGTAATTATTAGGTTAATATTTACTAATATAGATTATAATATTGGACACAATTTTAAAATTGCGAACCCTAGGCTGTGCGCTGGAGCGAACGCGTTGCTGCCTGTGTTGTATTCCAAATTGGTCTAGTTATACATTTTTCTCTTTTACAAAATGGAACTTCATTCCCAACATAGATAATGGAAGGTCATGCCCATAAATGACATAATGGAAAAATGACATCATGATTGATTTATAAATTGGGTCTATACGTCGTTCTCACCACGCTTGGCACTCCCAAGTGCATTTCGAAATTGATATTGTTTCAAAAACTCAATAACCAATTAGTTGTAAAATCCAAAATGCATAGAATCAATTTCGTTAATTCATGATAAGATTTTGATCAACTACTCATTCTCACCAGAAGATCTAAGGCAATGGAGAAGATTGTCCTTCCTCGGCAGATGGTGGAGCACTTGGTGATGGATATAGGCATGGTTCATGGGTGATGGATAAAGGCATGGTGGAAGTGAAATAGTAAAAAGGTAGTGGGTGTGGGCAGTGATACACCCCCACCTGTTGTACGATAGTGGGAATCACCCTAGGGCGAGGGATCACCCTGGGGGCGAATTGGAATGTCAAGGGTGGATGATTGAAACGATGAGAAGGGTGGATGAATAAATGGTAGGGGTGGGAATTGGGAAGGGTTTGGGGAGGTGGTTATAGGCATGGGAGAATTTATGATGGAGAAAGGTGGTCGGTGTGGGCGACAATACATCCCCACTGGTTGTACAATAGGAGGAAGCACCCTCGGGAGGAAATTGGGATGCTAATGACTGGAGCAGTGTTCAAACTGCTATAGTTTTTTTCACCAACATGCTCATCAAATAATTGAAGTCGACAAGCTAGAACATTGTGAGATGTGGGTCCCTCGACTGTAACAATAAAAAAATTCATATAGTTATGAAAATGCATAAAAAATGATAATATATCGTATTTCACATTAAAAAATGCATGCCATCAAATTTCCATACCATTTTTCTGTATAATAGAATGTTGCACTAACTCAGGCATGTGGCCCACACTTCTTTGGTGTTGAGAAGATAACTCCAGTTGCTCATCCATGTTTCTTTTTTTTGCACGAACTCGTCCAACCTTTTCAAAATGTGGTTTATCTTTCCCTGATTTTGACTTGCGCCCACATTGCTTTTTCTTATTGACTGGGCTCAAGAAACTATGTTTTCTTTTAGTAGTGATATTTGATGGAGTTATAGTATTGAAAAACATTCTATTGTATTCTTGACATGCTTTGTCTACCAAACTGTTCAATGCATTTGCTTGCTCCAAATTTGTAGGTATTATGGATCTCAATTTCTCATGAATTGATGAGTTAACACGTTTCATCTCATCATCTTCAAATAATGCACTATCTGGTCGTACATTGGTTGATTCAACATTATTAATTCTTGTTTCATTATAATAATTTATATTTGGAGGAGAATCAAAGCATGGCAGAAGCTCCGTTTGGATTTCTAGGCCCAATATAGGTGTTTCATTCAAATCAAATAAAATTGTAGGCCTTTCTGTAGTAGGATTAGTGACACTAGGTAGTACATTTTCACCCAAACTAATGTTACTCACCAACATCTCAAATTTTAGTACATGTTTACAAACATTTCCATTCAAGGCCCAATTGCAATTACAGAAGTGTAGATTGGAACCTTTATATATGACATTGTACCAAATATCACGTGTATCCTTATTTTGGCTACAAACCCAATAACCATTGTTACTCTTTTCATCAGGCACACAATCTTCATTTGGGATTTGTCTAGCTCTACACTTGGATGAATTCAATTGTTCCTCAATTTTTCTATGTTGTACAAAACCAGCTTCTTTTAAATGTTGCATATGATTGTAATATAATACAACCTTTGTCAACAACACATATATTAACCAATCAACACGTCTATGACATGCATTATTCTTTTCGCTTAGGTACCTTTCCTTGATATGCCGATGATAAGATTCAATGGCATTATTTGTATCCTGATTGGAATGTGGAAAATTTATGTATGCTTTTGCCCACATATCTGTAGAAAGAAATTTATTAGCTATGAATTAATAATACATATGACATGAAAAATAGAGTCATTAAAGCCACTTACAAGAAACTTACATATTTTGTTGTTGGCTAACCAAGTTGTTTTAAAATATTCCAAAAACCTTGGCTGGTCACTGAATCTTTCAAAGAACCTTTCAACTGTATTTTTTACAGATTCATCATCTTCACATGTGTGCATGATTTCTCCTAAAGAACGAAAAATGTGGATTTGGTTTTCCCTTCCTTGGACTTTATTTCCAACATTCTTCAACCATGCACGATGAACATGCCACACACATAATAATATTTTACACTTGATTGAAGACCTGGAATAACACAATTTATTAGAGGGAATATACATTAACAATATTTTTATGTCTCTTATAAAAGAATAAACACATCACCTTAATGCTTCAATTTCAGCAGTAGCATCATCTGTGATGAAGGCTTGAACATGCCAATCTGGTCGCTCTTTCTTCCCAATGGAAAAGAGAGTTGACATCCATTTAGAAAGCTCAGCTATAGTATTGCGTGATGATATCACCCAAGCTACTGGAACCCCATTGCGATGTTCGTCGAAAACCATTAAGGTGTACAATTGATACTACATTACAAACAATGTACATAATTATATTTATATAAGTTACATGCATTAAAATGAGGTTGAATAAATGAATCAAATTTAGGATAAATTTGTACTCACCCCATACTTATTTGTACTAAATGTTGAATCCATTGAGATTATATTATTGTGAGAATATTTTAGCATCATTGAGCGCATCCACTTTGTTTGTATGCCTATAATAAAATGGATGTTTTCAACAAGATCTTGTTTCTGGTAGAAGAAAAAGCTCTCAGGGTGTTCCTTATACCAACATTCTACACTGTTTGGATCACTTTGATCTTTAACATACTCTAGCCTTATGGTATCATTGTAAATGTTTAATATATCTTGTCTTGTCATATATGTATCTCGAGATGTCCCTGTGTATAACTCACCAAATCCATCCTTCACATCAGAGATGAACTTGTCCCATATCATTGTAACATTAAAACCTCTTTGGATTAAATGTTGGACAATAGATCACATATCCCTTGTTAAATGTGGTGCATAAATGAATCTCATAGGCTCGCCGATTGCATCTTTTCCATGACAAACAACATTGGATTTATCAATATGCCTACATGCAGTATATATTATTACAGCATCGTCTGGTCTAAGTTGAAGTCGTCGTACAATGAAGTGACATTGGCAACCAACTTTAATACTTTCTTGTTGATTGCGTTTTTTAGTTATATCTGAGGATGCACTCATACTTTGGTTTTTGCACTCCGGACCATATGCACACCAATACCTACATATAAATTTTTTACAACAAATTAGATATAACATATATGCATACTGTAACAAATTATACGTATATTGATAAATATATAAAGACTCACATAGCGTACTCCAAATATGTTGAACAATATGTTTGTTTGATATCCTCTACTTTTTTACTTCGATGAGTACGAAGATGAAATTGAGTGGGTGCAGATTCACTCGATTCCTCTCCTCTTATAAAATCATCAAGTCGACAATATGGAATAACTGCAACTTGGTCCCCATCAATATTTTTCCATGTTAAGTCTTCTGCTGAAAATTCAATCATATCCTCTGGGTCTTCAACTTCCAACCCATTAATCCTCTCCCACTTACACATTCTTCAAATATCTATACACATTCCATTGAAAACGATTTGGTTTGAGTAAATATTATGGTCTTGATTAATGCATATCACTAAGCATGGAAATCACATTTTTAGGTAAATATTTTATACTTTTCAGATAAACCACTTTGGAAAAAGTAATAATTGGGTCATTAATCAACTTAGATATTTCTCACAAATTTAGACTAACCATGTATGACATATGATGTCTTTGTGGAGGTTGTGTCACCAACTTAGTGTCATGGGGTGACTTGTGATGAGTGGTTGAGGGAAAAGGTGATTTTGATGCCTCCCTTCACATAACCTACATGGAAACCTAACTTTACCCTTTTCCCTAGGAACTTTAGAATCACTAATCAATGGATCAACCATAAGTTGATGAGAATATTTAGACCACACTTCTAAGACTCTATGTATACTAGAACAATCCTTAAGAAGGTGAGCACCCTTACAAAGATTGCAAAGGTATTTGGGGTTGTGTTGCATGTTGGAGGGTTCCTCAACATTACTAACACTCACGACCGTGGTTGGTTTTTTAGACCCTTTTTTAGAGGTACAACGTTGCTCATGGTGATTTCCTTGGAACACTGGGCAAAACATCCTAGAAATTGGGTTCCCGTCCTGCTCGCTAGATGG
>CM076581.1:1688634968-1688831635 GCA_034641835.2 Pinus albicaulis
CGAGTTGTTTTTCTAAGTAAGGCTAAATTCTATTATGTATAAAATATTAGTACAAAACTGCACCAGCGTCAGCTAGGGAAGCCTGAACGCTGTGCCTGATGGTCAAGCAAGACAAGCATAGTCGGGACTGCCCATTACGGGAAACCAGTCCAATAATCCATAATGTCTTAGCCGCCCATAATAGGGAAACCGGCTTTAGATTTGCAAAAAACAAAATGAAACTATAGCTGAAATAAGTAAACTGCCTGTGCAGCAAAGCAGTGTAGCTAAGATGCTTATATTTTTGCCTAGGACTTAAAAAAACCTGGAAGCTATAACAGCTAAGATCCATGAGGAGGAGAGGGGTCTTCTTCAACAATTCTGCATGTGTACTGCTCATTGCTGTTCGCCTGAGCTTCACCTGGAACATTTCCACCATCCTCGCGCGCAATCTCCATTGAAGGCCTGAGCTGAGGAGCTGAGAGAGCAGGGCCATCTCGTGGAGAGCTGTTGCTGAAGGAGGGAGCGGTCATCGTCGAGGAGCTAGGTGGAGCGAAATTCGGGACAGTTTCCCTCAGAGTCACAGTGATGAACGTGGTGAGAGTGGCATCACATGAGGTGCATTCGAACCTCAGCTCAGAGCGCTGAGAGGTCTGACGAATAGAGGGACGAAGGGAACTGACAACAGCAGGAGGCTCAAGGGGAGCGGGTGGGGTAGAGAAGGCGTCAGGGGATAAGCCAGAGGCATTTTCAGACAAGGGAGCAGGAGAGGGAGGCACACGATGGTTAGGAAGCCGACCACAAGAGGAGCCCCTCCGGGCTCGCATGCGCTCGCGGAGGCGGGGCATGGTGATAAAAGCAGAACGAGTCTGAGCGAGAAGCCCCAAGGAGACGGAGGGAGAATGAGAGAGCTGGCTACCCCCTTCCTGAGCAGACGAATTCAGAGAAGAACTACTGAAACCACGAAGCAAACTGACAGAGGAAGTGGCTGAATTACCTGTCTGAGCAATGTTGGCAGAGTTCCAAGCTTTGCGATTGCACCAAGGACTATGAGAGAAATGGCAATTAGGAGCAGGTTCGAAGCAGGCCACAATCCAGCAACGTTTCCCTGTAGTTGTTTTGATGGAGGCTTCAATGCTCGCAGGCGAGCAGATTACCTGCAGTGGCTGAGGATAGCAGAAGCCGTTCCCATCTCCATTCAAATTGCAGTGTAAACCGTCCATTCCAAACGCAATAACCATGTCTGGGAGCCAAGTGAGCCTTTCAAGGCAGCGATAATTCGCATCAGGCAAGACATTAAGACTATAGTTAATGATAGTACCGGGAGCCATGTGGGCTGCCGAAAGCGAGGAGCCATCGGGAAGTGATACGGTGCCCCACGTTCCGGGTGTCTTTAATCGACCGCATCCGCGTCTAATACTTCTATAACGTATACTGACAACCCATATTTACCCTAATGTCAATCAATTATTCTGATGGTTCTTCTTCGTATGTTAGCACCTCTTTGAAGACATTCAATGACAATTGTTGTAAAACTACTTAAAATATACAAAAATGAAATCTAGTTAAGTTGTTATAAGGAAGTAACAATTACTCACAAACATAGATATCAACCATTTTCTTCCTTTCGTCCTGTTTTATGTGCTGAATGGGTTCCATTTTATTTTATTTTCTGCAAGAAAATACTTAAAAATTAATATTTAATGCTAGATTGTTTATTTATTGTACCTAATCGAAAAATTCAATGATTACATATTACATTTGAAGCACGTTGTTGTTGAGATGGCTCCTCATGCGATGAAATTATGTCCATTTCTTTGACCATCTCCTTGTGCACCTTTTTGGACATTCCTACTGGCATATTTCTGATAGCAACTCGTTCATCCTTTGGTATTTTCATAATCTTCTTGAAATGTAACATGAAAATAAACTATTTAATTTTTATATTGATATATGAAAAGTATATATAACAAAAGTGATATTTATAAATGATTTCTTTCTAGTAATATATACATATAATTCTAGAATAACATTTAAGGAATATTACTTTTTTCGTTCATTCCTTTTTGTTGTTGTACGTTTTTGCTATTAAAAGTCTAACATGTCTCATTGACCAATTCTCTGGAAACTTATCCTGTAGTTTAAATAAAATTTGGTTCTTGGAATCATTGGATTGATTTTTGTCTTGTAAGTGGAAAGAACGTCTATACATTCGTTCCACTAGATCCCTCAATTTTTTGTAAAAGTTTTTCCCCCTTTTGTTAACCTCCAACACCACTCGAGATGAGCTAAGGAGAAATTCATTTTCATTTGCATGTTCTATTTCTTTTTCTTTTCTTAGAAAAATATTCCTTTTCTTCGCTGTTGGTCCCTATAGAACATTAACCATATATGAATTAATAGATTGTTTGAAACATGTTATCTAATATTTTTAATTTTATTATTAATGAAAATAAAAAAAAGAAATTCATATTGGATCGATAGTATTTTTTCATTCACCTGATTTATCCTTCTGCATTTTTTCCATCAAGATTTTACGCTCTTCTGGTCTTAGATCATAAATAATTTTATCGAGCTTCGTCATTTGTAGCTCTACATGATACACAGTAAACAATACATATTAGTTAAACTTACATATAGTTCAAAAATAATATTTTTTTTAAAGAATTTACAAAGAACTTGCCTTTTTTGTTTTTCTCGATGTGCTATCAATATTTTTGTTACTTGATCTCTTGTCAGCCATTTCTTTATCAATATGAAACTTGTACCATACTATTTATTAATATATTTTACAAATAAATCACATACTTTTCAGGTAAAAAAAATAAAAATAAAATCAGGGGAACGACACACCTTTCAAAAAGTTCGCACCGAAGGTAGTGCGGTAGGTTCTTATAAACGCACCTTCAATACAGTAGAAACACTGTACGCTGCTCTTTGTCAACAAGGAGACCCGATGCGTTATATGTTAACTGGTGCACCGATTAACACAAACATAAATTAATAAAAAACTGTTTTTTATCAAAAAATGTTTTTTTATCAGTACACACCGGGTTTGCTATACTAAAATAGCACATCGGTACACTATTTTAAACAGGGCGCACTGATTAAAAAAAAATATGTTTTTTTTTTAAATTCTACAAGTGCCGACATGGATTGGGATTTGACTCTGCAAGTGGTCCCATGGGTTAGATGTCACACACACACACACACACACACACACATATAGAAATAAAAACCCTATAAATATAAAATGAAAATCCCTAATTGTGAAGTCACAGAAACAAGAAGCAAGGGTTTAACGTAAGAATGGATATTTTTGTGTTTTTTTGTTTTTGTTTTGTTTTGTTTTTTTTTTCTTGAAAATGCACATTAAAATTTAAAATTTTTACTATGCATGTATTAAATCTAATAGAAACTGTAAAAAAAACTATTATTACAGTAAAATTTAACAATTTTACTATACTAGAGGGTTTTTGTGCAAATCACCAGATGTTTCAAATTCTGATTCTCTGAATAGTGCTATTGTTCGAAAGTATTTTGCTGCTCCACAGTGCTCTCGTGGTCTCTTGCTCCAGGTATGTCTCTCGTGCAAATCCCTCTCTGATTTTTTTTTCAAAAATAGTGAAATAATGAATAGATTTTACTATTTAAAGAAATTTTTTATAGCTTTTACTATTTAAAGAACTTTTTTATGAAATTAGATTTCCGAAAGTAATTTCCACCCATTTTTCAATTTACCATTTTTTTTTCACTTTAAAAAAATAAAGTTGCTTTTTTTTTTCCTCAGATATTTGGTGCGTTTGTTAACGAACCACACCGGTGCATCAATTAATAAAATCGCACCGGTGCGGAGTAACTAAAACACACTGATGCTGTTAACAGTATATTAGCACCTATAACAATAAGTCCATTTTTAAGGCACCAAAATTACTTTTAGGTATGTACACCAAAATTTATGTTTGATTTTGCTCAAATGTAGGGAGAAAATATCATAATTATATCAAATGGACAACTCTTAAAAATCCAACTTGTTCCATAATATTTATCAAATTCCATCGCAGAGTTCTCCCTATCCATCTCCAGACATAATTACTTCATATTTTATTTATATTTTCATTATCTAATTGATTTTTTTTTTTTTTTTAATCCATGTTAATCAGCTGAATAAAATTAATGTATACATATTTGCAGGTTCATGCAGATTCAAAATCGAGTTCAAATGCACAAAATATTCAAACAAATCCAAAACGTCGGAAGCTCTTATCAGGAGAAGCATATCGCAAGGCGCATTTGGTAGATGAAAATGAACAACTACTTCACCTTGCCAATTGTAACATTGCATCTTCTAGCCACAATCATGGGAAAATGACTCTAATAATAATTGTTTGGTATATTAATGTAATTATTTCAACGTCAAACCAATTAATCATGCATTTTCGACGTGCTTACTAATTGATATCATTGATTTTGTACTAACAATGTTTAAATATATTTTTTGAAATTATTAGGATTCTAGTGATGATGAGCGACCTACCTACCATATTCGATTGCACCCTACAACAATGAAAAATCGAGAGAAGACTAAATTAACAAAAAAAATCGAAGAGGAACGATACCAAGAATGGTTGAATCAACCACCTATTCAATTCCCACTACGTACAGATTCACCAATTAGGAATGACTACAACAATAGTAGTTCTTCACAAGCTGACAATGGAGGCAATCAAATAGAGGTTGGAATGGATGGATACTTAAAGGATACGACTGCCATGGAGACAATGTTCTTAGATGGATTCCAAAATGATGATTAGATAGGGGATGATGCTCATATCGCTCATACCTTTTTCGAAAGCCTTAAATTTTCTTCCACCACCTCTCTCTTTGGACCTGGCAGTGAGTCAAAGTCTACATAGGTGGGGAAAAAGATGTTACTGTACAACTTGAAATAAAAGTTTGGCTTGTCAAATGCATGTTTCTCAAAAATTTTGAGGTAATTGACCATCAAGTCCTCCCTTATATTTTGAGAAATATAACCACACAATGAACATTAAAAATGGTCAATTTTATGAACATTAATAATTATATCGGCATCAATGTACATTTATTATTGTCCATGACCAACTACAGGTTATTAAAAGATAAGGTTCTTCCAAGTGATAATGTATTGCCCGATAGATGTGAAGAGGCAAAGACATTGTTTAAAATGTTGGGCGTTGAGTACATATCATATCATGCATGCCCAAATGTTTGTATTCTATGTAGAGGAGAATATGTAGACAAAGAGATATGTCCGAAATGTGGGCATGAAATGTATGATAAATAAAAAAAGAAGGGTAAATCACATGGTCCTCATTTTAAGATATTGAGGCACATGCCTATAATCCCAAGGATTCAAAGGCTCTTTCGTTGCAAAGAATTAGCTTTGTTGTAGGGATGGCATGACTCATGCAGAAGTGAGTTTGGAGTTATGCGGATCCCAACAGATTCAATAGCCATGAAGCATATAGAGGATACATGGCATGAAAAATTCAAGGATGAAGTATGAAGTCTACAACTTAGCATAGCCATGGATGGCGTCAACCCATATTCCCTTCAGAACACCAAATATTCTGTTTGTCCTGTAGTAGTGATCAATAACAATATCCCCCTTGGTTGTCTGTGAAGAATGAACATCTTATGTTGGCTCTCATAATCCCTATTAGAAGACAAGTAAAGAATATGGATGTCTACTTACAACCACTGGTAGATGAGTTGAAGGAATTATGGGATGGGATAAATGTATACGATGTATTGAGACCCATCACAACAGAGAGGAGTTTTACATTGTATGGGATATGTGCTTACACGACACATGATTATCTAGGTTTAGGAGTTTTCTCTGGTAAATTACATGTTTATTGATTTGTTTATATACGTAACAATACTATTTCACATATTAGCTATTTTATTTGTTGTAATTGTTCTCATCTTCATGATATTATTTAACGTGCCATGCATATTATATATAATAATTTTGTAGGTCTTGTAACAAAGGGGTATTATGGATGTAAATGTTGTGGAACTTCTCTGAAATATGGGTGGTCCAACGACCTACGAAAGCCAGCGTATGATTGCTCCAGGGTATTCCTCCCAGAAGAACACCCTTACAAAAGAGCAACATCCGCTCTCAATGGTAAATGAGAGAGAACCCAAAGGCCTCCAATAATGACACCAGCTGAATGGCTTAGAGAATATGAGAGAGAGAAGGAGAAGGAGTTCATAGAAATGTTTGATTCAAATGGGGAGCCTATTTTCGACGATCCAAAATTCTTCGACACCTATGTTTAGAAATTTCCCATTGGGATGAAAAGGAAATCTATCTTTTATAACCTCCCATATTTGGAGCATCTTAAGATTACCCACTTATTAAATCCCATGCATATATTTAAAAATGTTTCATCTTATTTATGGAGGCACATATCATCGAAACAAAGTGACACATTGGTTGTTAGGAAAGATATTATTACTTCAAAAACTAAAAATAAACATTGGACAAGACGATTAGAAAGTATAGGATCAGAGGTAGCTGGTCCCTCTAATTGGTATTTTAAAGAAGGTGATGTCCCATGGATTTTAAAAAAATATGATATTTCTTTGTAAAAGGAAGTTATAATGGGTGTGAGGGTGCCATCTTCATATGGGTCTTCACTACGGCATTGCTTCATCGTGGATGACCATTTGTCGGGGTTGAAATCACATGACCATTTGAATCTTATAAGAGTACGTATAATGTCAAAAGCATGATTTTATTATTTGTTATATTAATAAATTTTATCCCATGCAAGGATCATAAAAAATAACTAATTTTGTATATTATTGTATGTGTTTATAACTTTGTAGTGTCATTATCCTTTGTTCGTGCATGGGTGTGTGAAACATGACTTCCCCCAAGACCTAGGACGTGCCATATCTAAATTATCTGCATTTATACATTGGATCACATCAAAGGACATTCATGTGGCTAGCATTCCATGGTGGCGTCAAGAGATAGTTTAGATTGTTTGTATGTTTGAGAAGGAACTGTCGACGAGTTTCATGGACTTGAGGTTCATCTTCTAATCCACCTAATAGATGAGGTTGAATTAGTTGGGGTGGTTTATTTTCGTTGGATGTTATTCTTAGAGAGGTATATGAAGAAATTGAAACGTTTTGTTCGACAAAGGGAAAAACCCGAGGGGTCTATGGAAGAGGGGTATATATAGTATGAGTCTTTCTATTATGACAGTGAGTACATCAAGCAGATCAACAACAGACCAGGTGTGATGATTTGGGATGATGAAAGGGATGAAGAAAAAAGAGAAGAGGAGCTTATCCAAATGAATGGAAAAAGGCGCTTGATAAAGAGTAAGTGACTTATAATTTTTCAAATTTACACAAAGTAAATATTCATGTTGAACTTTGATATAATGTATATTTTGATCTCATATGTATTATATGTCAGTTTTATTTCATCAGTGAATGCATAAATTGAAGCAATCAATAAATTGTTTCTTTACAATTCCGAAGTGACACAACCGTGGGTCGCATTGTATGAACAAAAGATGATGAAACGAGATAGTGACAGGAAAGAATTCGGATAGTTGAATGGTAGAAGTGTGCCTTATCCCCATCATTTAAAATAAAATATGCGAATTATATGCGCCAACAGTTGGGTTGCTAACCAAGTCAGAGAGAAACACAGTGCAACCGGTTGTTACCCACGTGCTAAAGAGGATGCGCTAAATGTAGGGATTGGGTGCACCCACACGGTAATAATATATTGATGTAGATTTTAAACTTAATAATTCACATTTGAAATGTAACATCTATATTTCATATTTTAATAGTTGGCTTATTATAAGGGACATGACACTGTTTTGTTTAACTTTTTTATAGGTGAATTTTTTCTCATCTATATGGGCATATGGACACCATTTTTGCATAGAAAATGCCGATGATGGACACATGACACAAGAATTTGGAGTGGAAGTCGAGTTCGATCAATCTAGTCGAGCTAGCCATCGTGATGAAAACCTAGTATGAGGGATGTTAGGTTACGTCAGAAAGATACAAGAGATCATTGAAGTGGATTTATCTTCTTTCCAATGTGTTATTTTTAGGTGCAAGTGGTGGGACACCTTTGATCAAAATAATGTAAAAGAATATCACTATAGTAGGCTGACATGTATCAACTCTAGAAAGATGTGGGATGAAGCTAAGGAGCCCTATGTTTTCCCCAATCACTGCAACTAGGTGTTTTTTTACCCAGATGCATTGGATAGGGATTGGTGGTTCCTATTGATACATGACCCTAGATAAAAGTATATTTTGGAGAACAATATTGTTATAATGCCAAGCGTGCTAGAAGATAATCATGAGGGTGATCATGAGAACCGAGAGTGATATGATACATGTGTTATTTCATCATTTATACTTTTTAAGATGGGTTTTTATAAAGAAGAGGACTTAACCTTATAAATAAGTCTATTTTTTTCAAAACATTATAATATGTATTTTGAATTAATTGGTTTTCATTGTGTTAATGTTAAAATATTTTCACTTGATAATTTGCAATTATGTTTATCTCGAAAACAATGGCACATTGTATCAAGTTTTTTTTTAATGTCAATTCATAAAATAATACAACTACTTGATTGCTTTAAATTTGTGTGAATGATATCTTCAAAATGTATACTGTTATTTTTGGTATGTAAGATCATAATAAAATGACGATAATTCTAAACACGAATTTATTTGCATTATTTTCTAAACTTTATTATGTTACAAAAATTCATATTATTCTAGATTTATTATTTTACAATTATTTATATTCATATAAATTTACAAATTTACAATTATCGTAATTTAATAATATTTACGGTAGACATTTTACTTATGATAGTTATGGTTCAAAATTGACAATTAATTTAGAATTTTACAAATTTACAAATTTTAATAAAATTGAATGATGTCAATACATACAATTACAATTATAATTTTACAATTTCAAAATACAATTACAATTACAATTACAATTTTACAAATATTTTACATACAATTACAATTAAAATTAGAATTAGAATTAGAATTAGAATTTTACAATTTTATAATTTTTCATACAATTACAATTTTACATACAATTACAATTAAAATTACAATTATAATAATTTCACAATACACTTACAATTACAATTACAATTTTACAAATATTTTATATCCAATTAGAATTAGAATTAGAATTAGAATTAGGATTACAATTACAATTGTACAATTTCATAAACAATTACAATTACAATTACAACTGCAATTTTACAATTTTACATACAAATACAATTAAAATTACAATTACAATCACCATGCATACAATTACAATTACATTTTTAGAATTTTAGAAATTTACAAATTTTACAATTTTAATAAAATTGAATGATGCCAATGCATATAATTACAATTACAATTTTACAATTTCATAATACAATATTTTTTTTTGGTAGTTTAGACTAATCCTAATCACCCATGGGTTTCGAACCGGTGACCTTGCAGATGGAGTGCCTTAACAGTGCACCCCATCATCGACTGCTCTACACCACGTGGGCTAATTTCACAATACAATTACATACAATTAGAATTACAATTTTACAAATATTTTACATACAATTAAAATTAGAATTACAATTTGAAATAAAATTAAAATTAAAATTTCAATTACAATCACAACATAATATTTAATAAATATCATGATTTAATATTAAAAATAAACATCATGATCATGATAACCATCGTACAAACATCATATTATAAAATACAAATTCAAATTCGCTAACATCATGTAATCACCGTGATCATGATCATATAATAAAACACAAGAATTGTACAACATCATCACAACACAAACATCAAATACATCTCATGTCAAATAACTGCTATCACATATACATCTATCTACAAGCACATTAAATGAACATATCTAACATGACCTAACAATATACACATCACGACGAACACCAACATGTAAATTAAGTACATCAACATGAACATACAATACATGGACCATATATATATATATATAATGTCAAAAATATACAACTGTGATATAACTGCATATAAATGTCAAATATATGGTGGTACTACATCAATACTAGTACTAGTTGAGGCCTGCTCAGTTGATGCTGCAGCCTCATGCTCAGATAGATGATGTGCCTGCTCCAGAGGTGCCTGCTGATCAGTTGATGGTGCACTCTACTAAGGAACTTCCTGCTCATGAGTTGTCGATGGTGCAACCTGCTCAGCGGATGGTGCGGCTTGCTCAGGGTCAAGTGCCTGCTCAGTCGATGACCATGCCTGCTCTGGACTAGGTGTATGTTGAGATCGTGAATATTGCTCAGAATATGCTTGTTGATTAGGACTGGATGCTGGTTGCTCATGATCTCCAGCGCGAGGTGAAGGAGGAGGAGGTGGAGCTAGAAATATGATCACTCCCCTCATGATCATGATCATCTGATGAGCTACTCTGTCATGCATCTCCACGATGCCTACCCCTCCTATCTCGTGCCAGTGCTCTGGAAGCTCCAATGATATGATGCATGATGGTCATGATATCACGAGGCATGCCTCTATAGATCTGTGTGAGCCTACGATAAGCTTGTATCTCTCTGATCGTAGCTGGGCAGACTCCCTCATCAACTAGGAGTCAACAGAGTTGGTCACCCAACTCCATCCTAAATTGGGAGTCCAGCCTACGCCACACCCTCGTGGATATCTGCACCCGATCAGGATCAGGTCTGTCACCCTCATCCTCCGCCTCTTCCATCTCCTCGTCAACATCTACACTTGGATCATTCGGTGAGGGTGGAATCATGTCCCCAACGAATGTTCCAATATCTACAAAATATATAGTACACAACAATAATTAGACAATTTCAATAAAATTTTTAATAAAACAAGTTAAATAACGTGTTAGAATAAATTTGATAATTCAAATTAATTAATTAAGACAATAAAATGAAACTATATTAATTTAAAGAAAATACTAATATTACCTCTCACATCCGGTGGCTCATCATGTGTGAAGAGGATGTTGGTACACCCTTGCCAATCCAAACCGGCGTATGGACATGGCACCAGAATGAATTAGTGATCATCAACATTAGCTTACAACTCCAGTGCATAAGTAGATATTCTGGTGGGAAAGTCATATTGGCCCCTCTTAGGCATCATCTGGCCCCACATTTGCATCTGCACATGCAACATCGGCCTACGAGGTTGCCGAAAAAAAGTAGGCCTCGTCTTTGGAAACCTCTAAAAAAATAAACAAAATAACTATGAAGCAAAAGGGAAGGTCAACCTCCCACATGCCTGAGAACAACATCTATCTAATGTTGTACAAAATTGCCTAAAAAAAATCGCAGACCATCTTAGAAGTCGTAGCGCCTGTAATAAAGAATCAAAATAAAATAAAAGAGGGCAACTAATGCATTGCCCGTCATTGGTATAGTATGTAATGGTCGCCAGTAGTAGTGAGAGGCACCTCATCTCCTCTGCACCAAACAAAGCAATATGTAAATGACCACTGGACACCTTAAAATCTGCAGGAGAATCTATATCGTCCCTAATGTATCTCTGGGAGTACACCAACTGACTCCCTACTGCATAGCTGACGAGGACATCTGGGAACTGGGGAAAATCCTTCCCTCTCCTAGATAGACTTGTAATAAAATATATGTCCTCCTAAGTGGGCGCAAACCACTGTCTAGGACCGACCCAAAAAGCATGTCGGTGGGCATCCCACCTGAAGATCAGCTTTCCCAATAAACCATTATGGCCCTTCAGGGATGTAGCCTCCTCATAGAACTTGAGGAGGCGTACCTCCCTTAGGAGAAACTGGGTGGCTGCCGTAATAGGGCGAGGGTATAAAAGTCTCTTCCTCTCTCATTCCTCCCACATCTGAATCACACTATAACGATCCTCCATATGTTCTTGTTGTTCCCTTTTTTATCTCTGTTGATGTCACTAAATGTTTCACATATTAAATACATTTTTTTTATTAAATGAGAAATGTATTTTTTTTTTCTAAGTAAAAATATATCTATTAAGCAGTCAAACCAGAGTTACAATACTCATCCTCGGAAATGGATGAATCCATGATGGAGGGAATAGGAAAAACACTATTGTCCAAAACTAGACTGCCCCTAGAGGGGAAACCAACCTTGAAAATACAACCATAACATGTTGTCCATAGCGGGAAACCAGCCTTAGTAGCAGTACAAAAAGAGATAAACAGAGCTAAACAAAGATAGCAAATAAACCGGTAAACAAAGAAATTCGAAGAGTGAACTCTATGGAGAACCTTCATGTGAGTCGCTGGGAGGAGGCGATTCTTCGAGAATGTGGCAGATATATCCATAATCTAGAGTGTCCAGGCCTTGGTTCACGTCCTCAAGAGATTCATGCGGAGAAGGAGGAAGACCGAGGCGCTCCTTCGGTGAGTCCACAAAGGAGATATCCTGCAAGAAGGCTAGATTTTCCAGAGAGGCCATCACATTGTGGTCATCTTTCTTTGAGGGGGTGCCCAAATGGCTCAACCACGGGAGTCACTTCTCCGCAGCTGGTTCAAAATCACTGTCATATGAATTAGAGCTAGAAGCAAGCTGCACGGGGAGGGCTTTAAGTTTGCGGGGGAGGAAGGCGGGCTCAACAGTAATGGTGGATTTACGAGCCCTCTTCTTGCAACGGGAGGAGGAGGGTGGAGCATACAAATCCGAGAGCTGCGCGGGAGAAGCCAAAGGGTCAGAAAACACAGCGGGAGGCGAGGTCGGAGCAAGGATGGAGGGCAACAAGTCTGCCATATCCCAGTCGACAAGAAGATTCAAGTCCATGTGGAGAGCATGTGGCAGAGGGGGCCACGCAGGGAAGCCCCTTCCCCCTGCCCGTCTGCAACGCTGCTGATGGCACCGTGGCATCTTAGCGATCCTGGGTAAGGTGCAGTATTTTTGCAGAGTCGAGAAAGAAGACAGAGCCCAGAGGCTTCTAGCCAGAGCCGAGGGGGGCCGAAGCGATGCAAGCATAGGGAAGGCAAGCAGAGCAGGCTGAAGAGCCGAGGGAGGAGTGGGAATGAAGAACCTCATAATGAAGGAAGGACTAAATAAACAAGACGCTGAGTACGTCGAGGGAAGGGTGGTGCATGGCACTTTAAAGCCTAGCCCACGTGAGCAATAAAGGCTTTGCGTATCCCTAGGCCATGGCAGATGGGCACGCCGTGTGGTGAGCCACATGGCCGCCCCTTATAGCCCATCGAGATGATATAACACCCGCATCCGGGGAATGAGAAATGTATTTTAATATATATATATATATTTATTTATTTATTTTTTGAAAAAAAAATCATTCGGTGCTCCCAAAAAAATAATCACGCACCAGTACCAGTGCGTAATTTTTTATCGCGCACCGCGATCTGTGCGCATGGAAAATGTTCATGCACCGCCAAAGAAGGGAATATATTTCTGTGGTGCGTTGATGAAACTATCCACCCCGGGGTGGAAAGTTTTGTCAATGCACCGCCCAACAATAGTTAATGGTCAATGGTGCTGTTAGGTCTCTGTAATTTATTAGCAAGATTGGGAGAGTCCAATCACAGAGTTAACATCATTTCAACCAACTTTGGGATTCTAGGATCTAGCCCTCCTGAATTCGGAGAGGGATCTCTCCAATATGTACAAAGATGGATATTGTCTTTGAAAAGCTTAAGGTAATGATATTAGGCTAGTTATGAAGGCCAAGGGTTTTGTTTTGTTTTGGATGGTTGAGCATGAAATGTTACTTGAGGGGGAAGTCCTAAGTGAAAAAGTTTCAAAAGTGAGAAGTTGCAAGCAAATAGAACAGATTTGGCAGACAGATAGATATAACGTTGGTTTTTAGTCCATTGGGCTATGGAGTCATATCTGGGCTTTAATTGAACAACAACATCAAGTGTGATCCAAGGGGCAAGTTATCTATACCACAAGATTATTGAGATTAAAATGATGGAATGGAAACATTAAAATGTTGGAGGGGTGGAAACTGATAATAATTTCTCAAAGGATTTATAGTCAGTCCAAACAAGAAAAGCCTCTTAAGTAACTGATAGATTATAATATTAAATTAAAGAAGATAAATATTATTTAAAAAAAAATTCAGCAATATTGACTTGAATTTTGATTATCACCAGGTACCAATCAAACCCTTCGATGTGTGGAAGACTGCCTTCAAATCCAAGGAAGACCTTTTTGAATTGATGGTCATGCCTTTCGAGTTGACGAATGCCCCCGAAACCTTCATGAGGCTGATGGACGACATCTTGCGGCCCTTCACCGACTCATTCGTGGTACTGTATTTGGATGACATATTGATCTTCAACCAGAGTTGGGAAAAGAACCTACACCATATTCGACAGGTCCTCCAAACCCTGCGACGAAACAAATTGTGTGCCAATTTGGAGAAATTCACTTTTGGTATGGCTCAGGTTCAATATCTCGATATGTTATTGATGCGCAAGGTGTGCATGTTGACTCAACCAAGATACAAGTTATTCGGGATTGCCTAGCCTTGAGCACTCTAACATAGCTCCGCAACTTCCTAGGTCTTGCCAATTTCTACCATAGGTTCATGTTGGGTTTCTCTCATATCACTTGCCCTTTGATTCATGTAGAAATTATACAAACATATGTATATCAATGGATTCAATCTGATCAAGCAATGTACTAAAGCTAGATACTGAATCCTTCTACAAATCAATTGTGGAAAATAAACACAATCGCCAATAACAACAAGTAAAGAAAGAATCAAATCAAACCACAACACGGATAATTTTTCAGGAAAAGCTTGTTGCTCAAAACCCCTCTATCTTCTATTGTATATTCACCATGGAATCATGAAACAATTACAATGCACTCTTCTCACAACAATCTCTTGCACTCTCACAACTGTCTCACATTGTCCAAAAGTACAAATGGCCATGCCATGGTCATGTGAGCCATAACCATGTAGACCCCGAAACAAGTACGCAACAGCAAATGATATGTGTGGCAGTAGAATTGGCCTGACACTTCGTGTGATGGATTTTGATTGAGGGCCCAATGAAACAAATTCACTTTACACTCGCCAATTAGTCAAATCACAAAGATTTATGGATCCATATCATATCGTGTATTTTAATTAAGTTATCAGTTAACATTTTTTTAAGTCATATTTTAATTAAGTCATACTATGGTTTTAATTAAGCTACCATTTATGATTTTTCTTAATTAAGTCATATTTTATTATATTAAGGTTTTAGATTTAAGTAGTTTTACATTTCTCATGCTATCATTTATGATTTTTTTAATAAAAATATTTTATTATATTTTATTCTAGAATTTTATTTTATTATATTTTATTCAAGAATTTGTGAAATGTATATGTTTTAAGTTTCACGAGGTTTTACTTTTTATAATTATATTTAGGTTTTAGATTTAAGTAGTTTTACATTTCCATTCCATTTAGGTTTAGGACTATAATGTTGGTTTATATTTTGTTTTAGGTTTTTAAAGTTTAGATCTTGCTTTTAATATTAGGATTTTCATTTAACTTTTAGCTTTAATGTTAGATTTTAGATTTAAAGTTTTAGAATATGTTTAATATTATATTTTAGGTTTTATATTTTAAGTTTAGATTTTATGTTTTAGGTTTTTAAGTTTAAAATTTAGGTTTTAATATTAGATTTTAGGTTTGAGTTTTATATAAATACTTTTTGGTTTTAGATTTTATTTTAGAGTTTTTAAGTTTGTAAAGTTTAATATTAGGATTTTATGTTTAGGTTTTAGATTTAATATTGGGTTTTAGATTTTAAGTTTTGAAATAATGTTTAATAATAATATGATTTTTAATCTTTACATGAATGTAATGATTATTACCAATATTATTATTATTATATATTATTCACAATATTTTAACTTTAAATATTGATAAAATTGATATTAATTATCATATAATATTAATATTCTAGAAATGACAAGAAATTTATTATCACTGATGAATTCGAACTCAAAACGAGAGATGTAAATTTCTTCTACAATCCGCAGAATAGAAAATCACAAGATAGAAACACATGCAATGACATGCAACCATCAAAACATAAGGAAAAGCTAAAGTATGTTTCTATAGTTCCCAAGGGAAAAATTGCCGCTTTAGTGGGGTCCGAGTGGCCAACATTGAATGGAGGCAGTTTCTTAGGTGGCAGCATGAGAGAGACTCAAAAGAGGTAGCACTGGGAATGGAATGTGTGTGTATGCTTGTGAGGGAAATTATGCAATTGAATCTTCGACTACAGGGATTGAATCGTAACGCTAAAACTTGTGGTGGGTTTTAAACGTTTAGTTTACTAAACTCTTCTGATCAAAATATTTTTACTTGGGAAATGAAGAATTACGCTAAATATTTTGCTGACAAATGTAATGCTAGAGGCACAATTAGGTAGTGACTAAAAGGACCATTATGTACTCTCTAGATTCATAACAAATGTTGTCTTAAATAATGTAGAATACTGAACACTCACCTTGGAAGCTATTAGTAACAACACAGTAAAGATGGTTGGTGTCAAACTTAATGGTAGAGATGCACTCATCAGCCTTGACAAGAAGATGAAATGCATTAAACTTTTACTATGATTTGAGAACACCTCCATTTCTTCACTGAAGAGCCCATGGCTGAATATAGTAACGATGTCAAGGTTCTATCTTCCTCAATGGCATTCAAATTCATTTCATTGGTTAAGTTGAAAATTACTTCATAGAAAGGTTATTGATAATGGAAACTCAATGTTTAAATACAGACATATAATTTTTGGTTAACCAAACTTATAAACGGTGAAAAGATGATTATACATGTGTTTTTGAAATTGGTGAGTTGAAATGTTATACAAGGGATTGCTATAGGAAATGAAAATGAAAGTTAGTATTGAGCTTAAATGGTGATTTCGAATGTTGGTGCTACATATTCTTCATTGATGTGAAATCTTCATTTTTTTTGGGTTTTTATGGTTAATTTAAAGGATGAGCTATATGTTTTATAAACATTAGTTGTTTAAAAACTCAATGTGGTTATAAGCGTAGTTGATTTTCTTTGATTTGCTTTGCTTGTACTAAAGTTTTATTAATTAAAAATAAATATAAATATATATTATTTTAAAATTTATTAAATTTATAAATCAATTTTTTATTTTTTTATTTAGTAAAAAAATTTCAAATTAAGATATTATTAAAGAAATGTTTACTTTATTTTTTTCCAATAGAAACTAAAAAATTCAAGTTAATTAATATATTGAAAAAAGTGTTTAGATTATCCTCTTTCAAAATTCCATTAATTATGTCATCTAGGTTTGTAATGTTTGATGCAACTAGCATTTTGCATGCAAATGTTTGTCATTACACTATAATTCAATACAATTTGCACTATAAACTAATACCTTGACTTTAATTCGATGTTTGAAGTTCCATTCTCATTACTATGTGACATATGGAATGATTCTTGGATTTAATATCTATAGGTAGATTTACATGAGAAGAATATGTTAATGTGTGTATGAATGGAAGACAAGTTTTCAATATAAAAGGATTGAATTTTTTATTTTTGAGATGTACACGTGTGTGAAGCTAAAGTAATAAAATAATTTTATTTTATTACTTTTAAATTAAATAGGTTTAATCATAGTTTGAGGCACACTTAATGTAATAAGGGGCAATGGTGATGGAAAATAGGGCATTAGAATAATATTCTATCATAAATTTAACCTTGTTATGACAATTTCATTCAAAGAATCCATAGTTCTCTCTAATAATAATATCTTGAATTATTGTAGGTATGATGTTTATAATAAAAGAAATTAAAAATGATTTGTGGCATGCCTTATTGTAAGTATAATTTTTATAAGAGAAGAAGTACACACAATAGGAGTGATGGAGGATTACAGCTTCACAAAATAATAGTCTAAAAATAGTGTAGGTTAACTATGTACATCAACAAAGGATTTTCCATCTTTAGAATGGGAGGGAAATGGTCTTAAATCTTAGTTTGAAATCCAAGAGTTATCCTCATTTGAAGGTTGAGAGATAAATAGGTCATCTTAGGCATACATCCCTAGTTCTAAGTATATAAGGTAGGCCTCTATAGAGAAATAATAATTCCTAAACCTTACCATTTGGCATAGTAGGTGAAAAATCATTTAAACATAATTTAAAAGCAAAATAAAAAATTAATATTTTGTATAAAATAAATATGACATAAATATCAATTTGGTAATTGTTTTAGGACGATTATATACATATTATAAAAAAACATGCTTAGCATCCATTCTTTCTAAATGATTCTCTCTCATTATTATACAATAATGTAAGTTTCATACACGTTTCATATGCCTCCTTAATTATTGCAAAAAAAACTTGATCTGATTTAAGCATACTATGAATTTTGGATTCATTGGATTTCTATATTATAAGTGAAAATAATGTATATATGTTGTTTCCACTATATCCCACGTAGTTACATCCTTTTGTTGACTTTCAACATAATTCTAAATGAACTAAGGACCAATTGATTATCATTTAATTCCATCTCAACTTTTCTATTCTTAGGTGAACTTTTTGTTTCTTCACTCTCAATACCTACACAACTTTCAACATTTGTAAAATAGAATATTTGAAACATGTAGGTACTATTATTATTAACGACTACATTATTAGTAAAATTTCAAAAAATATATTATTATGCTTGTTATATATTAATTTTTTTATAATTAACAATGATAATAATAACTTTTTTTAAGTTATAATTTAGTTGACTTTTAGAGTAGATGGTGATAGGGTGTTATGTTAAGGCACTTCATGGTGCAAAAGTCACATGTTCAAAACTATATGGGAAAAAGGCCATCCACACTAAGGTGAACCCACATCTCAAAAAAATCTTACACACTTCTTTGTATTCTTACCATAAATATGTTTTGTGCTCTATTTAAATATAAATAGAAGATTTGTTAAAATATATATAAACCCCCCCCCAAAAAAAACTTAAATAATACTACATCACTTATCAATAAAGTTTTCATCTTTAAATGTTAGTATTGAAGTGGTAAAGGCTCCAAACTTTATCTGTTTTTGCAGATTTTAGTATAATGCATGTATGCTATACTTTAAAACTTTAGTTTTCCTTTTCATAAATTCAAAATTAAAATAAATCCGAATCCATATATATGCTCTCTTCATGTACATGATACATCTATTATTATAACTAACCAGAGTTCCATGGTAATGATATGGTTGTCCATGCATGCAACGTTGAGTAATATATAAATTTAAAAGTAACTTAACTTGCAAACTTGATCATTTGTAAATGAAACAAATAAATCCATTCTCTCTACATTCATCAAAAGTAATGTAACATTGATAGAATATAACATTAAATCCACATCATGAATTTAAAAGCCAATGAAGACATTGTCATATACACGAGTTCAAATTCTTGTACTTGTATTCCAAATTGGTCTAGTTATACATTTTTCTCTTTTACAAAATGGAACTTCATTCCCAACATAGATAATGGAAGGTCATGCCCATAAATGACATAATGGAAAAATGACATCATGACTGATTTATAAATTGGGTCTATACGTCACCCTTGCCACGCTTGGCACTCCCAAGTGCATTTCGAAATTGATATTGCTGCAAAAATTCAATAACCAATTAGTTGTAAAATCCAAAATGCATAGAATCAATTTCATTAATTCATTATAAGATTTTGATCAACTACTCATTCTCACCATGAAGTTCAAAGGCAATGGAGAAGATTATCCTTCCTCGACAGATGGTGGAGCACTTGGTGATGGATATAGACATGGTTCATGGGTGATGGATAAAGGCATGGTGTAAGTGAAATAGGAAAAAGGTAGTGGGTGTGGGCGGTGATACACCCCCACTGGTTGTACGATAGTGGGAATCACCCTAGGGCGAGGGATGACCCTAGGGGTGGGAATTGGAATTTCAAGGGTGGATGATTGAAACAATGAGAAGGGTGGATGAATAAATAGTAGAGGTGGGAATTGGGAAGGTGGTTATAAGCATGGGAGAATTTATGATGGATAAAGGTGGTCGGTGTGGGCGACAATACATCCCCACTGGTTGTACAATAGGAGGAAGCACCCTCGGGGAGGAAATTGGTATGCTATTGATTGGAGCAGTGTTCCTAATGCTATATTTTTTTTCACCAACATGCTCATCAAATAATTGAAGTCGACAAGTTGGAACGTTGTGAGATGTGGGTCCCTCGACTGTAACAATAAAAAAGTTCATATAGTTATGAAAATGCATCGAAAATGATAATATATCGTATTTCACATAAAACAAGGCATGCCATCAAATTTCCATACCATTTTTTTATATAATATAATGTTGCACTAACTCAGGCATGTGGCCCACATTTCTTTGGTGTTGAGAAGATAACTCTAGTTGCTCATCCATGTTCCTTTTTTTTGCACGAACTCGTTCAACCTTTTCAAAATGTGGTTTATCTTTCCCTGATTTTGACTTGCGCCCACATTGCCTTTTCTTATTGATTGGGCTCAAGAAACTATGTTTTCTTTTAGTAGTGATCTTAGATGGAGTTATAGTATTGAAAAACATTATGTTGTATTGTTGACATGCTTTGTCTACCAAACTGTTCAATGCATTTGCTTGCTCCAAATTTGTAGGTATTATGAATCTCAATTTCTCATGAGTTGATGAGTTAACACGTTTCATCTCATCATCTTCAAATAATGCACTATCTAGTCATACATTGGTTGATTCAACATTATCAATGCTTGTTTCATTATAATAATTTATATTTGGAGGAGAATCAAAGCATGGCGGAAGCTTCGTTTGGATTTCTAGGCCCAATATAGGTGTTTCATTCAAATCAAATAAAATTGTAGGCCTTTCTGTAGTAGGATTAGTGACATTAGGTAGTACATTTTCACCCAAACTAATGTTACTCGCCAACATCTCAACTTTCAGTACATGTTTACAAACATTTCCATTCAAGGCCCAATTGCAATTACAAAAGTGTAGATTGGAACCTTTATATATGACATTGCACCAAATATCACGTGTATCCTTATTTTGGATACGAACCCAATAACCATTGTGACTCTTTTCAGCAGGCACATCATCTTCATTTGGGATTTGGCTAGCTCTACACTTGGATGAATTCAATTGTTCCTAAATTTTTCTAGGCCGTACAAAACCAGCTTCTTTTAAACATTGCATATGATTGTAATATAATACAACATTTGTCAAAAACATATATATTAACCAATCAACACATCAATGACATGCATTATTCTTTTTGCTTATGTACCTTTCCTCGATATGCCAATGATAAGATTCAATGGCATTATTTGTATCCTTATTAGAATGTTGAAAATATTTGTATGCTTTTGCCCACATATCTGTAGAAAGAAATTTATTAGCTATGAATTAATAATACATATGACATGAAAATAAGAGTCATTAAAGCCACTTACAAGAAACTTACATATTTTGTTGTTGGCTAACCAAGTTGTTTTAAAATATTCCAAAAACTTTGGATGGTCACTAAATCTTTCAAAGAACCTTTCAACTATCTTTTTTACAGATTCATCATCTTCACATGTGTGCATGATTTCTCCTAATGAACGAAAAATGTGGATTTGGTTTTCCCTTCCTTGGACTTTATTTCCAACATTCTTCAACCATGCACGACGAACATGCCACACACATAATAATATTTTACACTTGAGTGAAGACCTGGAATAACACAATTTATTAGAGGGAATATACATTAACAATATTTGTATGTCTCTTATAAAAGAATAAACACCACCTTAACGCTTCAATTTCAGCGGTAGCATCATCTGTGATGAAGGCTTAAACATGCCAATTTGGTCGCTCTTTCTTCCCAATGGCAAAGAGAGTTGACATCCATTTAGAAATATCAGCTATAGTATTGTGTGATGATATCACCCAAGCTACTGGAACCCCATTGCGATGTTCGTCGAAAACCATTAAGGTGTATAGTTGATACTACATTACAAACAATGTACATAATTATATGTATATAAGTTATATGCATTAAAATGAGGTTGAATAAATGAATCAAATTTAGGATAAATTTGTACTTACCCCATACTTATTTGTACTAAATATTGAATCCATTGAGATTATATTATTGTGAGAGTATTTTAGCATCATTGAGCGCATCCACTTTGTTTGTATGCCTATAATAAAAGGGATGTTTTCAAAAAGATCTTGTTTCTGGTAGAAGAAAAAGCTCTCAGGGCATTCCTTATACCAACATTTTACACTGTTTGGATGACTTTGATATTTAACATACTCTAGCCTTATGGTATCACTGTAAATGTTTAATATATCTTGTCTTGTCATATATGAATCTCGAGATGTCCCTGTGTATTATAACTCACCAAATCCATCCTTCACATCAGAGATGAACTTGTCCCATATCATTGTAACATTAAAACCTCTTTGGATTAAATGTTGGACAATAGATCGCATATCCCTTGTTAAATGTGGTGCATAACTGAATCTCATAGGCCTGCCGATTGCATATTTTCCATGACAAACAACATTGGATATATCAATATGCCTACATGCAGTATATATTATACAACATCATCTGGTCTAAGTTGAAGTCGTCGTGCAATGAAGTGACATTGGCAACCAACTTTAATAATTTCTTGTCGACTGCATTTTTCTTTTATATCTGAGGATGCACTCATAATTTGGTTTTTGCATTGCAGACCATATGCACACCAATACCTGTATATAATTTTTTTACAACAAATTAGATATAACATATATGCTTACTATAAAAAATTATACGTATATTGATAAATATTTAAAGACTCACATAGCGTACTCCAGATATGTTGAACAATATGTTTGTTTGATATCCTCTACTTTTTTACTTCAATGAGTATAAAGATGAAATTGAGTGGGTGCAGATTCACTCGATTCCTCTCCTCTTATAAAATCTTCAAGTTGACAATATGGAATAACTGCAACTTGGTCCCCATCAATATTTGTCCATGTTAAGTCTTCTTTTGAAAATTCAATCATATCCTCTGGGTCTTCAACTTCCAACCCATTAATCCTCTCTCACTTAAACATTCTTCAAATATTTGTACACATTCCATTGAAAACGATTTGGTTTGAGTAAATATTATGGTCTTGATTAATGCATATCACTAAGCATGGAAATCACATTTTTAGGTAAATATTTTATACTTTTAAGATAAACCACTTTGGAAAAAGTAATAATTGGGTCATTAATCAACTTCAATATTTCTCACAAATTTAGACTAACCACGTATGACATATGATGTCTTTGTGGAGGTGGTGTCACCAACTTAGTGTCATGAGGTGACTTTTGATGAGTGGTTGAGGGAAGAGGTGATTTTGATCTCTCCCTTCAGATAACCTACATGGAAACCTAACTTTACCCTTTTCCCCAGGAAATTTAGAATCACTAATCAATGGATCAACCATAAGTTGATGAGAATATTTAGACCACACTTCTAAGACTCTATGGATACTAGAACAA
The DNA here is from genome assembly GCA_034641835.2 of Pinus albicaulis. Taxonomy (NCBI): domain Eukaryota; kingdom Viridiplantae; phylum Streptophyta; class Pinopsida; order Pinales; family Pinaceae; genus Pinus; species Pinus albicaulis. The sequence goes on from CM076581.1 coordinate 1,688,658,606, forward strand.
TCCTTAAGAAGGTGAGCACTCTTACAAAGATTGCAAAGGTATTTGGGGTTGTGTTTCATGTTGGAGGGTTCCTCAACATTACTAACACTCACGACCGTGGTTGGTTTGTTAGACCCTTTTTAGAGGTACAACGTTGTTCATGGTGATTGCCCTGGAACACTAGGTAAAACATCCTAGAAATGGGGTTCCCATTCTGCTCGCTAGATGGCATTACTGGGTACCAACGTCGTAGTGCTTCTACGTCAAGGCAAGTGGCGACCATATGATTGGGCGTTTTACACAACGCACATGTTGGTCTTGTCCGCGGAGAATGACTGGGGGTAACTAAGGGTTCCTCGATTGGTAGTTTTTTAGCTGACAAAAAGAGGATGGATCTACTCATCACATCTTCCCGAGTTGTTGAGTTTTTCATGGATTCGTTGTCTGAGCCATCTTCTTGGGAGAGGCGAACTATGGTCGATCGCATACAAGCTAACGGTGCATGGAATCTAGGGACATAGTGAACATCCAAGACTTCAATGTCTATAAGAACCATTTTATCGGCTAAGCAGACAGGATGTTTTGGTAGAGACTGACGAGGTCTGAAGGGCGTCCATCGTATGCTCTAAGCATGATGTCTGATGCCTTTAGTTCGAGAGACCCTAACTTATGCCAAACGTTCTTTGACATGATGCATGTGAATGCACCCTCGTTAATTATACATCGGTGGATGGTGATGTTTTGAACCGACACTGGTATCTGAAAGGCGGCCATTGAAGGAAGCCTAGGGGTGCATTTGTCTAAATTGAAAGATATTAGGCATGAATCAACGGGGTCTATGGCGCATAACGCAAAAATTAAGGCTTTCCTTTGCTTTGGGCATGATTGTAATACCTCCAAAGCTGACATGGCAGCGGGAGATTGAGCTAGATCATCCACAATGCTATAGTTATGGGCTGATTTGGAATGGTTTCCTGCCCGCCTAGGTGGTCCCTCGGCCATTTTTGGCAAAGGTTCAATAGGCATCTTTGATATGGTCAAAGGTGTTGTTGGTGCACTTGTACTAGCCCCTGATGAGTTGGTGTCTAGTGGCATATTGTAATTTCGGTTCCGTGTTTGAAAAAACATTTCTTCTCCAGTCATGTAGATTTCATGGCTGTTCTTTCCGGAGTCATCGAGAGTTTGTTGATGAGTGCCAACTGTCCCTTGGTGGGGGAAAGGCTCTTGCATAACTGTTGTCTACTGGGAGGATCCCCCTTATCCCTGATTACCTTGAAGCTTCTTCAGCTCAGGGAGGTCGGGACAGTGATGAGTGTAACGGTCGTACTCACCATAGATTGAACAAGAGTGGTTTGTCCGAAGATTTTCCCTCTTTTTTTGCCTTTTGGGGTTACTTGGTTCCCCATTTTGATTTCGGTTGGAGTTTCCTCCGGCCTGAGATCGCGAAGGGCATTCTTGATTGTTGCCTCCTTGGCTAATATTTCCTTTAGGCTTGTTTTTTCCTTTTTTCTTAGCCGCGTTGGGAGGATAATTTGGATTCTCCTGATTGTATGGTTGGCGCAGTTGAGCCTGGGAAGGTTGCACAAATTTCACCAGTGCATTATTCTGCATAGGTGGGTTTTGTGCTGGGGACTGGGCATATTGTGGTCCTTGTCCCTGGTTTATAAATGGTTGTTGGGAGGAAGCTCTTCCGTCAGCATGTCTAGCTACATACTGCGTCCCCTGAGCCGGAGGATAAGGACCTCCTTGCTGATGGAGATATGATGACGCCCTATTAGTCACATTTTTCGAAAGTGCATAATGACTTTGATAGCTGGGTTGCAGTATGTCCTGGGTAGAATCATATGCATAACCGGGGTATGGAACGCTGCTGCTTAGGTGATTTTGGATCAATGACCCAATCAAACTATCTGCGGAGTTCAACGTGCCTAGAAATTCTATGTAAGTTTGCAAGCACGGGGCGTTAGGCAGGATATTGTAAATATATACTGAATGCATATAGATCAGCTCAAGTTGTTGGGCCTTACTGATGGCATCCACTTCGGATATGGGATTTTGTTGTGCCACATCCTTCAAAATCTCTGCGGTGAGAGTTTTTAGGAACATGTATAACAGAACTCGATCGTCAAGTTTGGGTTTGCACAAACTACGATGCCGCCACCATTCGTGGAGATGGTTTGAGATATAGACGACGGGTGTTTGCCTAATGTGGGTTAGTAATTCCATTCTAGAATCGTGGTGGATGGGTAACTGAAAATAGGTCAGGAATGCAGTAGCGAGGGCACTAAAGGTTCCATGTGTAGCAGACGGCTGCTCTACATACCATTTCGCGACTATTCCGGTTAGGGTGCATTGAAATAGTCGTAGTCGAATAATATTGTCAATGATCTTGTTTGACGAACACCACAGGTGGAAAGTCATAACATGATTTATGGGGTCTTCCGCTTGCTTCCCTTCAAACTTTGGAATATCCGAAGGGAGCTTTGTGGGCATGGGAGGCCATGTAGGGTTGTGTGCAATGGGATCGTTTGTCAACTTAGTTAAATCTGGTAAATTTAACGAAGCTAAGAAAGGTGATTGAGAGTTTGTAGCCATTGAAACTTGTGAAAACACAGTGTTCTGGTTAGGTATAGGGTTTGTCTGTGATGTGCCCTGCCGTGAGTTCACCTGACTTCCCGAATGGGTAGCACTCCTCTGTCCCCTAGGGGTTGTGGGAGGAGTGGTATGCGGTGACCCTGTGGGGGTGTTCACCGGTGTGGCGTTGGGTCACCGAAGAGGGTTCCCAACTAATGATGCCCCAATAAAGGATGAACCAATAAGGGTGGCAGTGTTCCGTCTTTGACACCAAAATGGCGAAAGACCTGGAACCCCTCCCAGTAATCAAAAGGCGTCTAGATCAATGAGGTCCTGTTGGGTCCGTTCTGGCGTCGTCTAGGTATGGTTTTGGAAAATTTAGAGAGGATAGAGATTACAATCAAAGAAAAAATCCTATCGCATACATAAAACAAAGCGAAAATAAAAGATAAAATTTCCCTTTAGATTAATCCTAATTGTCCAGTCAATAAAGAAATATGGTTTTTTATTGTTTTTTCATATGATACTCAAATCCAGAAGACGTAAATCATCCTCACACTCTTAAATGTAACTGGGCCTTGAGAAGATATCTTGTGAATGCTGGGGAAACGTCCCAAAAGAGATGGCAACGCCTCCAGTCAACCGAAGAAAATCAACCAAGGCAAGGGTAGAGGATCTAGTGCTTGCCTGCGCCGTCACCTATAGGGAAGGATGCCCTAATTTTGGTTGCTAGGTACCATCGTCCCACGTGAGCATTCGAGTCTTGGGATTCTTGGTAATTAAGCTACCAGTACCAAGTATTAGACGGGCCAGGTAGCCCCGAATAATACCGCACACGTTGGGCCTAAGCCTAACCCCCTCTGAATCGGGTCTCTACTACGCTCATGTTTTATTTGTCGTGGGCGGATAGATGGATTTAAAAGTTCCCTAAACAATTAACTTCTATGTTTCAAGATGTAAACTGACCAAGGCAGCTTATTGGATGCCTACCCCCTTGGTCCTAACTTAAGCTATAACTTCTCTTCTGGCCCCTGTAGGGAGAGTTTAATGTGTTTACTTAAGTTAGTTTTAGGTGGCTTTGATTCACTTAAGGCGTGAATGTGTGTAAGCAAGAGGTGAACAAGTGCATAGTTTGAACATGTGGATATGCAGTGATCCTTTTCAAAATCCCCTATTTAAACTAGGTTTGGTTGTTCCTTGCCCAAAAGTAAAACATGTGTCCACTTACAATGCTTCCTAGTTAATCTAATTGATCAACTATAGGGAGATGGTGAATTATCAGTAGAGAGTGTTCATATGCTTGCCTAGGATCACCTATGGGTGTAAAGGCAACATATATTACTTGCTCTTCTAAAGATAATTCGATCCCGGTCCCGAATCCTAGTGCCAAAAATTGAACTAATATTAATGACTTTCAACTAGGAAAATGAAAAGCAAAAATTTGCTTATGGTGTGCCTTTGTGAAGGTATAGTAAGAATAGGACGAGGGCCCTAGCTCGCTGAAGCTTCGTGTGTGAAATAAAGTGAACAATCATAATGTTGTAAGATGCGGATATACGGTGAACAACCACAATGTTGTAAGATGCAGATATACAATACACTATGTTTGTTGTTCCTTTCACGAAATAAACAATGTGCGGATAATGGGCCACTTACAACTTGTCATATTTAAACTAAATGTTTGCACTATAGGAAGATTGTAAAGTATCAAGAGACAACGTTCATATACATGCCTAGGGTCACCGTTAGGTGCAAGGGCGGCAGAGATTACTTGCTTTCTTTTGGTATTTTAATCTTGGTCCCGAAATCCTAATGCAAAAATTAAAACTCGATTTAATGCGAGAATTTGAAAACTAACTAAAGATGCGTGGACTTGGGCCACTCACTCTTTGTTAATTAACCTATGTGCGTGATATCTACTATCAATAATCAGCTTATTTAGATGACATGTGTGGATATGGGCCATTTTCTTGTCTCCTAATTAAACTAGGTGAGTATATCATAGTAAACTAAAAATTAGAATGATGCACTAGCTACACTAAAGTTCAGCTAACACAAATGTCTAACAGTCAAGAAATATCAACACAGTGTAAAGCCAATTCAAAGAGCACATAAAAGAATAGAGTCATTAAAGATAATTATTTTTTCGAGATTTATTTCAAATAAATAAAAATAAGAATGATTAATTACATTGAAAAAATAAGTTTTAATGTTTAATTATATATTAAAATTGAGATTTTTTTCAAATAAATAAAAATAAGAATAATTAATTTCATTAAAAAAATAAGTTTTAATGTTTAATTATATATTAAAAAAAATATTGTATAACAGTTTGATATATGTTTTGATTTTAATTTTAAAATTAAATTATTACTATAAAAATATTTAATGTTAACTAATAATTCTAATTCTTTTAAAATAACATATTTAATGTTAACTAATAATTCTAATTCTTTTAAAATAAAAATGATGTTATTGATAATAATAATTTAAATAGCACAATATTTTATTATTAATAATTTTAAAGTATGAAATTTAATATTTAATGTTATTTATAAAATTAAAATTAAATATTATTAATATAATGAAAAATGAAAACTTAGCCCAAATTTAAAAACGGGCTTTCAAAGAGCACATACAAGAATAGAGTCAATTTCTTTTTTCACCTTGTCATGAGGATGAACCACAATAGATGGTTTGAAATGTCGACCAAATCCTAATGATGTGATTAATCCAGAAGATTTTCTATCTACATTAAGATCACAAAAGTCTTAAATCTAACATAATTGCCCTATATGGAAGGGGAATGACTGATAAAGCTGGTTAATTTGAACGGGCTCGACTACAAGTGGGTAAGAAGAAATCTAATCTCACATTCCTTAAGAGATGTAGGGATGCATCACTAATTTCGGTTTTTGCTCGTAGTTTTAACAACTAACTTCGGGTAATGATGCATCCTTACTATTTATTCATTGAGATCAATTTCCTACTTCACCTTGTCCTGAGGATGAACCCAATTAGATGGTTCGAAACGTTGACCAAATCCTAATGATATGATTAATCCAAAAGATTTTCTATCTACATTATGGATAAAAAAAGTCTTGGATCTAACATAATTGCGCTATACGGAAGGGAAATGGTTGATAAAGCTCATCAATTTGAACGAGCTCGACTACAAGTGGCTAAGAATAAATCTGATCTCATGTTCCTTAAGAGATGTAGGGATGCGTCACTAGTTCCGGTTTTTGCTCGTATTTCACACCCTCTTAATTTCTTTAACCAGGCCATTTTCTTAAAACCAGTCTTGCTCTCCTTAGATCGGAGATTGGTAGATTAAAGAGAGATTTTGATCTTATTACCCGGAGGCTTTTTTCTCTCCATCTGGATCTAGAATTTAGTATTTCTCCCCATATTTAGAGCATTTTGGATGGTTTTTCTGCAACTAAGGAAATTCGGGTGGAAGAGGTTTTGAAAAAGAAGCATGCGTTAACTTTTGAGAAGCTTTCGACTTCTCACTCCTTGATTTGCAGGCTTCCTCGCACGTGGGGAGATCCAGAATTAGCAAAGAGTACTTCTCTGCTCTCAGCTCGTGGGTTCCTTAGGTTTTTCGGTGCTCTCGCCCTCTTCTTCTGCGGTCTCGGATTCTTCATTGGAACTACAGTCCCCTTCAATGGGTGTTTGGAAACCGGATGGAGGGAGTGGCAATTCTTTTCCGAATGATTGGGATGCGATTCCCTCGATTAGAAATGATGTTGGCTTCTCAACTTCAGGGGAAAGAATGTTAAGCGTATATCAGCCTTCGGAAACAAACGAATTAAGACTGGATCAGAGCTCATTCCAGAGCGTGTTGATTGGCAGCTCTTTTGCCTCAGTTCTTGCAGTCTGTACGGGCAGCTTAGACTCTTCATTGTCAGCGGGGATGGATGCGGCATCTTCTTCTGTTCATGGTTCGATTGTGGGTTTGACCAAGCTCCGGGAGCAGCCGCGGAGTGGCTCTGCTTCAACCTTATCTCCAGATTCTCTTTCGTGGCTACTGTCCAACTCTACTAATTCAGGGTCAGCCATCGTGGCCCTCTCAGCTCTCTCCAACGACAACGGGTTCTGTAAAATCTCTCTTAATAATTTCGTAAGACCTAATATTATTAATAAAAACTGCCCTAAACTCTCCCTTTCTAATAACTGCTTAAATCGTACTCGTAGGGTTATGGGCTTTTATAATAATAATTTGGTTTTAGATAACATTAATAATATTATAAATAAGGTCTCAAATGGTAATTTATTAATAAATAATAAGGATAATAGCATTTGCGTAGGGGATTATAGCAATGATAATGCTAACATAAATAATAATAATACTCTTAAAAACCAATCCTGCATTAATAATAGTAGTACTATTGAGAATAATAATATTAGTGCTAATAATAATAATACTATAGAAGATAATAATAATATTAATAATAACCAAATTAACATTAATAATTTTAATTCTATTGAAAGTAATAAAAATATTTCTTCTTCGAAAAATGTTATTAACTTGTCTTCATTAAGCTTTGGTTCTTCTGTCTTTCGTCTTCTCAATAAGGGGCTTAACTTTGTCGTGGCCCCCCAGGAAGATTCCTATTGATGACAATATCTGTAACATAGAGTATGGAATCAAGGATCTCCTTGATAATATTGAGGAAACTATTAGGCAAGATTGCTTCATTATTATTAGGAAGGCAAAGCCTCTGAGAAGTAACTTGAGCAAGCCTGATTTTCTTGCCCTTAAATCCCTTAGAAGCAACCTTGACATTGTCATCCTTAAGGCTATTGTTATTTTGGATAAGTCGGATTATGTCAGCGAAATGGTTGACCATCTTTCCCTTAGTGGTAGCTATGTTAAGCTTAAGAAGAATCCCCTTAAATCTATTTCTAAAAAGATTTCCCTCACCATTAAGTCTGATCCCTCTATTAATCCCCTTTTGAGGAAGCTTATTGAGAGTAATCCACTCACCCCTAGGATTTATGGCCTTCCAAAGATTCATAAACGTTTGTCCCCCTCAAGACCTATTGTTAACACAATAGGTGGTCCTTCCTATCAGCTGGCGAAATTCTTCGCTCGTAAGCTTAAGCCCCTAGTTGGGCTTATTGATTATTTTGTGAAGGACTCTGCCTCTTTTATCTAGGAATGGAAGGACATAAGGCTAGAGCCTGGAGATTTATTAGTTAGTTTCGATCTTATCTCCTTATTTACCAAAATCCCCATCCCGGAAGCTATTGAGGTCATTAGGTGAGTCACAGACCAGGACACTTCTAAGTTGGTTGGCCTGTGCCTCATCTTGGATTTTTTCAGTTTCCAAGGTGAGTTCTATGAGAAAACCTGTGGGGTGGCCATGGGTTCCCCTCTTTCCCTTGTTGTTGCTAACTTATTTATTGAGGATTTTGAAATGAAGGCCTTGGCCTCTGCTCAATTCCGCCCAAGAAAGTGGAATAGGTTCATGGATGACACCTATGTCATTTGGCCCCACGGTCGTGAGAAGTTAGATTTGTTTCTTGATCACCTGAATTCCCAGTTTGATTACATAAAATTCATGATGGAAGTTGAGGTGGATGATTGCCCTCCCTTCTTAGATATTTTTCTCTCTAGAATGGATGATGGTTCGATCTCTCACCGGGTTTTCCGCAAGAAGACGCACACTGAACAATATCTCAATGTTGATTCTCATCACTTTCCTGCTTAGAAATTTGGTGTTCTCTACACTCCGGCTACTCGAGCTCTTAGAATATATGATGATAGCCATTTGGATTCAGAAAAATCCCATCTTATGGATGTATTTGAGACTAATGGGTATAACAGATCTCAAGGTCTTAAGGCCTTCCAAAAAGCCTTTAAAGGCTCAAGAGACAAATCTTTTCGGTTGGATCCTATCTCTAAAGTGAATCTTTCGTTTATCCAAGGGACCTTGGAAATAATTGCCCATGTCCTCAGGAGAAATAGTGTCGCCTCTTCATTTAGGCCTATCAATACCATAAAAAATTCTCTCAGATCGGTTAAGGACCCTATAGACCCAAAGGGCATGAAAGGTGTTTATTTAGTTCCATGCTCCTGTGGTACTCCCTGTATTGGGGAAACTGGTCGATCCATTAGACAGAGAATCCAGGAGCATGCTGCAGACATTAGGCACAGTCGATCCCGCACTTCTGCTTTTGCGGAGCATGCTGGGAAATCGTGTCACCATGTATGCATTGAAGAATCCAAAGTCATTGCCAGGGTGGATCACTTTCATCATAGAAAGCTGAGGGAGGCTATTGAAATTGAGAGACATCCTAAAAATCTCAACAAAGATGATGGGTGGAAACTAAGTAAGAGCTGGACTCTGGCCCTCTCAAGGTGACTCAGCCCTCGTGCAGTGTTTTCCTTTGGTTTTATTCTCTTCCCTTTGTTTTGGTTTCGCCCTTTTTTTTTATAATTATGTGAAGCTATATATATATATATATACTTGATGATATATATTTTGCCCCCCTCTCCACTCTTTATAATAATAATTATAGATCTTCCCCCCTTTTTATTTTATTGTATATTATTCCTTTCTTATTTTTCTCTTAACTTCTTCAATATTTTAATATTATTTCCTATACTATTATTTAGCCCTTCTCCCTTACTAGTTTTATAACTTATTCATTTTAATATTTTCCCCTTTTTCCATCATTTACCCCTTCTCCCTTATATTTTTACCAGAATATTATATCATTCATAATTTAATCATTTTAATGTTATCCCCTATACTATAAATTACCCCTTCTCCCTTATGGATTTTATAATTTAACCTTTTTTCTAAATTATTATATTTTTAAATAATTAATTTTTTTTAATTATCTAACTAATTAATTAAATAAATTTAAAAAACTTTTAATTTTCCAACTAATTAATTAAATAACGGCTAGTTTTAACCACTAACTCCGGGCAATGATGCTTCCTTACTATTTATTCATTGAGATCAATTTCCTTCTTCACCTTGTCTCGAGGATGAACCACATTAGATGGTTCGAAACCGACCAAATCCTAATGATGTGATTAATCCGAAAGATTTTCTATCTACATTATGGATCACAAAAGTCTTAGCTCTAACATTGAAAAATTAAATTTTAATGTTTAATTATATATTAAAAAAACATTATATAACAGTTTGATATATGTTTTGATTTTAATTTTAAAATTAAATTATTACTGTACAAATATTTAATGTTAACTAATAATTCTAATTCTTTTAAAATAAAATTGGTGATATTGATAATAATAATAAAATATTATAATAATAATTTAAATAACATAATATTTTATTATTAATAATTTTAAAGTATGAAATTTAATATTTAATGTTATTTACAAAATTAAAATTAAATATTATTAATATAATGAAAAATGAAAACTTAATCCAAATTAAAAAATGGGCTTTCAAAGGGCTCATACAAGAATAGAGTCATTAAAGCCAATTAGTTTTTCCAGATTTTTTTCAAATAAATAAAAATAAGAATTATTAATCACATTGAAAAAATAAGTTTTAATGTTTAATTATATATTAAAATAGAGATTTTGTCAAATAAATAAAAATAAGAATGATTATTTATAATTAAAAAAATATTATATAACAATTTGATATATGTTTTGATTTTAATTTTAAAATTAAATTATTATTATACAAATATTTAATGTTAACTAATAATTCTAATTCTTTTAAAATAACATATTTAATGTTAACTAATAATTCTAACTCTTTTAAAATAAAAATGGTGTTATGATAATAATAATTTAAACAATACAATATTTTATTATTAATAATTTTAAAGTATGAAATTTAATATTTAATTTTATTTATAAAATTAAAATTAAATATTATTAATATACTGAAAAATGAAAACTTAGCCCAAATTTAAAAATGGGTTCTTATTGTACGTTTGTTGAGATGTCATGTGACAAACATATAAATGTAAAGATTTGATCTATAGTTTTGTTGATATGGACCGAAAATACAAACAATTTTTTCTCTGATAATCATGTGGTGAAACTGCTTCCTTTAAAGAACTGTAGATATGAGCAAGAAAAGGATGTTTTGGAAAGAGAGCATCATAACATGGATAATGAAGCTACTGCTGATGACCCTCATGAAAGTGCTATATTTTCTAAAGTGACAACAAATGGCCATGGCAGCGAAGTAAGACCTCTAGGCTGATACAAATGGTTCTTATGTAAACATTCCTACTCTATCATAAAATTGTATGTTGGAAGTTTGTGATGGCCAATAATGCTTTTGAATGATACTCTACAAAGTGGTAAACATCAATAAGAAGGGTGCTAGTGGTAAGTGGTTTGGACAATCTGGAAAAATTATGCAATAAGCCTTTTTACACCCTACAATGACACTTGTGCATTCTTTTCTTATATTAACCTGTAAGTTATGCGTGGTGCATAGGTAAAATATTAATAATTCAATAGACTTGCCACTATCTGGCATCTAAAGAAGGCAAGTCACTCGAATGAAAATTTGTTATAGGTCATGTTTGATGGTTGGCTATTCCAAGACTGAAAGGCCAAAAAAGACATTTTGAAAGATTCACCTACGATGTTAATTGAAGTGCCATGATATAGGATAGATATGATAAGCGACAAGGAAGGAAAATTTCACCCTACTTGATTCACAAAGGCAACGTTCTGTGAGCATTTATATTCCAAGCCTGAGAAAGGTCCTCACCCTGCCACCTCAAGGGAATATTGGTCAAGCTCAAAGTTTCTGCCCAAAGGCTGGAATTAGAGGGGCAGAAAAGGAAAAGGTGCTGAATATTTTCTTCAGCAGACTTGCAAAGAGAACACCAACTCGGCCCCTGTTTCCCTCTCTTTTGAAGAAAGTCCCACGCTGGCACCTTATTATGGAGGATGCACCAGAAAAAGAGTCTGGTCTTGGCTGGACATTTCAATTTCCAGAGTGGTTTATTCCACCAGCTTGGGGCCCCCCACCCTTCTCGAGTCATTAGCCATTTATAACCATACTTGGGGGAGTAGATGCCTGACTGCGCATAAACCCAGCGCAATTCATCAAAAGAATCTGAGATTCGAACAGAAGAAAAAGTTAATTATGCAACATAACGATTCCATTCTTCCAGCCACCTGTCTTCTAAATGCAAATCTGGACCCGAGAGCCAACCTTGTTTCACAAGGGAAGTTGTTCTAGGATCAGCCACCTAATTCAAAGTGTGAATTATTAATCACATTGAAAAAATTAGTTTTAATGTTTAATTATATATTAAAATAGAGATTTTTTCAAATAAATAAAAATAAGAATGATCAATTATAATTAAAAAAATATTATATAACAATTGATATATGTTTTGATTTTAATTTTAAAATTAAATTATTATTATACAAATATTTAATGTTAACTAATAATTCTAATTCTTTTAAAATAACATATTTAATGGTAACTAATAATTCTAACTCTTTTAAAATAAAAATGATGTTATGATAATAATTATTTAAACAATACAATATTTTATTATTAATAATTTTAAAGTATGAAATTTAATATTTAATTTTATTTATAAAATTAAAATTAAATATTATTAATGTAATGAAAAATGAAAACTTAGCCCAAATTTAAAAATGGGTTTTTATTCTACGTTTGTTGAGATGTCATGTGACAAATGTATACATGTAAAGATTTGATCTGTAGTTTTGATTTGATATATTTTTCTCTTGATGACTAATAGGTCGACAAAGTAATAGAGTATGAAACACACCACCGTAACCAGAGCTGCTGCGACAATGCTATCCCCACTTTTTTTTGACGAGGATGATGCGTTTAAAAAGCAATCAACATACAGGTGAAATGTATATCCTTCTCGGCGACTGGGAGAAGTTAGGAATTAGAAATCTATGGCTGGAATGTGAGGTTGCAAATCAAGATTACCTTCCCCAGGATATGCAGGCGATCTATAGATCTGGAAAGTTTGAGTGTTTGGAATTGCGATCTATAGAGCGACTGCCGAGTTGGGTTTTCAAGTCTATAGCCCCATTAATATTAGGCGATGTTGCGTTTAAAAAGAAATCACCATACATGTGAAATGTATATGGCTAAGAGCAGTCAAGAATTAATCACTGCACGTAAGGACAGGTATGGCATGGCATGCCCATTAGTACTCTTAAGAGTATTAACGGGCCAATAGCCCAGGGTTTATTGGTTGCCTTAGTGGAGACTATCATTGTTGTAAATACGAGTCTTTTGCAACAATAAAATAATATCTCTAATATTTAAAAAAAAAAAAAAAAAAAAAAAAGGAAAAGAAAAGAAAAGAAAAGAAGAAGTTATTAAAAGGGCTTAACATATCTTTGACAAACCAAACTAGTTAAAGTAGATCTTGATATATCTACCATAATAAGAGGTAGATCTTGATATATCTACCATACTAAGAGGGATTATATTTCTTGAGGTGGCAATCTCTGTTTTGCACTCTAAAAAAATATGCACCTCGATTTGATCTTTCACTGCATTTAATAAAGTTGGAGTTAAGCTCAATATAGGCTTTTATATTAAAAAAAAATCACGTTAACATTAACCTGAAATTACTTTATTTTTTAGTACAAGTTTTTTACTTCACCTAAACAACTTTTATTTTCTATTGGAATTTTATTTTCTGTCAAATTTTATGAATATGTGACATGTAAATACCACATACATGACACATCTACCTAAGTTGTAACAAGTGTCTTTCAACACATCTACCTAGGTTGTAGAAAGTACCTCTCTATGCATCTACATGTAGAAAGCACCTCTCCATGCAATTATGGACAAAATATTTGATGGGCATGTTCCGTGGTGATTAGTTATAGCACTCATTTCCAAGATTACCCAAATTCAAACATGGTTAGTATGTTTAGGTAAAAAGTAAAAAGGTGTTAAAGAAAATAAATATGTGAAGTGTGTTGATTGTGTCTTTGTTCATGCGTGTTGGGCTCAAAGATTTATGTTGTTGATTTTCTAGTGTTAATTAGACAAGCATGATTTTTTTCAACTCATAATTATTCTCAATGATATATGATATTACTTTAGCACATCTCACAACATCATTAACGAATTACATTCAGAAAATTCAACTTCAACCTCTTTCTCAAATTGCTTCCCACGTCTAAGAGAGAGAGAAATATGTGAGTGATGAGTGTATGTGAAAATGAGAAGTTTACGTGTCTTTTTATAATAATTTTAGGGTGCCCAAGAAACATGTCTATTTTCAAATTAAATTTAAAATTAAATTAAATTTTCTTTCTTTCTTTCTTTTAATTATTATTTTTTTCTTTCTTTTAACTTGCGTAGTTGCGTAATACCTCCGCAACTACCCAAAAATCAACACGTATTAAAATAATAATAATAATAATATAAAAAACAAAGGTTGATTGTGATCTAGATGCTCCGAGATATGTAAATCTATGAAGCCTGTGTCACGTGAACTTACAATGTTTGAAAGGATTATAAATCAAAGCAAGGGCATTATGGGGAGGAATGTACTTTTGTGGAGTCTAAATCTCTGATTAGATATTTCAAATATAAATATGGCACGTCTTCAATGACGATAGGCTCCCTTGTCTTATTATGAGGAGTAACCACCCAAAGCTCAAAAGAGGTTGGGTTGGAGATTTTGAGGTTTAACTTAATTATTTGAACATAAAAGACAACAAACAATCAAAGTAACAACATTGATAATATTAAATTTTACATCGTCGTGAAATTTTAAGATGAGTCACATAATGAAATGGAATCATTAAAAGAAGAACTTCAAATGCTACAAAAAATTAACAATCTTGATTTGGCTAATCAAAACTATTTTTCCAATTATGTTTTCTTCATTATCATATGCATGCTATTTCGGTTTCTGGTCCTCCACCCCCTTCCTGAGCCCATGCGTTCTTAGAGGGCTACCTCTTTCCTACTTCTCTCTAAGGTTTCCTCCCTTCCTCATTTTGGTTGGACCTATTGCTTGCTCTCTCTTTTGTTCCAGCCCATACTTTACAGTTTTCACCCTCTGTGTTGTTGTCCTTACCCCTCTTTCATCCCTCTACCTATTTATTTTGTGTGGGCCGCTTCTCCTTGCCTTATCTCTCCCTCCCCTATGGTCACTTCATTCTCGATAATGCTTCGGTGTCGCCTGGTTGTATCCTCACAGTACGACCAAAGAGGCAAACCTGGGGCTCCCTCTTCTCCTCACCTTAGGCCCCCTACCCTAATAATCACCCACACTTAATCCTCCAGCAGAGCTACTATGGAGCGTTATAGAGATATTATACCTAAATTCGTGTAGATGGCTATTTCAGATGTAGAAGAGTAAGTCCAACAGGCTTACAAGTTTATTCTAGACACTCACGTGTAGCGAAAGACTAGAGATTGGATCCCTTATGTCAAAAATTCCACCAGAGCCAGATCATTTTCTTATATGCATACTCTCAACTTGTATTGGAATGTTAAAATTCTCATGGGAAGACTTCTCACCGACAAAGCAAACACTCAACGTGAACTTATCATCTGCATGGTCGAGCTCTTGGAAAAAATTGATAGTGTAAACATGAAAGTCACTTTATTGAACAAGAGAATCACTAGCACCGACCCCTCATCGTTGAACACTGATGGTGATCCTTAGCTGCTTGATCAGGCACATAATTCAGTTGGATGAGAGAACACAAGACTCAAGCTTAGGCTAATATTTTATTTTTCAATGTGGTTATGTTTATCAGCTTATGCAGTGTTGTTTATGTAGTTTTACCTATCTATTTTATGCTATCAACTCAACAGAATATAAAAACAATCTAAAATTTTGAGTGTATGTTATTGGTCTGCTTTCCCCAGTGGTAGACTAGTGGAGATTATCAGTGTTGTAAAAATGTGTCATTTGCAATAATATTATATCTCTAATATATACAAAAAAAGGACGTCGTTAAAGGGGCTTAACATATCTTTAACAAACCAAACTAGTTAAAGTATATCTTGATAGATCTACCATACTAAGAGGGATTAAATTTATTGAGGTGGCAATCTCAATGTTTTGCACTCTAAAAAAATATGCACCTTCATTTGATCCTTCACCGCATTTAGTAAAGTTGGAGTTAATCTTAATCTAGGCTTTTATATTAAAAAAAACCACGTTAACACTAACCTGAAATTAATTTCACTTTTTAGTATTATTATTATTTTTTATTTCACTTAAACAAATTTTATTTTTTATTAAAAATTGTTTTGAAACCATTTTACAAAATAGAAGAAAAGATAGATCAACGACTTAAAAATCAACCTCTTCGAGAGGGCAGCCTCTTTTACATTACATAAATGAACACTTCTTGGATGATACAAATGACAAAACTTCCTTTCTATATATAGGAGTCGAAGGGGTCATAATAAAATCCTAGCCGACATAACAATAACAATAGTGGGCTTTTATGGGGCACAATAATAACAATATGGGGACTACATGGGCACAATAATAATAATAAGGGGGATACACTAACAATAACAATAATGGGACACACTAGTATTGTAAGGACTTAGCATGCCCCTCTCCTTCAAACAAGTGTTGTCCTCAACACTTTAGTATTTTTGGATGCTTCTATATAAAATTATCATCCTCCCATGTCGAATCTTCAGCGGGTAAGTTCTTCCACTTGATGAGATAATCTGAAATTGATCGATTTCGTAACTGTCAATTTGTTGTTTCCGTGATTACTTCAGGTTCCTCTATGATTTTTCCTTCTTTTTCAAGTTCTTGCAATATTGTTTGAACTGGGATTTTGTCATAAGCATGAAACATGTAAAACTGGGTGCACTCAGGAAGATGTAGGAAGCTCCAATTTGTATGCCATAGTACCAATCTTTTACAACACTTTGTAAGGACCATAATACTTTGGTGATAATTTATTATCCTTCTTAGCTTGCTTGAGGGACATTTGTTTGTATGGTTGTAGCCGTAAAAATACCCAGTTGCCTACATCAAAAATTCTTTTGCTGCGATGTTGATTTGCCTGTTCTTTCATTCAATTCTGCACCAAGGTGAGGTTATCCTTTAAGAGTTGGAGAACTTGTTGTTGATGCTCGATGTGATATTCCACTGCTTGAACCTTAGAATTTTCTCTTAAAGATGATGTGATGGAGGGTGGATGATATCAAAAACTTTCCAGAAATGGGGTCATTTTTGCTGTTGCATAGAAGGAAGTGTTATACCACCATTCAGCCAGAGGTAACCACTTGACCCATTGTGTCTGTTTATAAGATACAAAGCAACGAAGATATCCTTCCAAACATTTGTTCACTGTCTCAATTTTCCCATCAGATTGAGGATGATATGATGAGCTTTGAGCAAATTGAGTACCCAAACAAGAAAATAATTCCGTCCAAAAATTTCTTATAAAAATGGGATCTTTGTCGCTTACAATAATATTTGGGTTTCCATGTAGCTTTTGAATTGTTTCCATAAATGCAGTAGAAACTGTATTGGCTTTAAATGGATGAGATAATGCATAAAAGTGTGCATACTTGGTAAGTCTATCAATTATCACCATGATGACAGTATTTCCTTCGGACTTGGGTAAACCTGTGATAAAATCCATTGAAACCTTCTCCCAACGTTGACTTGGAATGGATAAAGCTTGTAACATACCTAGGGTCTTAATTGTCTCAACTTTATTTTGTTGGAAAACCAAACATTTTGCCACAAAATTTTGAATAACAGATTTAAGGGCATCCCAAAAAAATTCCTTCTTGACCATGTGGTAAGTTTTTAAAAATCTCGAGTGCCCTCCTGAGGGAGAGGTGTGCAATTCCAAAAGAATATTTTGTTTGAGTTGGGAATTCTTACAAATATATAAGCGATCTTTGTACCATAATGAATCATTTTTCCAGCTAAATGTTTTAGATGTAGTGGAATCTTGTTGCAACTTTTGAATGAGTGTCCACACCTCTTCATCATTTTTCCATTCATCCCTTTCTTCGATTATCCACTCAGGTTGGATAATAGAAATGGCACAAAGCAATGCTTCCACATACTCATCCTTTCTTGAGAGTGCATCTACAACAACATTTTTCTTCCCTTTTTTGTACATGATTTCAAAGTCATAACCCAACATCTTTGTGACCCATTTTTGCTGCTCTTTTGAAGATAACCTTTGATCCAAAAAGTATTTAAGACTATCATGATTTGTTTTTACCTTTAAGTGTCTTCCCATTATGTAAGGTCGCCAATTCTTTAGTGCATGTAGTATTGCCAACATTTCTTTCTCATAAATAGGCTTCAATAAATACTTTCATTTGATTGGACGACTTTCAAAAGCAATGGGTCATCCTTCTTGCATTAAAAACGTACCAATTCCATTTCCCGAGGCATCACATTCCATAATATAGGTTTTTGTAAAGTCTGGCGTAGCTAAGACCGGTGATTGGCACAATGCCTCTTTAAGATGTTCAAAGGCCTTAGTTGCTTCTGGAGTCCAAGAAAATGCATCTTTCTTCGGTAATGATGTTAAATGTGCTAATATTCTCCCATAATTATTAACAAACTTGCGATAATACGTTGTTAACCCTAGAAATCCTCGAAGATGCTTTATGGTTGTAGGGATTTTCCATTCCTTAATGGATTTAATTTTGTTAGGGTCTACTTTAACACCCTCATGAGGTACAATATGACCCAAATATTCCACCTCCTGTACTCTAAAGAAACATTTGGAGGTTTTTTCATATAATTGTTTCTCCACCAATAGTTTGAGCACCATGTCAACATGTTGAACATGATGCTTCCAAGACTTGTTGTGGATTAGTATATCATCAAAAAATACTAACACAAATTTTCTAAGGAAGGGTTTGAAAACAGAATTTATGCAACCATACGTTCAATCTCACTCTTTTGAGCATAAGAAAATCTGTAAGGCTTTATGTTTGGAGGAAAAATTCCTGGAATCAAATGAATAGCATGATTATGGTCACGAATAGGTGGGAGTCCTTTGGGAGTCTCAAATACCTTGGAATGATTTTCCAAGACTTTTTGGAGATCTATAGAAATAGATGATTTTGATGTTTGAACTTGTAGTGAGCATAATTGTGCAATTACGCCTCATTGTTATTTCTTCAAAAGCTTTATCATGACATTAGAATTTATTATCTTTCCCAGCTTCCCTGCGATACCCTGTAATTCAACTTCCTTTCCTTTCGAAAAAAAATTCAATAAAAGTTCTTGAAAATTAAAAGCTATTGTCCCCAAATATTGTAACCATTGTACTCCTAGTACAACATCAACACCACCCATTGGGATCGAGAGAATTGGACTATTCAATACATATTCCCCCATGGTTAGTTTTATATTATGGCACTTTCCAGAGCAATTTGTAGTTCCTCCATTTGCAACCATCACTTGACACTCTGGTGCTGGGTGTAGGAAGCAATTAAATTCCTTGGCTACCTTACAATGAATAATATTATGGGTACTACCCAAATCAATCAACACTATTACAATTTTCTTCTTGATATGTCCTTCTATCTTGAGAGTTTGAGGAGTGGTAATTCCTGCCAATGCATTACAGGATATGGTCGGATTCATTTCTTTTTCCTCTAAGGTTGGTTCCTGGTGTATATCCTCTTCTTTTGAAGTTTCTTGTTCCTTTTCTTCCTCCTCTTCACAATCTATGTAAAATAATTTCTTCTCAGCACACTTATGACCTTTAGTGTGTTTTCTATCACAATTTTAGCAAATCCCTTTTGCTCTTATTTTCTTCCAATTTTTGTGGTGTATACCTTGTAAGTTGTGGAAGTTTAGGAGTAGCAACACTTCCATCTTTATAGTTGTGAGTGGTAGGCTTCCTTGTCGCCATAATTTTTCTTTCCATTTTTCTTGCCAACCTAAATTCCTTCTCCAATTATTCAGGTTCCCAAAGGCGAATCTCATGTTGGATGTTATCTTTTAAAGTACCTATGAAGACATCAATCCTGTGTTCCTCTAGAATATCAGTTACCCTTATATTCAATTTTTGGAAGTCCTCAGTGTGCTCCACCATTGAACCCTTTTGTTTGAGATTTATCAATTGGCTAAAGAAGGTGTTGTTCTTTGTATATTCATAATGTGTTATCATTTCCTCCGTAATAATTGACCAAGTGACAATTTTTTTTACGAGAGCAAAGGCATTGATATCATACAAATATATTGGGTTCTAAATATAAAGTTGCAATACATACCTTTTGTGTGTTTTGCACATTATGGAGATCAAAATATTGCTTTGTCTGTAGTATCCATGTTACGGGATCCTTGCCATCAAACTTCCACATATCAATCTTTAGAATACGGTGGGTCTTCAATCCAACATTAGAGTTTATCAAATCATGGTTAGTATTTATTTTTTTCTCATCATGAGTTTCCTCTACTACCTTTTCACCATTAGGAAGATTTTCTTGTAGCAACTTTGTCAAACATTCCATGTATTTCTTCAAATCTTCCATGTTTCCTTTTAAACCATTGATGTCACCTTTTAGTTCTTCTTTAGTTGCTCTTTGTGAGAGTGAAATTTATTGCACTTCGTCCTGTAATTTTGATATATCATGCTACACTTCTTCCTCTTCATGTGTCATAGTGGATTTTTTTGAGGATTTGATTGGTGTGGAATTATTTTTGGGAGGAATTTTAGAATCCAATACTTATATATATTCTTCAATATTCCCTTGAGATCACTTCAGATTGCTTTTGCAAACAAAAGTTATGCAACTTTAAAAAACAAATACACACCTTTTCTTGCTTTTTAGGAGGTTGATATTGAACCTGATTTATCTCTGTGATTTCGGATATTCAAGATCTAAAATTAAGTTCTGTAGTATCCCTTTGAGTCTTCTTTCAAATTCCATAGGTTAGACCTAATTTGGATGCTTCAAGGCAAAGTTATGCCTGATCTCCCACAATGACCTAATTATGGGTTGGTTCAGTAGAGAGAACTTGTACGACGTGCCATGTGTCATTGTTTCGACCTTCGGCTCTAAAATCGATACATAAGAAACTACAATCCATGAACTTTTGGCCAATTTTTACAAATTTGCAATCTGATGCCTGAAACGAAAGTTATGATGATTTTCCCTCGGTCACCTATTTAAGATGAAATTTTGGAGCCTGAAAAAACCCTAACTTCCACAGATCATATCTCCGCAAATATTACGAACCACGGTCTGAAATTTTTACACGAAGTTCATCAAGATTTCGGCACCACATGGTAAATATTTCAACTTCTAAAGCCTCATATAAAAAAATTAATAGCGAAAATTCGAAGATGACCTATTTGCAGCAGTGAAACCCTATAATCCAAAGCTCTGATACCAAATGCTATGAAACCAAGTCACAAAATAGAAGAAAATATAGATCAACGAATTAGAAATCAACCTATTCGAGGGGGCAACCTTCTTTACATTACACAAATGAACAATTATTGGATGATATAAATGACAAAACCTCCTTTCTATATATAGGAGTGCAAGGGGTCACAATATAATCATAGCTGACATAACAATAATAATGTAAGGGCACAATAATAACAATAGTGGGCTTCTATGGGGAAAAATAATAACAATTTGGGCACTACATGGGCACAACAATAACAATAATGGGGCTACACTAACAATAAAAATAAGTGGATACACTAGTATTATAGGGACCTAGCCGACATTAACCTGAAATGACGTTCATTTTTTAGTATAAATTTTTTAATTTCACTTAAACAAATTTTATTTTTTATTATAATTTTATTTTCTGTCAAATTTCATGAATACATGCGATGTAAATACCACATACATGACACATCTACCTAAGTTGTAAAAAGTGTCTTTCAACACATCTACCTAAGTTGTAACTAGTGTCTTTCAACACATCTACCTAGGTTGTGGAAAGCACCTCTCTATGCATCTACATGTAGAAAGCACCTCTAAATGCAATTATGGAGAGAATATTTGATAGGCATGTTCCTTGGTGATTAGTTATAGCACCTATTAGTCTCCTGTATTCTGCAGTATCACTAGATGACTATGGATTTTCTACAGTCTATTGAAAATAAACATTCCCTGACTATCATTTTATTTTCAGAAATCTCACTGCCTTCATTATTCTTCATTTAACCTATTTCACTATCTCTCATTTTACCCATTCAGATCACTCTCTTGCTCTGAAAAACCCATGTCTGAACCCCTAAATTCCCCCATTCCTACCTTTTCCCCCTTTCCTAAAAACCCCATTTTCCCACAAAAAACCTCCCCTTCATTCATTTCCCTTCTTCTATCAAAACAATGTAGAAACCCTTTTTTACATTGTTTTAAACCTAAATTTATTTTATTATTTGGGACCCACCCTTTTTAAATAAAACTATGTTTTGTTTCAAAAAACCCGACTCCCCTTTATATTTAAAAAAACTCGCTCTAAACCTTAACCCCGCCACTTCCTTAAAATACCCGACACCTTACACATTTATAGCCCCCACTTTAAAAAACCTAAAAATCCACTCTCATCTGACCATGGCCTCACCTAATGTTGAGTGCTTTCGCTTAATGCTTACCCCGGGCCCCACCTTGTTTTCAAACCCCCACATTATATTAACCCTCCCTATCATTTGAAGACCCAAGCCCCGCGATTATTAACACCCCACATATAAACCCACTGCTTCGTATACCCCCGGGCCCCACGTCATGTTTTACACCCGCGATTGGATCACCCAATAGCTGTCAGATCTCTGCCCTCCCGATCCGACAGTCCCTAGCCCATATCACACTCCAAACTGCCCACCGTTTGCAACACCCCGGAGCTTGCGAAATAGGCGGTATTCACGCCCCTCCTCCCCTCCAGATGTCCTCTCTCCGTTCTATCGCATCCCTCCACCAAATACCATTAACCAACTATGACCCATGAGATAAACCACTTACTTCCCACCCACCTACTACGAAACTGTCGACCCCGTTCAAACACGCCAAAGCCCTGTGTCACTGTAATAAGCCCCGAGCCACCATAAAACCTCTGCGAACATTTTTGAAGACCGAAAAAGCCCCAAAAAAACGCATAAAACCCTAAGGCTTCCATTTGAATGGACTTTTTCCGTAGCACAGGTTTTCAATTAACAAATTTGTTTTTATTTGTGCATGTAATCGATGTAGAAAACACATAATTTTCTTTTTTAAGTCCTAAAAATGTTCAAAACAAACTCTCTGGGTGACGATCCAACAACTTTTTTTATCAAAAGGACCAGGAGCGCAAGATTACTTTGAAGGCAGCAATGGATCATGACCATTGATGATCATCCAAACGCACCAAAGATAAAAAGGTTACATCAAAAGACAGGGTAAGGAGAAGAATAAATTTCACGATGACTATGCGGGAAAAGATAAAGGCAAATGAAGAACACAGTCACCGAACAGTCAAAGGAAAAAGGGATAAAAAGAAAATCCAAGTTTAAAGATAAATCAGAGGTTAAAGGAAAAATCAAAAGCAAATCAAACAAAGAAAGGCAGATCCGAATGACTAAGGCACTCAACATTTACTTCTTCCAAATCGAATTGGCCACCTACAACCTAGTTTTGCTTCAATAAACGCAGCTATAGCTAATAAAGCAGTCATAGATATTTTTAAGCAGCTCAACAGTCATTTTAAAAGTTAATGATAAAGCCAAATAGTCAAAATATCCAAAATTTATCCCAATAGTTAAGTTAGAAGTTATTATCAGAGCAAGTTCGTCAGTGATATTTTGCCTTGGGCCTTGCATGGTCTCAAAGGTCAAGATTACATTTAATCTGTAATAACTATGCTTGAAACCCTAGATTAGGATCACCTCCTCATCTGCAGATAAATACTGCATGTATTATTCATTGTTATTGTTGGTTGCTTGATTGGAGGATTGGCTGCTAGGCTGGATTTGATCAGACTCTGAGTTGCAAAGATGGTTGCACTGGAGTATTGTAACTATTTTGGACATCATTAATACAAGCTTGTTCACAGGATTCTTGAGCTATGTTAATGGTCATGTTATAATCCTTTCTCAATGTTTCTCTTATGTCTTCCATATTGTCCATCATTTCTCTTATAATAGAAAAAAAATATAAAAAAAAAATAGATTGAGATATGCTATCTTGGCATCTTAATTCTATCTGTTTCTTTTATCCTAATATTTTCTTCTGCAAGGTATGATTAAAGAATTCAGGGGTGTCCTGCTATTTAGTTCCACCTAGCTTGTTGCCTTGAAGTTTACTTAGTAGAGTTTAGCTAAAGAATTTATGGTTTGCCCTGATCTATATATTTTCTTAAATTGTTACTTTAAAGGCCTTCTTTGAAGTTTGATTAAGGAATTCAGGGGTGTCCTGCTCTTTAATTTCACTGACTGTTATCTTGAATGTTTTCTTTGTCTGAAAGTAATATCTAGAGAATTCAGGGGTGTCCCGCTCTCTAGGATTGCTGGATTGTTGTCTTAAGGTTTAATTAGTAAAGATTAATTAAAGAAATTCATGGTTTTCCCTACTCTTTATTTCCTCTTAAACAATTATCTCAAAAGATTTTCTTGTTGAAGTATAGTTAAAGGATTCTTAATTTCCCTTTAGTCTTACTGAATTCACAACTTGCTGTCATTTCATATTTCATCTAATCTAAAAAGATCCACTTGATATAGTTAGCTTGCCCTATGAAAACCCTTGCAGATTTGATGTACACTTAAAACATTTTATGTCTCCATAGCCCAATGGATTAATTCTTCTCACAGTCTATCTATTCAACTGAAACAATCAATCAATTAATCTAACAATCAAACAAACAAAACAAACAACCCCAGAACTTCATAACTAGCCTAAAATCAGAAAACATACACATAAAAATACATCATTTTCATCACAAAATGGAGAGAGCCCTCTTTGAGTCCAGGAAGGCTAGGTCCTTGGACTCCAAAGTGGTTTGATGTGGTTCCCTGCAGAGTTTTTCTTTTCAATCTTGCAAATCACGGGGAGCCAACATAGTGGTGACTGGCATACTGGGGACTGAGTTATTAAAACAACTTAATATTCCCTCAAGGGCTCAGAAACCCCATTCAAATTTAGATGAATAAAGTGTTAGCCAAAAATGGTATCTAGTTGTTGATGGTGGACAACAGCCAGCCTCAAAATAGTTAAAATCATCCACCTGGTGACTCCACTGGTTTTCAGTAGACCTGTTGACTCCACTGGTTTTCTAACAAACTTCACTGGGAAATTATTGAGAAACCATGATATTATCAAAACTCAAATAGAACCCAAACAAAATCGTTTGTTAATAAAGTATTTCTTTTGCATATAGGTTTGTTTTTCAAACTGTTATAAAACTCTCAACCTCTCTGAACGTTGGGTCAAAATTTCGACTTCTAGAAGAATCTGTACCAGATCCCATCCTGACCCAAACCCTCCTACAATAGTTGACAATCCAAAGCACATCCTAAGGAAATATCCTAGATCTAAAAATCCGACTATTAACAAACCTATTCACAAGGCAAGTTCCCTACTTGAAAACCTTAAAGACTTGCAAGGCATCCTATCTGGCCCACCCCTGGAACAAAGCTTGTCCAGGACTAAATCCCAGAGTTGGATAACTCAGATAGTTTTAGAGCCATCCCTCTTACAACAGAATCCTGTTTTACTAACTTCAACCTACATTCATACATGCTCTGTCCCCCTTCCTCCATTTAACCCTCCACCTCCACTTGTTAACCCTCCTTTGTCTCCCCATCCTCCAGCCATGGCAACATGGTATGCCCCATTAGTTTTACCATTGCCTCTAGCAGTTCTGCCACATGACTATCAGTTCAAGATTCCCTTATATGATGCAAGTGGTTCTACAAATGCTCAACAACATGTGGATAGAATGGAGCACTGTTGTGATCAACAAGAGATAGATGATGAAACTATCAATATGAGAATGGTTTCCCAAAGCTTAGGGGGAGAAGTAAGAAAATGGTTTAAAGGCATAACCCTTAATAGTATACATGACCTCCCTTCTTTTCATCAATTATTATTAAACAAATGGGAAGTCAATAAGAACCCTCTCCAAATCTTATCAGAGTATGAAAACATTAAGAGAAACATTGGAGAGGGTGTCCAAGAGTACTGCACTAGGTTCAATAGTGTATATAATTCCCTCCCTACCCACATGGAACCTCCACAAGGTCTAGCCTTAATGAAATTTCCAGATGTTTTTGACCTATAAATGGCCTACCAAATAAGGGAGAGAGACCCTCTCACATTAGATGATATGCAGAGGGGTGCAATAAGTGTAGAGGAAAATCTGATTGCCAAAAGGGCGAGGATGAAAAATGAAAAAAGAGTCACATATAGGGAATAAACTACACCCTCATCATCTAATACTAAAATTGATAACTTAGTTAGAACCATGGAAATGATGATGGAGAGAATAAACATGAATGAGAGAGCTTACCCCAGAGAAAACCAAGCAGATCCTTAAAACATAAATCAAAATCAAAACCAGAACCAAAACTTTAGGAGAAATCCCCCTCAAATAAGATAGAAAGGTCCTGACCAGCAAATCAGGCCTCCTTTCCAAGAAAACTATGTTGATGAGGATGAGGGGGTGATTGAAGAACCACAGGAAAGTCATATCAATCTAATGGGAGTTAATAATGAGGATACTGTTTTCCTCATTGAGGAAGAGCAAGACATGTTTTCTGCAACTCAATTTGAAGAAGAAAGCCTAGAATCCGAAGACTATAAACAAGGCTTCGAAAATGCCATCATGGAAGTACATAGACAATATGACCTCAGAAGCAAGAAAACCCAAGACACTCCCAAGAGAAACAACCCAGAAATTTATGCTAAGAAGACCCCTGAAACTAATCCTAAAAAGACAACAGAAACTTCAAACAGTTTGGTTAAAAGTTCTAAAAAAAATAAAGACAAAAACAACCAACATAGTGGTGACCAAAGCAGCACTAGTAGATCGAATATCAGTCCTAAAAAAACTGATCTAACTGATATTTCTAGTGCAAAACAACAAGCTAAAATTGTTGTAAAAACAGTGTATGATAAAATTGATTTAAATCTGCCAAAAACACAAACACCCTTCAATATTGAGAATGAAATTGCCAAGATAAAAATCTCCATACCTCTTATTGAATTAGTTGGCCGATATGTATATAGATCCCAAGTTTTGAAAGCTTTAAACATAGGAGAAAATGCAGATTCTGTAAATTTAAATGATGACAAACCTGAACTTTTGTTTGGCCCAGAAGTAGAAGGAAAATTTCAAGAGGGCAGTGTGCCTCCATTTTATGTTAGTTTGAATATTCATGATAAGATCCTCCACAATGCCATGTTAGATTCAGGAGCTTCTCATAACCTCATGCCAAAGGTAGTTATGAAAAGACTAGGCCTTGAGATAACTAGACCATACAAAGACTTATACTCTTTTGACTCTAGTAGAGTAAAGTGTCTAGGACTAATCAAAGATCTCTGTGTTAATCTAGCACAAATACCAGCAAAGAGCCTAGTAATGGATATTGTAGTGGCTAACATTCCCCCTAAATATGGCATGCTCTTATCACGCTCATGGGGAGCTAAACTTCAAGGCACCCTCCAAATGGACATGACCTATATTGCTACCATACTTGTATTTAGTTAACCAAGAAGACTATATAGGGAGACTCATATGAAATACATGGTAAGCATTCAAGAAAAACCTGATAAGTCCCCTCTCTATTATGTCCACACGTACCTTGATTCATTTATCCTTTACAATGATGAAAACATTAATGAACAAGTAGCAATTGATGAAAAATTAGTGGAAGAAGAAGAAGAAAAAGAGGAGGAACAACAGAACAGTCAGACCAAATAGAACATAACTAACATAATGGCAAACATAAGTATGAAATTGAACCTCTTTGGAGCTTGAGCTTTGATGGTTCTTCTGGCAAAACTAGATCTGGAGCAGGTGTTTGGGTACACAACACTGAGAACAATCATGCAGAAGGTCATTCATATAAACCGAAATTCCAATGTACAAACAACATACCAGAATATGAGGCACTCCTCCTAGGGCTACAATTACTCAATAAATTAGGAGCCAAAAGGATTTCTGTCCATGGGGATTCTGAGCTAGTCATTAGGCAGATTAAGGGAGAATATTCAGCTAAGAATCCTAGATTAAGAGCATATAGGAATGATGCCCTTGACCTCCTAAAAACATTCAAAGAATATGATCTTGCCTTTGTTCCAAGAAATCAAAATATCCTTGCCAACGGTCTAGCCTTTGCAGCGAGTACTTGTCAAAAACCTTATCATAACAAAAAATACACAGTACAAGTCAAATATAGACCAGCAGTCCCTGATAATATAAAATATTGGCAAGTTTTTGAAGGTGACAAATAGATTGAAGATTTCCCGCAGTCCAAAAAATGAGTTTGAAATGGAAAATTCAGACTCAAATCATGAAGGGGACTGCTCTGCTGAGGAACAAAAATACAAAAAGAGCCCCATGATGAGGCTGATATAAGTCCATTAGCAAAATATGACCCATATGAGATAGATCTATGTGCAGATCCAGAAAAAGAAGACTTTGAAGTGCTGCAGTTCAGAGATAACACCTTGCCAAAAGGACTGGTCCCTCTAGAAGAACTGTTTGATTTTAATGATGTTGGTAAGAAGCCAAAGATGGAATCCACTAAAGCAAATGTAGAAGAATGCAATATAGGCAGTGAACAAGAACCCAAATTGATAAAACTGTCAAAGGCACTGCCAACACATATAAAACACAAATATATTGAATTGTTCAAAGAATTCAGTGATGTTTTTTCTTGGAGCTATGAAGACTTGAAGTCCTATGATACAAATATCATTCAACACAAGATTCGTCTCAAAGAAAACTAGAAGCCATTTAAACAAAAATTACGCATAATAAATCTTGTCCAACTGCCATTGGTTGAGAAAGAAATAGAGAAAATGTACGATGCTGGAATAATAGTCCCACTCAAGTACTCAGAATGGGTTTCAAATATTGTATCAGTGAGGAAAAAGACAAGAGAAATTAGGCTCTGCATAGACTTCAGAAATGTAAATAAAGAATCCCTGAAAGACAACTACCCTTTACCAAAGATGGATCACATATTGCAGAGGGTAGTAGGCTCTAAAAGGATATCTCTGCTTGATGGCTTCTCAGGGTACAATCAGGTGTTGGTACATCCAGACGATCAACACAAGACAACTTTCACCACACCTTGGGGCACCTTCATGTATGCTAAAATTCCTTTTGGGTTAATGAATGCTGGAGCTACTTTTCAAAGAGCCATGGATATTGCTTTCTCAAAAGAAATAGGTTACTTCATTGTGATATATCTTGATGACATCACTGTCTATTAAAAAACTGATGAAGAACACCTAGCTCATTTAAGAAAGGTCTTTGAAAAGTGCAAAAAGTATGGTCTGTCTTTAAATCCCAAGAAATTTTTTTTTGGCCTTCAAGAAGGGAAGATTTTAGGCCACATCATATCTGAATAAGGGATCAAGAGTGACCCAAAAAGGATTGAGGGAATATTACAAATCAGTCACCCAAGGAATATCAAAGAGCTGCAGTCTTTTATTGGAAAGATAAATTTCTTGAGAAGGTTCATACCAAAACTTGCAAAACTCCTAAGAAACATTACTAACATGCTCAGAATAGAAACAGGAGTCAAATGGACCATAGAAGCAAAGCAATCTTTTGATTTGGTGAAGCAAGCTCTTACCCAAACACCTGTTCTAATCAGCCCTGACTTCACCAAAGATTTCTTCATTTTCTCCTTTGCATCAAAACACACAGTTGTTGTCTTATTGCAGAAAAATATAGAAGGACAAGATTAGCCAATAGCATTCTTCAGCCAAGCATTAAGAGATTCACCTCTGAAATATAATATCATGGAAAAGTAAGCTTTTTTTTTAGTCAAGGCACTAAAAGATTTCAGAGTCTACATTATACATTCACACATCATTGCATTTGTGCCTCACACAATGGTTAAAGACATCTTGACACAATATCCTAATGGCAAAAGAGGTAAGTGGATTGCTGTTATCTTAGAATATGACTTGGAAATCAAGCCCACCAAGCTAATAAAGGGACAAGGACTGGCTAAAATCATGGCTGAAATAAATTTTCAAGCACTGGACATCAATATGATTCACTCATTGGATGAACAAGAGCGACTCCACCTATTGAGGAAGCATTTCTGAATTCATCTTGGTATACTGATATATTATATGTTCTTTTTAATCTAAATGTTCCTCCTAGTTTGTCCAAAACAAAGGCCATATTATTGAAGTTAAAAGCTGTTAATTTATGCATTCTAGACAAATTTTTATATTGGAAAAATTCTGGTGGTGTATTGCTTAAATGTTTGCCTGAAGAATATGCAGATAGGATTATGCATGAATTTCACGAAGGAGAATGTGGAGGTCACCTCTTTTGAAAAACCACTATCAATAAAATCCTTAGAGCTGGTTACTATTGGCCTACCCTCTTCCAAGACATCCACAAAATGGTAGTTTCCTGTCATAAATGCCAAATCTTTGAGGGTAAAAGAAAACTGTTGCCTTTTCCATTACAACCTATCTCTGTTGAACCTACTTTTCAACAATGGGGATGGGGTCTTGATTTTATTGGAGAAATTCATCCTGCCTCCTCTACCCATGGATCCTTACTGCAACAGACTATTTTACAAAGTGGATAGAGGCCATCCCTTCCAGAACTGCCACAGACTCAGTGATAATCACATTCCTTGAAAGCAACATTTTGTCTAGACTTGGCTGTCCTAGGAAAATCATTACTGACAATGCTGCTGCTTTTAAATCCAAGAAAATGGTGGATTTTTGCCACAAATATCACATTGATGTTGGGTGTGGAGCCTGATTATCTTGTTTACTTTGTATCACAACATTGGACCCCTGTACCTTAAAAGGGGCGGCAACGCCGCCCGTAATTAATCGTTGTTGGGGTCTGTGGGGGCGGTAACGTTGAGCCCCTGGCAGGCTTTTGTGTCACTTCAAGCTAAAACATATGGTAAAATTGCCTTGTAAAAGTATAGTAATTTCTAGTCAACTGGGCCGTTCATTAAAGATGATCGGACGGTAGAAGTTATGTTTAGTTTAGGGTTTTTTTCCCTGTATTACAACCCCTTGTATATATAGAGGTATTGTATTGCAAGTTGTGATGTTGTGTATTCTCAGAAAGTAGAAACAGACAGGGAGACTGTGAGAGGAGAATGAAAGAGGATATTACAATGATATGTTGTAGGTTTTAATACTCAATTTTTTGTTGGATAATAGAAAGAAAAGACTGGCTGTTCGGGGTGGACGTAGCCCAAACTAGGTGAACCACGTATATCTGTGTCTCTCTGGTTTTATGTGTTTTGTGTGCTTGTATTTTTCACATATTTTATGTGTTGCATTGCTCCATAATATATAATTTTATAACAACTGGTATCAGAGCCGAAGGTCTATTTGGCTGATAAACTCGCAGGAAAGAAGGGTTCCTGGTTCGAGTGGGAGCAATGGCGGAAGATGGTAAATTTAGGGTCGAGAAATTTAACGGCCAAAACTTCCCATTGTGGAAGATGCAGATGGAAGATTATCTGTATTAGAAAGATCTGTACCTACCATTGAGCGGAAAAAAGAAGAAGCCGGTGGCCATGACAGACGCGGAATGGAACATTCTCTATAGAAAGGCACTCGAAACAGTACGGTTGTGCCTTGCGGCTTCAGTCGCCTTCAATATTTCGAAGGAAACAACAATAGAGGGTTTGATGCAAACGTTGGCGAAATTATATGAAAAACCCTCAGCCTCAAACAAGGTATTTCTTATGAAACGATTATTTAATATGAAGATGTCGGAAGATGGATCTGTTGCAGACCATTTAAATGATTTTAATACAGTTACCAGTCATTTAAGTTCTGTAGGGGTAAAATTTGATGATGAAGTTAGGGCTCTTTTATTTCTGTGCTCATTGCCAGAAAGCTGTAATGGTTTAGTTATGGCCATTAGTAACTCTGTCTCTGGATCTAGTACTTTAAAGTTTGATCATGTTGTCGGTGATATCCTTAGCGAGGAAATGCGACGGAAAAGCTCTGGTGAGACATCGGGTAATGCTTTGAGTGTAGAGTCTAGGGGAAGAAGAATGGAAAGAGGAAAGAGCTCAAGTTATTACAGTAAATCAAGGAAAGGAAGATCCAAGTCTAGATCGGGGATAGTGTGCTGGAAATGTGGAAAGAGAGGACACCTAAAGAAAGATTGTAGATCTTGGAAGGGAAAAGAAGGAGATGCACAACAAGAAAACAATCATGAAGAAAATGTGATAGGTGATGTGTTACAAGATGCTTTGATTCTTTATTTTGAAAATGTTACTGATTCTTGGGTTGTAGATTCAGGGGCTTCATTCCATGCCACACCTGATAAGAAATATTTTCATGACTATGTTCAAGGAGATTTTGGACAAGTTCGTTTGGGTGATGATAAACCCTGTAAAATGGTTGGAATGGGTAAAGTTCTTGTAAAACAACATAATGGAAACCAATGGCTACTAAAGGAGGTAAGGCATGTTCCAGATTTGAAGAAAAATATGATTTCAACAGGGCAGTTAGTCAGTGAAGGTTGTGTGACAACTTTCACAGATAAAACTTGGAAGGTCACCAAAGGAGCGCTGGTAATAGCAAAAGGTGAAAAGGTTGGTACATTGTATTTATGCAATGGTATTTATAACTCTGTTAATGCTTTAACCTCCAAAGGAGCAGATGCAGGATTATGGCATTATAGGCTCGGACACATGAGTGAGAAGGGAATGAAGATTCTTCCCTCAAGAAATTTGTTGCCAGGTTTGAAGAATGTTGATTTGGATTTCTGTGAAAATTGCATTTATGGAAAACAAAAGAGAGTCAGATTTCTCAGAGTTGGGAAAGAAAAGAAGAACGAAAAATTGGAGCTTGTGCATACAGATGTATGGGGACCTGCTCAGGTATCATCTCTCGGTGGCTCTCGTTATTATGTTACTTTTATTGATGATGCAACTAGAAAAACATGGATTTATTGTATTTAGAATAAATATGATGTATTTGATACTTTCAAGAAATGGAAAGCTTTGGTTGAGATTGAGACAGGAAAGAAGTTGAAGTGTCTCAGATCAGACAATGGAGGTGAATATTGCGGCAAAGAGTTTGATAGGTACTGTTCAGAGCATGGAATTCGTAGAGAGAAGACAGTTCCAAGAACACCACAAGAAAATGGTGTGTCAGAAAGGATGAACAGAACAATCATGGAGCGTGCAAGGTGCATGAGATTGCATGTAGGATTGCCTTTACAATTTTGGGCAGATGCTGTAGATACTGCTGTTTATCTAATAAATAGAGGGCCTTCAAGTTCCTTGGATGGTGGTATTCCGGAGGAAGCATGGACAGGTAAAAAGGTAAACTACTCTTTTTTAAAGCCTTTTGGTTGTGAGGCCTTTGTCCATATTAATAAAGAAAATAGAACAAAGCTTGAGGCAAAATCAAAGAAATGTACCTTTATTGGATATGGTGTTAATGATTTTGGATATCGCTTATATGATTATGAAAATCACAAAATCATTAGGAGTAGAGATGTAACATTCAATGAAAAGGTCTTGTATAAGAATCAGTTGCAGGAAAAGAAATAGGAAAAAAAAAGCAAGGAATACACGGTTCTTGATGAGATAACTGAAAAAGTAAAGGTGTCTGAAAATAATAATAATAATCAACAACCATAGCAGCAACAACCACCACAACAGCAACAAGCACCTCAAACACTTGCAAGTGGTGTTACAAGATCTACCAGGATAAGTAGACCCCCTGAACGATACTCTCCTTCATTATATTATTTATTGTTGACTGATTCTGGTGAACCCGAATCTTATGAAGAAGCAATGCAGGTTGAAAGCAGGAAGAAGTGGGAGCTAGCCATGGAAGAAGAGATGGACTCCTTAATGCATAGCCAGACTTGGGAATTTTCGGAGCCCCCCCCCCTAGCGGGGGCTTTCGGGGGCAGCACCCCCGAAGCTAAAAACATCTGTAAAATTGCCTTGTAAAAGTATAGTAATTTCTAGTCAATCTGGGCCATTCATAGGCGGATGATCTGACGGTAGAAGTTATGTTTAGTTTAGGGTTTTTTGCCCTAGAAGGCAACCCCCTTGTATAAATGAGGGTATTGTATTGCGGCTATGTATTATGTGTGTATTCTCAGAGCGAGAAACAGATAGGGAGACTGTGAGAGAGAACAGAGGATATTACAGTGGATCTGCTGTAGGTTTTGTCTCTTCAATTTTTTGTTGGATAATAGAAAGGAAGGACTGGATGCTCGGGGTAGACGTAGCCCAAACTGGGTGAACCACGTATATCTGTGTCTCTCTAATTTTATGTGTTTTGTGTGCCTGTATTTTTCGCATATTTTATGTGTTGCATTGCTCCATAATATATAATTTTCTAACAATTGATTTGGGTCATTCTACAACATATTATCCTCAAGGTAATGGGTTGACTAAATCCTCAAACAAGAGTTTGGTATACATCATTAAAATGTTGCTGGAGGAAAACAATAAATCATGGCACAAAAAATTAGTACATGCATTATGGGAAGACATGTTAACAAGTAAAAATTCAATTGATATGTCTCCCTATCAGCTAGTCTATGGGACAGATGTAGTCTTCCCAACAAGCTTGGGAGTGCCAGTAATGAAGATCATTCAAGAAGTGAAATCTGAAGAGAGTGACATACAAAGAAGAATGAGCCAAACCATTCAGCTGCAGCAAACCAGAGAAGGAGTGTACAAAAAAACATAGTTGCTACAAGAAAATATCAAGAAGCTTTTTGAAAAAAGGACCAAGGCAAATGATTTCAGCATTGGAGACAAAGTGCTGAAGTAGGATTCAAGAAGAAAGGACAAAGGCAAGCATGGAAAATTTGACAACTTGTGGAAAGGTCCATAAATCATCCATTCATCAAGAGGTAACAATGCATTTTTCCTACAAGAAATGGATGGAACAAAATTGTTTGGTGGTCCTGTCAATGGTAGGATGCTCAAGCATTATTTCAGTTAAGAAGCTTAGTTTAAAGTTTTCTTCATTGTATATAACATTGTTGAAACAAAAATCTTAGAAAATTTGATACAAAAAGAAATAAAGAAAAGAAGAAAAGAGGGCAGATAAAAAGAAAAGGTAAAGCCCCATACCAAAAATGAGTATTTCTGAAAGTGTGCAAGTCCAAATGC
Source organism: Pinus albicaulis (assembly GCA_034641835.2). NCBI lineage: Eukaryota > Viridiplantae > Streptophyta > Pinopsida > Pinales > Pinaceae > Pinus > Pinus albicaulis. The sequence continues at coordinate 1,688,693,434 of CM076581.1, forward strand.
CACTACTTTTGAAAAGATCTTGTTCAGTCATACATCCTAATCATGATTGAACAAATTTTGAATTTTTGCTGATAAGTTAGAAAATGAAGATTTTCCAAACTTTTTAAACTTGGCTTATCAGTAGATGGATAGGAAATGACATTGGTTCCAAAGTCTAAATCTGAAACCAATAAGGAAAAATAGGGATGAATGATAAATGAAAGATTCAAGAACAAAACCCTCAGTTTAGTTTAATTTTTGCAGAATAACATTGTGTGCAACTTGTCCAAAATGCGACATTCCATGACAATCAAACTGCTGAATCTTGATTAAGTCATGCTTTAAATTTCATGTTGATGGTTAGTGAATAAAAATCTATCAAACTGTTTAATCTTGTCAGATAAGTAGATTAGGTAGAGAATAAAAGAGATCGCCAGTCTAATTTGAGCCATTGGAATTTATAAGGTTAGATTTAGATAGTTTTCTTTTCAAAAGAAAAATGATGTCAAGGTTTGCAAGTCTAAATGCACCTCCAAAGTGAAGAAAAAATGTTAGATTAGGTGATGGGTAGGCATAATTGATTTGCAGGAAGCATGATGTTTTCATTTCTGAAGATCACAGTCACAAAAAGTTGCAACAGATCATCATTACAAAATGGAAAATCAGCCAAGGACATAAGGCATTGATCTACAAAATCTAGAGATCTAAGATCTGAGATTCTTGACACTTCCTAAAGGAGCTTCCCTCCCGAGCTGGAGGCACTGTTAGTCTCCTGTATTCTATAGTATCACTAGATGACTATGGATTTTCAACGGTGTGCTAAAAATAAACATTTCCTGGCTATCATTTTATTTTAAGAAATATCACTGCCTTCATTATTCTTCATTTAACCTATTTCATTATCTCTCATTTTACCCATTCAGATCACTCTCTTGCTCTGAAAAACCCATGTTTGAACCCCTAAATCCCCCCATTCCTACCTTTTTTCCCTCTCCTAAAACCCCATTTTCCCACAAAAAACCTCCCCTTTATTCATTTCCCTTCTTCTATCAAAACAATGTAAAAACCCTTTTTTACATTGTTTTAAAATTAAATTTATTTTATTATTCGAGACCCACCCTTTTTAAATAAAACTTTGTTTTGTTTCAAAAAACCCGACTCCCCTTTATATTTATAAAAATATGCTCTAAACCTTAACCCAGTCACTTCTTTAAAATACCCGACCCCTTACACATTTATAGCCCCCACTTTAAAAAACATAAAAATACGCTCTCATATGACCATGGCCCCACCTAACGTTGAGCTCTTTTGCTTAATTCTTACCTTGGGCCCCACCTTGTTTTCAAACCCCCACATTATATTAAACTTCCCTGTCATTTGAAGACCCAAGCCCCGCAATTATTAATACCTCGCATATAAACCCATCGCTTCGTATACCCCCGGGCCCCACGTCATGTTTTACACCCGCGATCGGATCGCCTAATAGCCATCGGATCTCTGCCCTCCCGATCTGATGATCCCCAACCCATATCGCACTCCAAACTGCCCACCGTTTGCAACACCTCAGAGCTTGCGAAATAGGCGGTATTCACGCCTCTCCTCCTCTCCACGTGTCCTCTCTCAGTTCTATCGCATCCCTTCGCCAAATACCATTAACCACCTATGACCCATGCGATAAACCACTTACCACCCGCCCACCTACTACGAAATTACCGACCCCATTCAAACATGCCAAAGCCCCGAGTCACTGCAATAAGCCCTAAGCCACCATAAAACCTCTGCGAACACTTATGAAGACTCAAAAAGCCCCAAACAAACGCAAAAAACCCAAAGGCTGCCATTTGACTGGACTCTGTCCACAGCGCCTGTTTTCAATTAACAAATTTGTTTTTATTTGTGCAGGTAATCGATGTAGAAAACACATGATGTGCTTTTCTAAGTCCTAAAAACGTTCAAAACAAACTCTCTGGGTGACGATCCAACAACTTTGTTTATCAAAAGGACCAGGGGTGCAAGATTACTTTGAAGGCAACAATGGATCATGACCATTGATGATCATCCAAACGCTCCAAATACAACAAGGTTACATCAAAAGACAGGGTAATAAAAAGAATAAATTTCACGATGACTGCGCGCGCAGAGATAAAGGAAAATGAAGAACACAGTCACCGAACAATCAAAGGAAAAAGGGATAAAGGGAAAATCCAAGTTTAAAGATAAATCAGAGGTTAAAGGACAAACCAAAAGCAAATCAAACAAAGAAAGGAAGATTTGAATGACTAAGGCACTCAACATTTACTTCTTCCAAATCGGATTGGCCACCTACAACCTAGTTTTTCTTCAATAAAAGTAGCTACAACTAATAAAACAGTCAAATATATTTTTAAGCAGCTCAACAGTTATTGTAAAAGTTAATGATAAAGCCAAATAGTCAAAATATCCTAAAGTTAGCCCAACAGTTAAGTTAGAAGTTATTATTACAACAAGTTCGTTAGGGATATTTTGCCTTGGGCCTTGCATGGTCTCAAAGGTCAAGATTACATTTACTCTGTAATAACTATAGCCTGAAACCCTATATTAGGATCAACTCCTTATCTGCAGATAAATATTGCATGTATTTTGTTATTGTTGGTTGCTTGATTGGAGGATTGGCTGCTAGGCTGGATTTGATCAGACTCTAAGTTGCAAAGATTGTTGCACTAGAGTATTGTAACTGTTTTGGACATCAGTAATACAAGCACGTTCATAGGATTCTTGAGCTATGTTAATGGTGATGTTATCATTATTTGTCAATGTTTCTCTTCTATCTTCCATATTGTCCATCATTTCTCTGAAAATAGAACATAAATTTTAGATTGAGATATGTTGTCTTGGCACCTTAATTCTGTTTGTTTCTTTTATCTTAATATTTTCTTCTGCAAGGTCTGATTAAAGAAATCAGGGGTGTCCTGCTCTTTAGTTCCACCTAGCTTGTTGCCTTGAAGTTTACTTAGTAGAGTTTAGCTAAAGAATTTATGGTTTGCTCTACTCTATAGATTTTCTTAAATTGTTACTTTAAAGGCCTTATTTGAAGTTTGATTAAAGAATTCAGGGGTGTCCTGCTCTTTAATTTCACTGACTGTTATCTTAAATGTTTTCTTTGTCTGAAAGTAATAGCTAGAGAGTTCAAGAGTGTCCTGCTCTCTAGGATTGCTGGATTGTTGTCTTAAGGTTTACTTAGTAAAGAATAATTAAGGAAATTCATGGTTTTCCCTGCTCTTTAGTTCCTCTTAAACAATTATCTCAAAGGCTTTTATTGTTGAAGTATAGTTAAAGGATTCTTAATTTCCCTTTAGTCTTACTGAATTCACAACTTGTCGTGATTTCATATTTCATCTGATCTAAAAAGATCCACTTGATATAGTTAGCTTTCCCTATGAAAACCCTTGCAGAGTTGATGTAAAATTAAAACCTTTTATGGCTCCATAGCCCAATGGATTAATGCTTCTCATAGTCTATCTATTCAACTGAAACAATAAATCAATCAATCAAAAAAAACAAACAACCCCAAAACTTCATAACTAGCCTAAAATCAGAAAACATAAGCATAAAAACACATCATTTTCATCACAAAACAAAAAGAGCCCTCTCTGAGTCCAGGAAGGCTAGTTCCTTGGACTCCAAAGTGGTTTGATTTGGTTCCCTGCAGAGTTGTTCTTGCCAATCTTGCAAATCTTGAAAATACAATTGGGGGGGGGGGGGGGGTGTTTGGGGTTTTTCCCTTAACTTTTTCCGAAATCTTGCTCAGGCTCTTTAATAGAAAATATGGCATGTTCATACGAATTTGTCTTGCTAAATGTGCAAGGAATTTAAAATGGTACATGCCCATTTTGTCACACCTGCCCTCACAAGTGAAATACAACTGCACGACCACGGGGATTTTATTCCAGGAAGGTTTCAACCATGACCTTTGTACCCTGTGTCGCCAGTATTCATGCTTGTGTTCATCCTTCAGAAATAATGTGATTTCAATGTCGAATAAGGTGTGATTTTTGAACCATCGGTCACCGTCGATAGGCAACCATGTTGCCTCGACAATTATCTCCTTTGTGACCGAGAAGGAAAGGTTTGCGACAATGATAATTTCCCCATTAAATCCCTCCAAAAAATCTCTGACGACATCGTAGTTAACCCTAATATCTAAAACACAATTTGACCCATTATGCTTGAGTGAATTGTTCATGAAGCTCCAGATTAGCTTCAAGTAACTCCCGACCCTCACGTTCTTTCCTGCAAAGATTCCCACTTTTTCCCTTGTCTAAAAAAAAGTGTTGAAAAAATGTAGCAAGAAAGGCTCAATTTGACTTTAGCCTTAGTCAATTTGAGTAAATAAAATTTCCACATCAACGGGACAACTTGAAGGTAGTTAATTAGTGTGACATGGATCTTGTCACTCAGTTAGCTCAATAAATTTTAGTTACAGGGCTTGGAGTTCAGTTATGCATGTGTGATTGCTAAATTTTCGTAATCAAGTTCAGTTATTTTCAGTTGTATTCAGTTAACTGACCTCTAGCTAGTGATAGAGTCAATTGAAGGTCAGTTGTGTAATGGGAAAACAGTCTAACTCAGATATTTGTGAGTTAACTGATTAACCTAAAATAGCTAATGAATGCAAGGAATTTGAACTCCTCAGCTAAAGTGGATATGACAGAGCAATGTAACATGATTTGTATACTAGCTTGAGTGTATATGTGTTGCATGAGGTCAGGAGACAAATCCTTGGGAATTGTGAAATCAATTTGGAGAAAGTTCTTATCTTTTAGGGGCTAATTTCCTCATGAATTACGCAAGGAAATAGGAGCCTTGATGAGAAAATAATTGGCTAAGTGTTGGCCAAAGTTTCTCATTGAGCAGAGAGAGCAATTATTCTTTTGCAGGTTAAACTCATAGTTGGAGCTAACAATTGTAATAGTTTCTCTATTCAAATGATTAATGCAAAGAGGCTTGAGGGTTTTTTCCTGGTTGGGTTCCCCTAGAAATCACTATGTACTTGTGGTTTTGCTTGTTGCATGTCTATGCATGTTATTCTAAATTTTTGATTTAGACCTTTTAATTCAAGGATGCATACAAAATTTCATATAAAAGAGCATGTAACTAAAGAGCACAAACACATGAAAAGAAGTGGAAATCAAAAGCAACCATGAGATCAAAGCCACAAGATGATTTGATTACGGAGTTCACCCAGTGTGGGCTACGTCTCGGGGCCCTACTCAATGTGTGGAGGCCTATTTCATTAAATGTAAACATAAATAAATTATAAGAAATTACAAAATGACACCTTGTACCTCCACTTTCGGGGATGGCCTAAAAATGTAGACCTCTGCTGGAGAAACGGGCTGCACGGTTGGATTCCTGATGAAAAATCATGAAAAATGACTATAAAATTGACCCTATTCTAAGCATGTGACTTATGGAGCTCTAAGGAATATTTACATTCCCGCAAAATTCCTTGCAAAAAGATTCCCTAAGAATATTTCTCGAAATCCATTCCCATCTGGGTGCAGTTCCTCGTTCGGCCTGCAATTCGGGCTCTTGGCTCCTATTGGTTGGGTCTGCCTCCTCCTTCCCGTCGAGCAATTGATTAAGATTTATACTGGAGAGAAGCGAAAAATCTTCCAACAAATGGCCAAACAACTTGTTGGTTGGAAGAAGCAAAATTAATATTTTTGTTGGGGAGGTCTCGGGGTCCAACCTGCGGGCCTCCCCGTTATGGCACGTTGTGGTTATGTTATGACGACGATCGTTTAAATTTTTTGTTTTCGTTGTTTGTGTGTGTGTGTATATATATATATATATATATATATATATATATATATATATATATATATATAGGGTCGCCCGTTGGCGGTCCGACCCACCCGAGTCGTGCGGGTTCAACCCCAACCGACTCCCTTTGGTGGCGGTTACATTAGTTGGGCAGGGCCCGGGTTTCTCGTGGCCCCGACCCATATATATATATTGTATATAATGAATATAAATGGTATTCAGTTGGCGGGTTCGGTGGCCCGCCAATCGTTTTTTTTTTTTTAATATTTTTTAAAAAAATTATTTGTTTAATAGTCATATTGGACAAAAAAAAAATTGTCGAGTTTTTAGGGTCACCGATAAATAAAAGAGGTGTCAAATCCACCCATTCTAGTGGTCGGATTTTGTGCGTCGAGAATTTTCCAATTTTTTTCCTGGTTAGTGACTGTCACCAGGCCTAGTTTGACCAAAACTTTGACTGACCATAACTTTAACATACGAACTCGGATTGAGGTATTGTTTGCATCGTTGGAAATCTTGCATCGAGATATTTGATCTGACCCTGGCTCCACTTCAATCCAATGACTTTTATTTTGATATTCTCAAAACCACTTCTATTTCTAGTGCCACCTAGATCATTCCTCCCCACTCATGTGATTTTGGGCCACCAAAAGATTTATCAGCCAATTGGAAAGTGAGGGAATTTCTCCCTCACTTTATCCTTTTCAATCCATCGGGCCTTGCTTGGATGCATTCCTTTGAAACCAATACGAAGGTAACCCACGTCTCCTCGTTGTGAAGTCCTAGTCTTCCTGTCAAGAATGATATGCTCAGGTATCTTGTCCAAGTATTTGGGTGCAAAGTTGTCCACTATAGGAACCTGTCCAACCTCTTTGATGTCCATGAGCAAAGGAGGCTCATAAAGCTTCAAATTTCCAACGTCCACCACTGAGTACATTTGCATGTATGCTGGAAAATAGAGATGAAAAACATTGTCTCCAATATTTTCTAATATGTTGAATGGGCCATATCGGATTGGTATCAACTTCTTTCCTTCCCCTTTCATCCAGACTTGCTGATTTGGAGCCACACTTTGTCTCCAACCTAGAATTGGTGAATGACCCGGTGCTTGTCATGTCGAGCTTTGTCTTAAGCTTGAATTTTATCCAGCTTCTCCTGCACTGCCCGATGAATCATCTGAATTAGCTAAGTGAACTTTTGTGCTTTTTCCTATCATATTTCCAACTGGAATCTTCATCTCTCCCAAATACCATGTCTAAGGGATCCTTTGGAAGATATTCAAAGCATGTATCGAACGGTGAAATTTTAGTGGATGAATGCACTGCCCAATTGTATGCATGTTTTACACAAGGAAGTTTCTCACCCCACTACTTGGGATGCTTGTCACAATAGCCCCAGAGTAAATGAATCATTGTGCGGTTGACAACCTCTGTTTGTCTGTTGGTCTACGGATGAAATGTCATGCTCCTCTTCAGCTTGCTGTCCACCATTCTCCACAAACGTTTCCAAAGCTCTCCAAGGAAACGGATGTCTCGATCAGACATAATGGATGTGGGAAGCCCAAAGTGGACCCATAAAAAATTGAAGAAGAGATGAGCGGTCTGATCTGCAGGGACCTACTTTTTACAAGGCATTAAGACACATATTTTGCTAAATCGATCCACAATGAAATACAAATAGTCATGAACTCTCCTAGACAAAGACAAATCGCCAACAAAATCCATTAACACACTTTCCCATGGACAACTCAGAACAATGAGTGGTGTGTAGAGCCCCAATTTTCTATTAGAGGGTTTGAAAAATGAACACAACACACATCCCTTTACATATCGAGTCAGAATATTTTTCATGTGAGGCCAATACCAAAACCTCTCTAAATGACACAAATGTTTTCCTACACCAAAATGGCCTAACACAAGAGAGGTGTGTGCCTCTTTGATTACATGTATTATTTCATTGGTGGGAATACAAAGTTTGCCAAGATGGTGCAACAATTTTCCCTGAAAATGGTAATTATTCATCTGTGATCCATGAGTCAGCTTTGCATAAGTCTCCTTAAAATCATCATCATCAACATATTGTTCAACATAAATTTCAAAAGATAAAGAATCATTTTGCAAAACTATATATGAAAAAATAGGAGGGCGCGAAAGCATATCTGCCACTTTGTTGCTGGCGCCCTTCTTGTATTTTATTACCAAGTGAAACAACTGGAGGAATCCCATCCATCTGAAATGGCATGCTTGTTGAAGCATGTTTTGCGACTGGAGGTACTGCAAGGGCTGGTGATCTGTGTGAATGACGGTCTCCTTTCTAATCAAATAATGCTTCCACTTCTTCACGCTTTGAACCAAGGCATACAACTCCTTGTCATATGTGGGATAGTTCACAAAAACATGGGAGAATGTATCTGAATGGTAACATATAGGTTTCGTCTGCTACATTAACACTTCTCCCATGGCATACCCACTGGCGTCTGTCTCGATCTCAAAAGTTTGTTGGAGGTTAGGTAAGGGAAAAACTAGTGCGGTATTGATTTTCTCTTTTAGTGTATCAAAGTCTTTCTGTTGCTTTATTCCCCAATGAAAGGTTTTCTTCACACTTGTCAATGCATGTAAGGGGGATGCAATGACGAAGGAGTTGGAAATGAACCTTCTCCAGTATTGTACTACGCCTAATTTTTTTTGAAAATTTGCAACCTTGGTGGGTTTAGGCCACTTTACAATCACATCAATTTTAGAAGGATCTATTTTTAATTTTCCACCTTCGAAAATGTGACCCAAGTAAACCAAAGGGGTCTTACCAAATTAACACTTATACATTTTGACATACAATTTTTCTTTTTGCAAAACATCAAGCACCTTTTTAACATGACTCACATGATCTTCCCATGTTCTATTGAAAACAAGAATGTCATCAAGATACAAAAGTACAAAATCATCAAGAAAAGGTTTGAAAATATCATTCATCACCCTCATGAATGTGGTTGAAGCATTGAATAGTCTGAATGGAATCACCAGCCATTCAAACAACCCTTGTTTTGTCTTGAATGCAGCCTTCCATACATCATATTCTTCAATCCTGACCTAATGATAAAATGATAACCACTGTGCAAGTCCAGTATTGTGAAATAGTTAACATTTTTCAATTGATATAACAATTCATCAGTGCAAGGGAGAGGGTACCGATTCTTCACCATTATTTTGGTGAGTGCTTTGTACTCCATGCACATTCTCCATGTGCCATCCTTCTTTGGCACCAACACAATAGGTGAACCGCATGGATAATAACTTGTCCTTTTACTTCCTTGGTTCAACATTTCCTGCACCTGCTTCTTTATCTCCTCCATCTCGATGGATGACAACCTGTAGATACCAATATTTTGTAAAGGAGCTTCCAACTGCAAATGGATCTCACGCTTTGGAGGCAACCCACTTGGTTCAGGAAAAATCCCATCATAGTTAGAAGCAATTTCATACAATTCATTTTTATGAGTGGGGTCACAACCTTGGAAATCTTCATATGTCTCTGCATCTTTTGCTCTCACAACCATGAGCATACACCCTTTGTTGGAATTCACCAACCTCTTCATATGACTTGCACATACAAGGCTGGCATAGATCATTGCACAATGAACCCTAACAATGTATTCCACCTCCTCTTTCGTGAGATGATACTTGTTTTCATGGCGAAATACAATCGTTTTCCTATCATTCAAATATGGACTCCCCAATACGATGCCACAGATATCCAAGGGTAAAACATCAAGATCAACCTCATCCACTAGTTTGGATGCAATCACAAATATAGCCCTACACTATTTTGTTACATGTAATTTGGCTTTATCACACACCAAACCAAGAGGGTAAGGTTTCAAATGAGGCTTGGTTTCCAATCCTAATTTCTTAACCAAGGATTCTAAAATCAAATTTATTTGTGAGCCTGAGCCAAACAAGGTTTCCACTTTAGTATGTTGCATCACAACTCTAATATCGAACAATTTAGTCCTCCTTCGTTCATTAACATGAGACTCATTTGATGTACTTGCACTTGCATGTAATTCAAAATTTTCATTATCATGAATAGAAAGGTTACCATGTATGCCCATTTCTGTGTTCTGCATTTCATCACCGGAATCAGATCGAAGGTCCTGTTGCATGGTTTTCATCGTCTTTTTCTTTCCCTTTCCACCAAATCTCTTTGGATTCAACTTCGAATGCAACTTCCAACAATGTTCATCACCATGGCCTTCCTTATTGCAATATATGCAAGATGGCTTTGTTCCTCCTTCTTTCTTGGTTGTATCTGCCTTCTTGTCCTTTCCCTTTGAACTTGTCATTATGAGGTTTGAAAGATGATTTCTCTGGTTGATCCTCTCTGTCATTCTTGCCCCTACTTTCAAGGTGAATTTCATTCACATTGGCTGCATCAATAGTAGTAGACTCAAACAATAACAAAGAATGCCTGATGTAACTATGTAAAGCACCAATATATTTTGTTATAGTTTCTGGTGAATCAAGTGGAATGTTCAAATTCAAATCTTGTTTCCTAAACTCTTCTGTAAAGATTTGTACATTTTGACCCTTTCCTTGTCTCAAATATTTCCATTCCATTAAATCCTTTTGTTGATAACAGAAAGGATAAAACTAATCTTTTAATGAAAAAACAAAATTGGACCAAGAAGAAAGGAGATTACCCAAGTTTTTGCTGCCTTTCTGCAACTTGCTCTCCCACCAAATGAGAGCGGTGCCAGTCAGCCAAAGAGATGCTAATTGGATCTTGGCCTCATCTTCATCAATATGTTTAATCCGACAATAAACCTAGATCTATTTAATCCAATTTTTTAATTTCTCTGCACTACATTCTCCATTACATGTGGGTAAATCAAACTTTACATCTAGCTTAGAAAATAGCTTCTTAGAAGTATTTCTATGGTGCCCGTTAGAATGATGAGAAGAGGAAGAAGAAGTGTTGTCACTGGTGGATGGAGAGGGGGGAAAATATTCTCCTCCACCTCCATGGTGTATCGAGGCATGATCATCGAGCTCTTTCTTCTCATGCTTAATTGTGTTCTCATATTCTTCAAACAACTTGTCAACTTTCTCTGCCATGGTGAAGAAGAGCTTGCGATAATTTTGCTCTTCTTCCACTATGCATCGTCATCTTCCATATTTCGCCTTCGTGTTTCATGCCCCACTTTGGGATCAATGGATTTGAGTTTTACTTCTCTGCTTTGGAGCTTGTTCCTGGTTAGCATTCACTCATGAAACTCGCACCAAGAAGGCCTGCTATGATACCAAACTTGATCAAGATCTTTTACTTCAAGGATTCATATAGAATTGCGTATAAAATAGCATGTAACCAAAGAACATAAACATATGAAAAGAAGCGGAAATCAAAAGACACCATGAAATCAAAAGTGCAAGATGATTTGATTATGGAGTTCACCCAGTGTGGGCTACGTCTTCGGACACTGCTCAATGTGGGGAAGCCTCTTTCATTAAATGACAACATAAATAAATTTCAAGAAATTACAAAATGACACCTTATACCTCCACTTCCGGGGATGGCTTGAAAATGTAGACCTCTGCTGGAGAAACAGACTGCATGGTTGGATTATTGGTGAAAAATTGTGAAAAATGACTATAGACTTGACCTTGTTCTGAGTAGGTGACTTTGGAAATCTAAATAATCTTGAGATTCCCTCAAGTTTCCCTGCAAAATTATTCTCCCAATATTCCCTAGGAATCTTTCTTGAAATCATTCCCTAGGAATCTTTCTTGAAATCCATGTTCGCTTGGGTGCAATTACGACCCCATGCTCACTTGGGCATAGTTACGACATGGCTAGTTTCACCTGCAATTCAACTTTTTGACTCCCACTGGTCGAGCCTGCCTCCTCCTTCCCGTCAAGCAATTGATTAAGGTTTATATTGAAGAGGAGCGACGAAGCTTCCAACAAATGGTCAAACGACCTGTTAGTTGGTGAAAGCAAAATTAAGATTTTGATTGGTGAGGTCCCGAGGTCTAACCCGCAGGCCTCCCCGTTATGGCACGTTGTGGTTATGTTATAATGGCAGTGGTTTAAATTTTGCGTTGTTCGTTGTTTGTAATATATGTGTGTGTGTGTGTGGTATTCGGTTGGCGGGGTTGGTGGCCCGCCAACCAAATTATATATATATATATATATATATATATATATATATATATATATATATATATATATATATATATATATATATATATATATTTTTTTTTTTTTTTTTTTAAATTTTTTTTTTTAATAGCCATATTGGACAAAAAAAAATTGCCGAGTTTTTTGGGTCACCAGAAAAAATTAAAGAGGCAACAAATTTGCCTATTCTGGTGGTCGGATTCTGTGCATCGATAATTTTCCAAATTGTTGCCTTGTTAGTGATTGTCACTTGGCCTAGTTTGACCAAAACTTTGACCACCCATAACTTTCACATACGAACTCGGATTGAGGTGTCGTTCTCACCGTTGGAAGGATTGCATCAAGATATTCGATCTGACCCTAGTTCCACTTCAATCTAGTGACTTTGATTTTTGAGCTTCTCAAAACCACTTAAATTTCTAAAGCCACCTGGATCAATTGTGATTTCCATTCCGCATATTAGTAGTGTATAATTTGTGTCTCTTGTTCTTATTTAGAAATATTGAGAAGTCACAATTTCTATCAAATTTCTACATGGTATCAAAGCCTTGAAATCACATTAGAACCAATATTTCAAACTTGTCTCTGAGGAATTTCGATTTTACAGCTTTAGTACAATAATTTTTTTTTAGGATCGGGAGAATGTCTTTCAATGGATTGATATTGGAGTATGCCCTGAAGGGTAGCTCAAATATCATAGTTTGGAAGTATCACATGGAAACAATTCTTGATGATAATGGTGTGTTAGAATATATTAAAATTGATATTGAAAAACCCCAACAATCAGATGCACAACAATTAGCCCAATGGAAGAAGGATGTTGCAAAGGTTAGGTGAATTTTAATGGAAGGTGCGAACGATCATGTGGTATCAAATATCCATGGCAAAGAGACATCATTTCCTATGTGGAAGACATTGTCCGAGCTATTCAAAAATGGCAGTGACCATAGAAAATTGATCCTAAAAGACAAACTTCGAAATACAAGAATGCAGGTGAATGATACCATTCTAGAATATCTCTCCAGATTTACTCAAGTTCATGATGAGATTGAAGGGGTTGGGGTGAACGTTGCAGAAGATTACCTAGTAACCTAGCTCTTCTAGGCCTTCCAGAATCCTACCACAACTACTAGGAATTTGGGAATGGAAGGGGAAAATTACTGAATTGGGAAAGGTTGTGGTCCGATTTGGTTCAAGAAGAGTTCAGGAGGAACACCAGAGACAAAAAATCATCCAAAGCAGAGGATGAAGATAATTTTTCCTTGGTTGGAAAGGGGAAGAAGGGAAAATGGAAGAAGAACCAGATCAAACCTAAATCCAGCCAAAATAATTGCAAGAAGAAAGACTTGAGCAAGATAAAATGCTTCCACTGCCATGAATATGGGAACCATGCAACAAAATGCTTGCACAAGAAGTCTACTAAGAATCCTTCATGAGGACTAGGAGGTGAAGCTTTGGCTTCACAATTCGAATTATACTTCACCCTAATGATAACATGGCCAACACTGTTATGGGGAGTGTGTGGTACCTTGATTCTAGTGCATCGTTCCATATGACAGGGTGCAAGGAGTTTTTTAGTAGCCTGGAGGAGAAGGATCTCTAGATGCATATCGAAATGGGGGATGATGGGAGGTAAAATGCTACAGGAATTGGCACTAACACCTTTGAGAGGGAGAAATACTCTCATCTTCGCCTCAAATATGTTATGTTTATACCTGGTTTGAAGAAGAACCTAATCTTTGTAGCAGATTTGAAGGATCATGGCTATGATGTTATTTTTAGTAAAGGGAAATCCATTTTGACACACATAGCTATCGGGGGAATTGAAGTAGATTGGGGTTCGAGTGAAGAACATATACAAACTTGAGGTGGGAGATTGCATTGCATTGAGTAGTAAGGTTGAAAAAGTGTAAAGTCGAGATGTTGCAGAAATCTTGATCTGAATATGGGAAAACTAGTTTTGTTGTGCTAGCTCCCTCATTAGTTAAAAATAAATGTGTTTAGGATAGTCTCAAATTAGCCAATTGTGATGGGGTTTATGTGTCAACTTTTAAGTGTCTTTGATGAGAAATTTATGAATTAATTAGATGTTAAAAATTCATGTACAACAAATAAAATGTAGAGAAATAATGCACATAAAACACTTTACACAATAGCTGATAACGGAGTTCACCTCTCATGGGTTACATCTCCATGGACCTGCTTCAATTGGATAGGCCCTCTTGGGATTAATGGTCAATTGTTTGATTACATGCACCTATAGTGCTCCAATGGCTTTGAAACCTATTCCATTGGATTCAGAAGATACAAATACCTCAAATAGACTCTTCAAGCTCTAAAAATGGTCTTTAGTTGATCTAGGCATGACCTCCTCTCCTGGTGTCCCTAGGCTTATTTAATCTTAAAAGTGGAAAAATCACTTACAAAAGTGCTCCAATGCCTCTGCAACCTGCACCATCATGCTCATAGCATCAAAATCATCTAGGAATGACTCTTCTTGAGCCCAATTTGGTCGAAATATGCTTCAGTTATGCCTCTAGCCTAGGAAACCCCACTAAAACTAGAGAAACTCCAATTAAGTCTGCCAAATCTGGAAGTGGTGCCGAAATTGGGGGCTCCTCCAAACATGCCACCAAGTTAACTGCAAGTTTAATTATCATTAAGTGTGCATTAATGGATGGTTAGCGCGTTAAGCACGATTAACAAATCTAAACTTAAAGGAATCAGATTAACGCTAATTATATGGTTTAATGGTTAATAAAACCATTTTAAAACTTTAATCATGCCATTATAGTTAAGCCCTACCGTTGGTTTTGGGGCGTTGTCCCGTGGACCAAGGGATGGCCCTTTAAACCCCAGCCCAAATCCTTTTAAAAACTTAAATACAAACTCGTTGCATTATATGATAAGTCATAAGCAGTATTGGGAGTGGTAAGGTCGTGTAGTGTGGGGGAGGTCGTGGGTTCGAGGCCAACCTCTGCCCAAATTTTTTGCCATATGAAACTTTAATTTTGCCTCTTTGAAAAATTAAAATTTGGACTTTAGACCACATTCGGCCTTGGGGGGGTGGGGCTAGGCACGTGGCGGCCTCCGGGCTTGCCACGTGTCCTCTTCCCATTGTCTTAAATTAAACCAATTAAAAAAAAATCCATGTGCCCAGAAATTTGGGCCACTCAGAATCCGACACTTTTCATCTTTTCATTGAGCTAAATGGCAGAAAACCCATTTTTTTGACCTTTGACTCTATTTGGCCATTTTTTCTAAATTTGCCTGTTTGTCACGATGATCAATGGGCTCTAATTTCCTCATACGAACTCTGTTTTGAGTGAAGCGAAGTGTGTCAGATTCTTGGTGAAGGGCCCGATCTGGTCGTTCTAGTTTGGTGCAATTCTGAGCACTTTGAATTTTTGGCAAATTTTTGCCCCCAATCTAGATTTCTATCACTCCTTCCCACTGACAGTCTTTTGGACCCACAAAAGATGGTAATCTAATGAGAGATGAACACTCCTCTCTTTCCCAAGTTATATCAACCTGATTCTACTTGGAAAAATCGCCATGACAACCAGGGTTCACTGACATGCCTTGCCTTGCAAATGGCTTGGCTCTTCAACCAATGTTCTCCTTTTGCTGCTGACCCAATCCAACACTTGTTGGCTGCTTGATGACTGATAAAACACCTTGTTGTACCAAATTGGTCCCTCAGTGCTTGGAAAACTAACTGGTGGCCTTCCCACTGAGAATCATGTTCCTCATTTATACAAAATTGCATTTGATGCAAGCTTCTCCTTGGAAACCACTTTCCCAAGTTAAGCCCATCTGAGTGAACTGAAACAATGAGTTCAAACATCAATAATAACAAGGAAAGAAATGACCATTTTTTTACCTCCACGGTTCCAAATTCCACATATGGAAGAATGCATTTGCCACCTCTTTCGCTTCTTGGCGTCAACACATCAAATGGTCTACATTGGCTGCAAATTCTTTGACATCTTGTCACAAACACAACCATCAATCTGAAAAACACATCATGTAAGAAACATAACTTGACGACATATCCTTTTTCTCCTTCAAAGCAACAAATGTCACATCATGTGAACATCGCCATGCACTCTCACATCTCGGTGTACAAATCATCAACCAAACACAAGTCGACAAAACATGCGTCTTCAAACAACTGACTCTCAAGTCAAACAAAAAGTTGTTGTACATGATTTTTCAAAACAACAAGAATTTCACATCATGTGAAACAATTCATCAACATCTCCCTTTCAAAAACCTTCCTGGCGTAAACATGCAACATGCATTCAATTGGCAAAGAAATGCATCAATCATCAAAGACATGCAAGGCCTTAATTGGATAAGAAATCTAACCAACTCTTACCAAACCATTTCAATGGCGCTTCTTTCAGCTGCACATCATCATGCGAATCATCCTGACCCACATCAATTATGGAATCCTCTTTTACATTCTTTGCAAGATCTCTCTCCACCTTCTTCAAATGTCGTGGATGACTTGCTGGATACAAAGTCCAACACTTGTCTACAAGATGACCTTGCTTATGGCAATGAGTGAAAAAGAATTGCATCTTCTTTTCAACATGGTTTCCATTGTCTAATGGCCCTTTGGCTTTCTTCCTCCTTTATTTAATAAGTTTCCTGTGCATGGCTATCTTCTTCCAACATCTTGAAACATTATGGTTATTCAAACCACAAAAGGAACATGCAAGTTTTCTCCAAATCTTATGTGATAATTTTCCACGTTTATCATAATCAAAAGCCACTTGATTAAAAATAGTTTTATACCTTGAACATTCACCTTTTTCACCTTCTTGAGGAGATGAATTTGATGAGGTAGTGGCTCTCTTTGGAATACCAAAAATGACATCTTCTTGTTTGCCATTTCCATTAGTTACAAGATTATGAGCATCTTCTTGCAAAGTGGGTGTAAAATTTCTGCATTCCTCATGAACACAAACTTTACAAGCTTGAGGTAATGAACATGAAATGAAAGTCCTTCTTGGAACACCTTCATGTGTCTCCTTGGAATTGGAGCATTATCCATCATGTTGTTCATAACCAAGACCCAAATACTTAGGCCTTTCCTCTACAACAGTTGGCTCAATTATGCCTTGTGCATGTTTGCCTAACCCTTTACCTTCATAGCCCATTTTCATCAACCCTATTCCTCTAGTGTGTCTTTCAAAAGCACCTACAAATTCATCTTGAGAGGAAATAGAAGATAAATTTGATTTTCATACCTCTTTTTCATGCACATACTTGGCTATAGTTTCTTTGGCATCATGGAGTTTAGTCTCCATCTCATGCATCCTTGCTAGGTTTTAATTTGCAATATGGAGTTGAGTCTCCATCTCATGCATCTTTTCAAGAAGCTCTCGCTTCTCCTCCGTCATAACAATCAACTGCTCTTGAAGTATAATGCTATCTCTTTCACCATATCATTCATGATGTAGAGCTTCTACAACATCTCTTTATCAAAGAGTTTTTCTAAGGAAGATTGACTAGAAACAATTCTTGATGAAGCTGCCATCACACTTGATGCATAAAAAGCTTCTTTTTTGTGATTTGAGAACTACTTCCTCAATTTGACCTTCTCTTCACACACATAAACTTGCACACAGTTAAATTTTTCTTGCACAAATTCAAAACCAAAAACTAATTATTCTAGCTATCCTTGGCTAAAATGAGCTAAACTGTGCTATGATAGCAACTTGATTTGAATATGGGAAAACTAGGTTTGATGTGTTAGCTCCCTCATTAGTTAAAAATAAATGTGTTTAGGATCGTCTCAAGTTAGCCAATTTTCAAGGGGTTTATGTGTCAAGTTTTAAGTGTCTTTGATGAGAAATTTATGAGTTAATTAGCTGTTAAAAACTCATGTACAACAAATAAAATGCAGAGAAACAATGCACAACAAACACTTTACACAATAGCTGATAACACATTTCACCACTCCTGGGCTACATCTCTATGGACCTGCTTCAGCTAGTTAGGCCCTCTTGGGATTAATGGTCAATTGTATGATTACATGTACCTACAATGATCCAATGGATTTTAAACCTACTCTATTGGATTCATAAGACCCAAAAACCTTAAAATAGACTCTTCAAGCTCTGAAAATGGTCTTCAGTTGATCTAGGCAAGACCTCCTCTCCTGGTGGCCCTCGGCCTCTTTAATCTTCAAAGTGGAAAAATCACTTACATAAGTGCTCCAATACCTCTGCAACCTACACCATAATGCTCAAAGCATCAAAATAATCTAGGAATGACTCTTCTTGAGCCCAATTTGGTCGAAATATGCTTCAGTTATGCCTCATTCAATTCTGGTATGGGAAACCCCACTAAAATTGGAGAAACTCTAGTTAAGTCTGCCAAATCTGGAAGTGGCACTGAAATTGGGGGCTCCGCAAAACATGCCGCCAAGTTAACTGTGAGTTTAATTACCGTTAAGTGCACATTAATGCATGGTTAGCGCGTTAAGTGCAATTAAAAAATCCGAACTTAAAGGAATCAAATTATCGCTAATTATATGGTTTAATCGTTAATAAAACCATTTTACAACTTTAATCGCGCCATTATAGTTAAGGCTCGCCGTTGATTTTGGGGCGTGGTCTTGTGGACCAAGGGCTAGCCCTTTAAACCACTGCCCAAATCCTTTTTAAAATTTAAATACAAACTCGTTGCATTATATGATAAGTAATAAGTAGTAGTGGGAGAGTGGGAGTAGTAAGGTGTACGTGTAGTGTGGGGGAGGTCATGGGTTCGAGCCTGACCTCTGCCCAAAATTTTTTCCATATGAAACTTTAATTCTTCCCCTTTTAAAAATTAAAATTCAGACTTTAGACCACATTCGACCTTGGAGAAGGGAGGGGGAGGGGGGGGGGGGGGGGGCACGTGGCAGCCTCAGGGCTTGCCACATGTCCTCTTCCCATTGGCTTGAATTAATAAAAAAAAATGACATGTGCCCAAAAATTCGGGCAACTCAGAGTTCGACACTTGTCATCCTGTCATTGGGCAAAATGGAGGAAAACCCAAATTTTTGACCTTTGACCTTGTTCGACCATTTTTTTTAATATATATATATATATATATATATATATAAATTCGCCTGTTTGACACAGCAATCAGCGAGCTCTAACTTCCTCATACAGACTCAGTTATGAGTGAAACAAAGTGCGCTAGATTCCTAGCGACGGGCCCAATCCGGTCATTTTTGGTTTGCTGCAATTCTGATCACATTGAATTTTTGGCAAAAATTTTCCCCCAATCCAGATTTTGATCAACTTTGGCACATGGAATTGGGTCATCTACACCATGGTGCCTTTAAAATCAAGCAGAAAATTACCATCGGTCTTCCTAAAGGCTCCCTTGACCAATAACTTGTCTGCAAGGGTTCAACACTGGAGAAATATGTCAAATTCGCCTTCCATGACCAAGATAGCAGAGCAGATGCAATCTTGGAGTAAGTCCACTCCGATGTTCATGGACCATTTTCTACAGATTCCACTAGAAAACATAAGTATTGTGTTATTTTTATAAATAATTTCTCTAGAAAACATTGGATCTTATTCACGCGAAAGAAGGATGAAGTTTTCTCAAAATTTGTTGAATTCAAGGCATTGGTTGAGAAGGAGACTAGGAAGAAGGTGAAGGCTCTGAGGAGCGAAAATGTAGGTGAATTTGTTTCTCATGCCTTCAAGGATTTATGTGCTAAATAAGGTATTCAAAGAGAACTAAGAACACCCCATAACCCACAACAAAATGGGGTAGATGAAAGGAAGAACATAAGCATAGTGGGAGAAACAAGGGCTATGTTGCATGAGCAGGGGTTGCCTTTACATCTATGGGCGGAAGCATGCAACACCGCAGTCTACTTGCAGAATTGGAGTCCTCATAAAATACTTGGTATGATCACACCTCAGGTAGCTTTCACTGGGAGAAAGCCTGATGTTTCTTATTTCAGAATTTTTGGAGCTTCAATTTATTGTCATGTCTCCAAGGATTCAATGAAGAAACTTGATCCTAGAGGAGGATTTTTTGTATTATACACTAAAACTCCACACAATTACCAGGTTTATTTGACTTCACTGAGGATGACAGTTGTGAGGAGAGATGTCAAGTTCGATGAAGAGAAGGCTATGAGATGCTCTCTGGAACGAGACTTGAGTATCACACTAGAGAAAGAGCTTCTAGCTCCAAAGGAGGGGCCTCAGGATGAGCTTCACGAGGTTGTAGAGCAGCCACATGCAATGGAGAAGACAGGGGGCGCCCACTCAACCAGAATCTTCCAAAGAAGGGAGAAATAGAAGTTGATATATTATTGCAAGATGCAAGGGAGAATGTGGGAGCCCCCACATCATAGCACAAGCATATGAGGTCACCTAATATGTACATTGGTTACATGGCTGTCATGATAGAGCTCATTGAGACAGAACCTTATTCATTTGAGGAAGTAGTTTCTCAACCTATTTGGGTTGATGCGATGGTGGAAAAATATGAATCCATCATGAAGAATAATGTATGGGAGGTGGTGTCAAGACCAAAAGGGAAATAAGTGGTTGGTTCCAGAAGGATCTACAAAGTGAAGCATGCAACTGATGGGAACATTAAGAAGTGCAAGGCCATATTTGTTGCCAAAGGATTCTCTCAGGTAGAGGGAGTGGACTATGAGGAAGCTTTCACACCAGTTGCAAGATATTCCTCAAGCAAATCCATTCTAGCATTGGTTGCTCAAATGGTGTGGAAAATCCACCAAATGGATGTGAAGATCTCCTTTCGCAATGGTGTTGTTGAGGAGGAAATTTACATAGAGTAGGCAAAAGTATTTGATACATATGATCAAGATTCACATGTGTTCAGAATCAAGAGAGCATTGTATGGTCTCAAACATGCGCTTTGACCATGGTACGCTCAAATCAACAGTTATCGCAGTGGATTGGGCTTCACAAAAAGTGAAGCAAATGTGAACCTCTATCACATTGTGGTAGATGGTAAATTTCTTATTCTTGTTTTTTATGTTGATGATTTAATATTTACGGGTGATGAGAAGTTGATCTGCTCTTGCAAAGACAATATTGCAAGGGAATTTGGGATGAAAGACATGGGCCTAATGCATTACTTCCTCGGTTTGGAAGTATGGCAAGGTGATGGTGAATTGTTTGTGTCTCAGGGGAAGTATGCCTCTAAAATACTTCAAAGATTTCACATGGAGAATTGTAAGCCCATGGACACACCTCTAGCTAAAAACTAGAGGAAAGAGAATGCCACTTTAGATGAAGAGGTTGATGTTACCATTTATAGGCAACTTGTAGGGTCTTTGATGTATCTTATAGACACAAGACTTGACATGTGCTATGTAGTAATCCAGTTGAGTCAAGTTATGGTGAGTCCTACCGAGCTGTATTGGAAGGAAATAAATCATGTGTTATGGTACCTCAGAGGCACTACCGATTATGGATTATGGTATAGGAGGACAGAGAGAGTGAAGCTCCAAGGATTCACTGATGCAGATTTGGAAGGGAGTCCATCAAACAGGAAAAGAACTTCAGGTGATATCTTCAGTGTTGGGTCCACAACTATTTCCAGGTACAATAGGAAGCAGAGGTCTGTGGCGCTTACTAGCTCAGCAGAGCCTGAATACATGGCTGTAAGTCAAGCAACATGTGAGGCTGTAAGAATGAGGAAAATACTTGTGGGTATTTTCAGTCATGAGATGGATCTGACATTGATATATTGTGATAATCAGAGTTGCATTAAGCTCTTTGAGAATCCAGTATTTCATGACAGGTCCAAGCACATTGATAACCGATATCATCATTTGCGGGAATGTGTGAAGAGGAGAATTATGTTGCTACAATACATTCCAAATGAGAAGAAAGATCCTGAAATCTTGACAAAGTCATTGTCAAGAGGTAAATTTGAATTCCACAGATGCATGATAGGGGTGGTGAAAAATCCCTTTCTTACTAAGAGGGAGTGTTGAAAAAATTTAGCAAGAAAGGCTCAATTTGACTTTAGCCTTAGTTAAATTGAGTAAATCAAATTTCCACATCAACAAGACAACTTGGAGGCAATTAACTAGTGTGACATGGATGTTGTCACTCAATTAGCTCAGTAAATTCGAGTTAGAGGGTTTGGAGTTCAATTATGCATGTGTGATTGCAAAATTTTAGTAATCCAGTTCAATTATTTTCAGTTTTATTCAGTTGAATTACCTCTAAATAATGATAGAGTTAGTTGAATGTCAATTGTGTTGTGGGACAACAGTCTAAATCAAAGATGTGTCAGTTAACTAATCAATCAATGCAAAATAGCTAATGCATGGAAGGTGTTATCACAAACTTGGACCTGATAAGCTGCTAATCAAATCAATCTCATGTAACTATTTCAAACCAATATTTTGATTGAGGCTTAGCCTCCTCAACCTGAGAGGGCCCTCTCAAAGGGTTAATGATTTTTGATAAAAATATAGATGGCTAACTCTATGTGGGATAATAATTATATAGATGATAAATATAGGTTGAAAATCACATCGGTAAGTACACATTGGGCTTATGGAGTCAAAATAGTTTCAGTAAACCAATAAACCTACTTAACATGGAAGTTGAGGCATCTCAAAGTTCTAGTCAAGAGATACACATGTGAAACTGTAAGAAACAAAATCAGTTTATCCATATAGGAAGTCAGAGCATCAAAGATGAATTCTGAGTAACATAGACAAACACCACTGCAATAGGATAATAAAAGATGCAATTAGAACAAGAACATACTAGAACTCCTTCTAAATCCCAAGTTGGCTAAGTAGAAATCTCTGTATTAGCTGAAAACCAGTCAATTACAATAAGCATAGTTTTTTGCTAAAAATGTCCAACCCTGGTATTTTCGACTTCTTGATCCTTTACAGACCATTTACAACATGAGATAATCTTAACTTGTGCTAGATACATCGAATTCCTGACTCTTGACACCTTGCATAATCATATGACATGGTATTTATTACAAAAAGACAACTAATCTACTAAACAACCCTATTACAAATAGGATTCAAACTCCTTATCTCTATCCATAACAACCTTATCTAAACTAAATTACATCATTTTCCAAGTGTATTCACACATGGTCGAATCTAGATGATAGGCTTCAAATCTTTATGACCATAATGCTGACCTCCATCAAAGTAGGAAATAGTCCCCTGTTTTCTAGGCATAGGGTCATTTGCACTCTTGGAACATTATGACCACCATGAACTCATTATTTCGAGCTCCTTAGCTGTTAGAAATTGCATTAACACATGCCAAACCTCTTCCTTAAGCTCCAGCTGTCCAAAACCATCTCCAAACTGTTCAAATGGGCTGTAATAGACTACACTACGAAAACAACACAGTTTTGTAGCACTGCTCTTTTACCCCTTTTTCTTCAAAATCTCGACATCTTTCTTCCAAAACAAACTTCATTATCTTTAAATACATCCTCCTCAGCACTTTCAGTTCTTGATTCATGTTTTTACCCCCCCAAAATTTGATGAAAAAGGGCAAGAAAAGCCGCTACAATAGTTTCGTAGTGCTTTTCTCCCTTTTTACACTATCTGCGCTATGAAATTGCTGAGTGAGCAATTTTGTCCAAAATTTTCCAAAAATAAAATTGCGAATGTACCAAAACTCAAAATAAAAATGATTCCATCATATCAAAAAGCCATATGAACTGAAAACACAGTCATTTCAGCCTTCATGAGGCCCTTTCTTCATTTTCACTTAATTTAGCTTTTGACTCTTTAATGATTGTCATTTTAACACCTTTGTTCTTTAACTCATCCTGAGTCAATTTCAGCTGTCGCTCCAAGTCCTGCACTTGATATTTAAGCCTCCTATTATTAGCTCTCAAGTGAGTATTTATTACTCTAACAAATTTAGCTTCCTTGATGGCTGGAACTGTCCATGTGAAAAAATGCTTTGCACTGCTTGGAGTTTCAGAAATAACACCGGTTTTACCTTCCCAGAGTGCCTTCATTCTTTTGAACTTTTCATTCTCAATATTGTGCTTTCTAGCCCTCTTTCTCATCTCAACAATTTCTTGGTTTGCCAACCTCAATTTCTCCTCAAGATGTTTAAACCTTGTCAATTCTTCTTTTCCCTTCTTTGATCTGTTGGTTGTATACTTCACTGCAGGTGTTGATAAATCAACAACTTCTTCAGAGGATTTAGCTGTCTCAATAGGTTCTTGAACTTCCTTGCTGCTTTCACTAAGTTTCTTAGCATGTCTAGTTGTAGGTTTCCTTGCTTGAAAGATGAAGGCTGCATTTTCACCCTCAAACTCAAGCTTCTTTGCAGACTTAGCTTTTTTCTGTTTATGCTCATCTACTCCAATGAACTCAGCTTGAACAATGGGTGTCTCTTCTATGTCAATTGCATGTAGGATGTCATCTAAGTTTCCCTTTATCACTGGGTTGTCTTTTGTATATGTAGCAACTGTTTTTCCTTTTAATGCCACTGCTTGGCTTCTTGTTACTCTTTTGATTTCCTGCCTGCTAACATCTTGTTTATGTTTTGCCTCTTTGACAATCTTTGACCTCTATTTTGTAGGTGATGGAGTTGGAGTATCAAGCACTTGTGTCTGCTCTGTCCTTTTCTCAACTTGTTTCCTTAGCTTCAGTTTTGAAAATTCCTTTGGTTTTGCAACTAGAGGTTGACTAGAATCTGCTACTGGTGGTGATGGAGTTCCTTTAGTTTTAGGGTTTCTAGCAGGAGTTAGTGTTTCCAACTCAAAACCATTTATAAACAAAAAGGATGACCAATCCCTGCCTATCTTCTGAAGCTCATTCAAAATCAATAACTTAATCAAACCATGATGAAACAAAGATGTTTCACCACCTTCAGATTTGGCTTGTACTTTATCATCCATTTTAGCAAGACTCCTATGCAAATAAAAGGGAAAATCAAGTGAAATCTTACCTGTGAAATGCAGAAGCAGCTTGAAATGATATGTGTAAACCTTATGATATCTTCCTTCGCATGTAAAATACCTCTGAATGTTTAGCAACAACTTTGCATAAGTGTTTTTGATGCAGCTTCTAGGGATAGCATTATTGAGGTCTGTATCTGCATACTCAGGTTTCATGAATTCTTTGCATGGCTCCATATCAAATTTGAAACCTTTAAACCAAGTTTCTTGACCCCTTGGTATCTCTGTCACAACAACAATATTCTCTGGTGAAATTGAAACATTTAGCATCCCAACCTTGGTAGTTGTTCCATTGAAGTTCAAGGCAAATTCTTTGGAAACCTGTGTGTGGCACCCCTGCAAATTTTCACAAAACTGAAGACAACCAACTCTTCTGAATGCCTCCATCACTGCTGGGTCTTCAATTATGGCCTTCATATCTTCAGGCTCATGTCTCAAGCAGTGTCCCCCTCTATGGATTTTCTTTTCCTCTGCCATGCTTCATAGAAAACCTATCAACCTCGCTTGATAAATTGAACCAGCCTCGCTTGATTAAGATGTAGAAAAATTGTATGGAACAACCACATGTTTGGCTTGACACTTCATAATTTAGACACTCGAATGGAGGCAAAGGAAACAAGAATAACCAATTAAGCAAGATTTTGAATTTGAAATGTCATCTCATAACTGAATTATGCCTCATTCATACCCTATCATGACTATGATGACTACAACGTGGGTAAGTACACTGAATCTCATCATTAACTGACTCATCATACCACTAACCTACCATTTCCCAACAGATTTTGACAAATTTCAGCTCAAATGACAAGACAATTTAGAAACCGCGCTTTCGTAGCACCGACAATGTATTTTTCCCAGTTTGCGCTATGAAACTACTAGCGCTTTTGTAGCACAAATCAACTTTTTTGAACTAGTAGCGCTACGAAAACGAGGTTTCTTGGCTAATTGCACAGTTTTGACCCAAAACTTTATGAAATGAATCACAAATGGAAATTATGGATATTTGACAATGAATGGACCTTAACAAAGACTTCTTTTGAACTTAAGTATGGGCTTTGAGCTTATAAAAATCTAACCTACCCTTGATAAAATCCTAATTTGACTTCTAAACTCAATTTTGAACCATGACCAAAAAAAACTTGACACAATGATGTTTTGAATTTTTTTTGGGTGATAACAGAAGGAATTCCAATTCCTCGGTTAAAGTGGAAATGACAAGGCAATGTAACATGAGTTGTATACCAACTTGAGTGTACAAGTGTTGCATGAGGTCAAGAGATCAATCCTTGGAAATTGTGAAATCAATTTGGAGGAAATTCCTATCTTTTAGGGGCTAATTTCCTCAGGAATTGTGCAACAAAATAGGAGGCTTGGTCAACAAATAATTGGCTAAGTGTTGGCCAGAGTTTCTCATTGAGCAAAGAGAACAATTATTCTTTTGTAGGTTGAGCTCATAGCTGGAGTTGGAAATTATAATAGTTTCTCTATTCAACTGATTAATGCAAAGAGGATTGAGGGGTTTTTCCCAGACGGGTTCCCCTATAAATTGTTGTGTACTTGCGGTTTTGCTTGTTGCATGTCTATGCATGTTGTACTAAATTGTGATTTCCATTCCGCAGATTAGTAGAGTAGAATTTGTGTCTCTTGTTTTCAGTTAGAAATCTTGAGCAGTTGCAATTCCTACAAAAATCCAGTGAAATGTGGTACATGTGAGTGAAACCTGGAACAAGTACGTGAAATGAGAGATACAAAAATCAATAGCACCCGACAGAAAAACATATAATAATAGAACCAACTGAATCCTCAATCACTTTTGATAATTGTCACAAGAAAATTATATTAAATTATTATCAACCTGACGTACAATAATTCCCTCCTTTTATCATACTATCCCAACCTAAACATTGATTTCCATAGAATTTTTGGTGACAAAACGAAACCTTGACTTACTAGTCAAATCATACCATACACGAAACTTTTAAATTGACAATGCTCCTTATGATATGTTTGCACAATTACATGATTTTAATATAGTAATTCTTTTATAGTGGAGGCACCATCCGTTGCCTTTTAATTTGGAAACCCTTTTTACGTATATCGTTAAAATGAGCATTGCCAAATTAAAAGGCAACGTGAATTAAACTTGGTAAAATTTAGAATTTAGAAGTCCAATAGAGTCGATTCCAAGAAATCTAGCATGTGATAACACAACATGAAATCATTACACTATCCTACAACATGCAACCACCCTATGAATTCATCCGTCTATGCGCCTTAATTGCTCAGCTTCTTTCAGATCTTGATTTGGACAAACAACGAATTCAAAAACACAAA
This sequence comes from Pinus albicaulis, assembly GCA_034641835.2. Lineage (NCBI taxonomy): Eukaryota > Viridiplantae > Streptophyta > Pinopsida > Pinales > Pinaceae > Pinus > Pinus albicaulis. The sequence goes on from CM076581.1 coordinate 1,688,720,704, forward strand.
ATAAGCACACTAGACTATACATGAAATTAAGTTTTATACACTTTGCTCCTTTTTGGTCGCACTTGAATAAACTATCGGATTCTAGCATTGTTGCAGCGAGAACACTCTCCTTAATTTTTGAAAATTATGGGGACCGTCCACGTAAATTTTGGTCAAAATATTTCTTTAAGGCTTTAATTTTGTTAATTTTGTGAGATTTTCACTTTTTTTGAGATTTTTGTTTTGATTGCTCTATTTTGAGCACTCAAGTTTCGTATAATTTGGAAAATATCCCGAGTCAAAGTTTGGTCAAATTTCACTACCTAGGCTTAAAATATATAAACATGTATTTTACTTTTATTTTAAACTAATTATTAGTGTTATTGTTTTCATTTGATTTATTTTTATAATTATATTAACAATGTTTATTAGTATTCAATTTTTTAACGTTGACCTTCATTTTTATATATTTTTTACTAATTTTTATTATTAGTATTTTATTTTATCATTTATAATATTATTATTATTTTCTTAACGTTCACCTGCATTAATTATTTGTTATGACCATTGCATTGATGCAATATATATATTGATTGATTTCGATCAACACATTCAACATTTTCGTGATGATGAATTACACATAATGTGATTTTCAGGAAGATTTTTTTTAGACATATATATAAATCACAAAAGTTTGCACTCACAAATAATTTAAAATATGTAAATATAATTATCTAATTAATTTATTTTGATTAATTAAACTAATTATAATTTATGTAAAATATTTCTGTGATAATCATATATGAGCATATTTTGTCGACATGTTTCGAACCAGCGAGTGTGGTTCATCATCTTGTCCTCATGATGAACCACATTGAGTCGTTCGAAACACGTTGACAAAATATGCTTATATGTGAAATATCACCGAAAGATTTTATATACATTTTTATGGATCATAGAAGCCAAATTCCTAATAATTATAATTTAGTTAATTAGTTTATAAATGTCATTTTTTATTATTTAATTAATTTTTATTAATTAAAATAGTTATTATTTTATTATTATTATTATTATTATTATTTTAAACCACCGAGGTATATTGTAAATATAATATACAAATTATCAGTTGAAAATATATAACCTAAAATCTATATATTTAAACTATAAAATTATAATATTAAAAATAATGGAGTAATATTCCCCCGACTCCTTGGAGAGTTTTGCAATGCTTTAATTCGAAACCATTCAAGTTGTTTACGCATGACGTGAGAGACGTCGGAGGGCTAAAGAGAGTTTTTATACTAGCAATTGCACCTAACGATACAAAGGAACACCGAAGGAGGAGAGAGGGCACCTAAAGGTACAAAGGAAGACCAGAGAGGGGATTTCAAAATTATCATAGATTTATAGTGAGGATCTATTAAGCATTGAGAGGAATTAAATCTGTGAAGATGATGATTTTTCTTTAAATCTTTAGAAATAAAAACTTTTTTTCAAATTTGACACTAATAAAGAGATTTACATAATCCCTCTCTAAAAAGATAAACATATTTTCTTAAAGTTTTGAAAATATATATTATAAAATCTAAATAAATTAAAATTATTATAATTTAAAATAATTTATCATATATATATATATGATAACTTAAAAAAAAAAAAAAAAACTAAATAAGTTTATCATATTTCTCTTTTAGTGGATAGGCATGTTCATGTTTATTGAATAGAAAAAATTAGATGAATGAATCACATGTAATAAAAATATCATATAATTTTCATCTTTTGATATATAAAATAATTATATTAAACTTTAAACCTAATTTGAATAGTTAATAGAGATATCAAACTATAATATTTTAAGAAAATTTATAAATTGATGTATTTTACAAAATTTATTAGCATAAACATTTTCTCTCTATATCCCTTATTGTGTTTTCCCTTCTGGCTCTCTAAATAATTGTAATGTATAAAAGTTAAAGTAAAAACACCTCAATAAATTACCAACATTAAATTGGAAAAAATGGTTATATAATAGTTAATGGAAAATAAAAGTGAAAAAATATATTTATAAAAATTATTCAAAAATTAAAATCATTCAAGCTATTAAAATGGAGGTGTTTATGAAAAACTACATAACTTTTAATCTACATTGAAAATAAATATAGAGTACTAAGTATTTTTATGACTAGCTTCTAAATTTTTTTAATCTCAATGTTTAGCAAGAAAAAAATAATTATAAATTTTATGTAACTAACTTCTAGAAAGTGTGATTTTAATATTTAAAAAGATAAACAATTATATATGGATATACACTTGAATTTTAATATCAAAAGTTATATTTAACATTTTTCATTTATGAAAGTTTTATATAAACATAAATAATAAATAACAAGTTATATAATAAAATTAAAAAATATTTACATATAAAATGAATATAAATGTTTGTTATCTCCTCAAACAAGATTTTCATTCTCAATACTGTAATACAATATCAATAAATTTCCAGTGCAATAACATTATATGAAGCTTTATATAAACATAAATAATAAATAACAAGTTATATAATAAAATTAAACAATATTTACATATAAAATGAATATAAATGTTTGTTATCTCCTAAAACAAGAATTTCATTCTCAATACTGTAATACAATATCAATAAATTTCCAATGCAATAACATTATATGAGTGATTTTGCTTTGCATGAGCTATATCAAATTCGCTAAAATACCTTAATGCTTTGGAGGTTGACCGTAAACACAACTTTTTAAAATAGGAAACTCGATTCTCTGGTTTTCTAGCCTTAGAAATACACTGAAGGAAATAAGATATGAGCTGAGGAATAAAGTTGTGGAAATGTTTTTGAAGATTATATTTGCAAATTAAAAGAAACATACTAATTATGAACTTAAATGCACGTTTAAAAAACTACTTATAAATGCAAATTGCAGATTTAAAAGAAAAATACTAATTATAAATGCAAATTGCAGGTTTAAAAGAAAAATCTCTGAAACATTTAAAAGCACGGTGACTAACTCAACTGTCGGAGTTATCACAGCGGAAATCATTAAACAATTAACACACAACAATTAAACCAAGCACATAAAGACACAGGCATTAACGTGGTTCACCCAATCCTCCTGGGCTACGTCCACACAACAGGCATCGACAGTCTTTATTAAACAAACAGGAGATTACATAATTCACACACCCTCACTCCATTGCAAACAATCCGTATGGATACCTGTTATATAGCAAAGAGAATCAAACTGCCTCATAAATCCTCTCAACACAAATTTAGGATGCATTAACTCCCTCCCAACAAACTGGAGCTAATCTAGGAACTAATTCCTAATTTTTGTCACCTACTGAGATTTTTCCTATTTTATTTAAAACAGAAAATCTCAACATCAACACTCAGCAGGACTTTTAGGACCATAGGTAGTGCCTGATGCAAGGACACAAGCATTAAGCTTGACCGCATTATGTTTGAAGGAGGTGAGATAGTAGATGAGGGTGGCGAGATGGACATTTTCTTCAGCAACAACTACGACAAGGAGTGCTAAACTTCAAGCAGAGTTGCAGAGACGTAAATGATGGATAAGTGGCATTGAGCTTTTGAGCGCATCAGGAGAAACTACAATGGAAGAATTTTTGCCAGCGCCATTGACTATGACTTGCTGTTTACCTGGTTAAGAATATCTTTTTCTTGCCGGTACGTGGTTTTGTATTGTCTGTGGCTTATGGCTTTCGGATTTTTATATGCTCTCTCCACATTCTATGTTTAGAATATCTCTTTCTGGCTGGTTTGCGGGGTTGGGTTTCTTCTTCCATTGATATGCTGTTCTCTTATTATCCTGATGCAATGCATCTCGTTTTTCTATAGCTTGAGATGCCCCTTGTCCTGTAACTCACAGGGAGATCGGGGGTTCTATGGTTGGTTTTTTGTCATCGACTATGTTTCGGGTTTTGATATATGGTCCTATAGTCAATGACGACTGTTTCTAAGTTTGTGGAGATTTGTGAATCTATTGTTCTCATGTTAGTGGCCATCTATATGCTGGTAGCCATTATCGTCCATCATAAGCTGCTATAACATCAGAGGGCTTGGGGTGTGTTTTCGGATGTATTGGGGTGGTATTCCATGCTGAATTCGGAGGTCTACGCTGTGCACATCGATAGCTCGTCTTCTTTTTCCTCTCTAGATATTTGTTCTCAATCTTTGACCAGTAGGTTGTACAAATTATGGTGCAGTTGGGTGGAATATCTTAGTATTTCTCGGCCGTGCAAGAGTTTTGGCTTTCGCATTTGTAAAAGATGGTGGGCTTGTCCGGGTTGTTTTTGCTGCTGCTGTTATCATCTGTAGACTCGCTCTGGTTTTTCCGTCCGGTATCTTTTTCATCGGCATTTTCATCGACAATTTCCGACCATTTTCAAATTTTCCGGGCTAGGTTGGTTATCCGTTTCGATCTCGATCTCTGACTGCCTTTATTGCCAACTTGTCATCCTAGCTACTTTCTTCTGGCCACTCTGCTGCTGTTAGATTTTTGACGTGTGAAAATTCTGGACGGAATGATTAGTTTTATTTTTTCTAGATCGCATTATGGTCTCGGTATGCTCCATCTCTGTCTATCCGTCCTTTCCTTAAGGTGTTTCAAAATTGCTTGCTGATTTTATCGAATTGGCGGCCTTCTACTGTTGTATCCAGCTGTTTGGGTACATGATTATGGCGCTGTTTCTAGCCACTTTCCTATTCTTAGCTTCCCATTATAAGCCTTCTCCGTATGCTTTCTATTTATGATTGATTTAGCCGTTTCTGGGTTCTTCTTCGGCTATCATCCACGTCATTTTTTCAAATCGATTTCACCCGAGGTGGTGGGCTTGTTTTGTCATATATTTGTCGTCCACATTGCCACATGTCATGTATAGCTAAGCATAAGCGAATACGATGGCTATCCGATTTCACAGGTGTTATTTTTCAGATACTATCTAGTGCTTAATTGCTCTGACATATTTGCAGTGACGGTTCTCTGTTTCCACAGTATCTATTCTCTTCTGGCTGATTTCGCACAAGTTCGCTTACGGTAGCGATCTGTTTCGATCCCAATATGGATTGCTCTATTAACTCGGCGGTACCATCCATGCCAGAAGTGGCGGGTGGTTCTGTTGCTGAGGGTCTGGATAATATCGACGACCTTATCATCAGACAGGGTTTCATTCTTGACCAGAAGGTGGTGGAAGTTACACAGGATTGTAAGAAAATTCGTAATCATGGTCGGCGCAACAAGAAGAAAAGAGCTGTTTTTAAACACAAAATGGATATTAAAGAGGTGGTTTTAGATTACGATGATCTCTGTGGTCGTGTCACTAGCCTACAGAAGCGTGCTATCATGGGTCGATGGCTGTTTCCAGAAAATTCTGATTTTGATACATCCTCATGGATTGGCATTAAGTGGAAACCGATTATAGGCTATGTCTCAAAGGTAAGCATTATCATCAACGGATGGTCCAGTGTTCATTTCATGGATGATAAGGATGTCTTTAAGATTATCAGTCGTACTTGGGTCAGCGGGAGAAGTTTTATGTAGCTCTTCCCCTGGTACCTTGGCTTCAATCCGGTTAAGGAGGCTCCTCACAGTAGGTTAATTTGGGTTAAGCTGCCAGGCCTTCCATTGGAATTCTGGACTCTTAAAGCTCTGGGGGCTATTGGGGATTCAATTGGTCGTACTAAGTATATTGATCCGAGTATTTTGGGTTCTAGTGACAAAAGAATTGCCTGGATATTGGTACAACTCGATTTCTCGGGTGGACTGCCTGGGGATGTTGATCTTGTTTGGGGCCAGAGGAGACACCGTCAACGTATCGACTATTGGGGCATTCCTTTTAGGTGTCTCATATGTCATCAAACTGGGCACGTTAGGGAGCATTTCCCTTTTCACATGCGCATGGTTCGGGTCGAGGATGCTGGGGCAGGACAGTCCGTCATGCCAAAGACTAATGCTGCGGGCGTAAGGACAAGGCATAATCAGGTTCCAGATCCCTCTGTTGAGGCTATTTCAGGTAACCCAAATTTCCCCTTTTCAGATGAAGATGTATATCTGTCTGCTCATGGTCATATTGATAAGAGCGACCCACTGCATGAATTGATCCAATCGTCCATGCCCCGGGTTTTAGAGCCTGAATCTAATCTGTCTTCTCACAATGAGGAGACCTCCTTGGGCATCTCAGAGTTGGGTCATGATAGCATCCCTACTAGTGTCATTCCCTCTTCCAGTTGTGGGGTTGGGAACATTTCCCTTGTTGGTCTATCTGTATCATCGGGGAACCCTCCTTCGATTATTCCTTCTTTTGATATTGCCAAGCCTAATCATGTGAATCCAAGTCCTGGGTTGTCCAATAGTGCGCCTTGAGCCGATACCCCTCGTTTTCCGTCCTCTTCCTATGCTGTCGGGGAGTCTTCAGCTCCCAACCGTTATCCATCTATGGATACTCCCCCTCATGACATATCTCCGGTGTCTGCGGACCATATATCCATTGATATTTCACCTGTGCCTGATGATCCGGTTATCCTTTCGAATTCTCCCACGAATTCCGTCGGGAGTGACATAGAATCCATCCTTGCAAACCCTAATGCTGATATGGCTGCTCTCACTGTTTTTGAACGTCCCCCCAGATCTTCTAGTAACAAATCCAGAGTGGTCAAAAAATATTCCAGCGGTAAGTTCAAGGCTATTTCTTTATTCACTGACTCAGATGATAACCTCACTGATATCCCCATTTCGGAGTCTGGTGGTTCATGGGAGAAGTCTAGGGCGCTTAGAGCATGCAACCCTAACCAGGGGTTGCCATGAATCACATCCTTTCCTTGAACATCAGGGGGTTGGGCAATGCCCCCAAAGCACATTGCCTCAAGGAGCTGCTATTCTTAGAGAAACCGATCATATTTATGGGACAGAAAACTATGTGTCGTCGGGAGAAGGCTATCAGTTGGTTTTTAAGTATCAAGTCAGGGTGGCATGTGGCTGTTGTGGATGCAGTGAGTCATTCTGGGGGTCTTATTGCCATTTGGGATCCGGAGAGAGTTAAGTTTAAGGCATATAAATTTTTTGGTGGTATTCTGCTTTCGGGTCACTTCAGGGGTATGGAAGATTCAGTGCATATTATAAACATTTATGCGCCTTACATCTGCAGGCAATCCTTTTGGAAACGTATGGTAGCTTCGGGCATCCTCTCCTTACCAAATATTATTATGATGGGGGATATGAATTTTACGTCAAATGCTGATGAAATATGGGGTAAAGCGGCCAGAATGGATCCTCTCGCCACCTTTTTAAACGATTTGTTTACGGACGTACATTTGGTTGATATTCGCCCAAATCCTCTGATTCCTACTTGGTCTAATAGAAGAGCAGGAGTTGATTTCATTGGCAAGAGATTGGATCGTGCTTATATCAGTGATTCTCTGTTGGACAAGTGGGGGGGGTTCCGCTCCAGGATTATGGTATGCGACATCTCAGATCATATGCCAGTTGTTTTGTCCTGGAAAGCTGCCGTTGTGATAAAAGGAAGGCCCTTTAAATTTAATCGTATTTGGCTCGAGGACGAGGAGTATTCCACTATGATTCACCGGATTTGGCAGGATGAAGGGAATGTATCTGATCTTCGGGGCTGGAGTCGCTTTCATAGTAAGCTCCAGACAATCAAGAAATTCTCAAAAGAGTGGGAGATTCGGAAAAAACGGGCGCTCAAGAAGGAACTAAAGGAGATCTCCTGCCAAATGGCGATTATATACGAATCCTTTGTTGTTTCTGCCCCTGAGCCGTCGGTTGTGGAATTGTTCAAGACTCTTGGTTGTAGGAAGCGAGAGATTTTAAGAATCCAAGAAGTTACATGGCGGTTAAAAAGCAGAATTATGTGGTTAAAGGATGGTGACCGTAATACTCGGTTCTTCCACAAGACTGCAAATGATCGAAGGAGTCGTAACGCCATTTGGCACATCAAAAGGAATGACAATTCTTTTGTTGTGTCTACTGCTGAGATCCAAGATGAAGCTTATGCTTATTTTTCTACATTTTATATGAAAGATCAATCTATCAGTGCGGAGAATCATAACTGGGTTTTGGAGCACATTAGTAGATTTTTCGATGATGATGCTATTGTAAAGATTGATCGATGCATCTCTGGGAATAAGGTTCTTATGGTCCTAAAATATTTTCCTCATGACAAATGTCCGGGGCCTGATGGATGGCCAGCGGAATTTTTCATTTTCTTTTTCGATCTGCTCGGTGCTGAGCTCACTGACTGTTTGGAGAGTTTCCGTTTACAGGGATATATGCCAGCTAATTTAAATTCAAATTTTATAGCGCTCATCCCAAAGATCACTGATCCTCAAACCTTCTCAGAGTTTCAACCTATTGCACTTTGTAATCTTATTTACAAGATCATGTCAAAGATTATTGCTAACCGAATTAAAGAGGTCCTGTCTAGAAATATTTCAAAGGAGAAATTTGGATTTCTCAATGGTCGGTCCATTCACGATGCCATTGCTATAGCACAAGAAGTTCTTCATTCTATGCATGTGGATAAAGAGGAGGCTCTTGTCATGAAGGTCGATCTGCATAAGGCGTATGATTCGGTGGATTGGTCTTTTATCAGAGTTGTATTGTGCAAGATTGGTCTTCCTATTTCTGTTATTCGATGGATTATGGCCTGCGTCTCCACTGTTCGATATGCCGTTATTGTTAACGGATTGCCTACCAAGTTTTTTGAGGCAGGTCGTGGTTTGAGGCAAGGATGTGCCTTATCACCATTGATCTTCATTATTGTAATGGATGGCTTTAGCAGGCTCATGCACAATGCTGAATTGAAGGGCTATATTAAGGTATTTGATTTTTCTGATATTGTTTCATCATCACACTCTCTTTTTGTTTGGCTATCTAAAGCGTAATCATTGGTTCTACATTCACATTATGTTTATGCGCTTTCAATCTGCCACGGGACTGGGTATAAATTGTGGTAAATCCTTCATTATTTTTGAACATGGGGACATAAATGAAGTTATGTTCATTGCGGACTTCCTGGGGGTTGAGTATAGATTTGCGGCCATGGGTATCAAATATCTGGGATGTTTGATCAAACCTTGCGGTTATAAAGTCAGTGATTGGTCTTGGTTCGTTGATAGATTCCGCGCCCAGATTTGCAGATGGACTCACCGCTGGCTTTCCATGGGAGGTCGCCTTATTATGATCCAAGCTGTATTATATCAAATGATGGTTTGCTAGGCTCACCTATTCTTCTTGCCGGTTGATGTGGTGAACCATATTAATGGTATTATCTCTCGCTTCCTTTGGGGCGGGCCTGAAATGTGTAATAAATTCCACTTGCTGCCTCGAGCTCTTAAGTAAGCCTAAGGATAGGGATGGTTGGGGTATCTTGAATACCAGGGACTTTAATTGCGCCCTTCTTATTAAGTCATTTTGGCGGGTCTTAAATGGCTTGGGCATTTGGCCCGACATTATAAGGGCCAAATATGTGGATGGCGAGGTTCTTTATTCGATTCATTGCTGCTCATTCTCTTGTCCATGCAATATGTCTATCATCTGGAGGAGTTTTAAGAAGGTTGTGCCCCATTTTCGATGTCGGCTCATTTGGCTTTTCAGGGACGGGGGTCGCATCCCGATTGGATCATCTGGTATCCTGTCTCTGTCTTCAGATTTTGATCCTTCACCCCACCTCATCCATACTCTGGCTCAGTTAGGTATAATATATATATCTCAGACCATATATACTTGGATTGCTGCTGCTCCCATTTTCAAATCTGCTTTCCAATTGGGGTTGATTGGTGAAGATGCTATTGAATGGGACATGCTTCGGGATTGTCTTAGAAGTGCTGGTTTTTGCCATGATTTGGGTGGTGATCGGATTGTCTGGAATGGACCTCTTAAGGAGGACACGCCCATTGTTCAGGATATATATCGATATATCAATGCCCAGAATCCAAATTTAAATGTTACCAGATTATTCTATCCATTCTGGCATCGTAACATTCCCATCAAAATAATCCTCTTTGGTTGGCTGATTTGGCGTGGTAAGGTTCTCACTTGGGACTGTCTTATGAAGAGGGGGTTTCAAGGTCCCAGTCGTTGTGCCCTGTGTGGTATGGGAGAAGAATCCATATCTCATTTGTTTTTCACTTGCCATAAATCTGTAGCTATATGGAGGCTGTTTAGCTCTTTCTTTATCAATCCTGATTGGTCCCCGGTGGATTTCATCTCAGCTGCATATGATTGGGATAAGTTGAATTCTAAATATAATGCCCTCCCATTTTATCTTGTCTGGGAGATCTGGCTAGCTAGGAATAATATAATTTTTGAGGGCCAATCGTTCCTCATTCATCGTGTCTACCTGGCCATTATAAGATGGATGGATGTCCGTGTACAACATTCTCCTTTGATCTCCGATGGCTCTCGGCGTATTAGACCGCACGAGATTTCCTTACCTGCGCTCTTCTTTGATGGTGCTTCGGCGGATGGGGTCACGGATTGCGGAGTTTGGATCAAGCTGCCAAATATGGATCGAATTCACATTTTTTGGAACGGGGGTCCAGGGTCTAACAACAAGGCTGAATTGATGTCTCTTTGGGGTGGCCTTTTCTTTGCCTGTGATTCTCAAATCCAGATTATCAGTATATTCGAGGATTCAAAATTGATCATTGGATGGTTTACAAATAATTATCAAATGATGTCTCCATGTTTACAGGGTTGGATGGACAGAGTTCGTAGGCTCTGGAGATGATTGGGTTGTCCTGTTATTTCCCATGTATTCCGTGAAAACAATACACGTGCTGATCGCCTATCCAAAAGGGGTCTTTTGGCAGATTTTGGTTCTATGAAGATTGAACATTTCAGAAACAGTGTACTTGTGGAGGCGTCTTCTGCCCCCATTCCATGAGTCTTTGTTTTTTGATCTTCCTTTTTGGCACTTGCTATCATCGATCCTATTTCAGAATTATCTTGTTCTCGGTCATCAATATCTGTTTCCATAGGATTCTGGTTAATGTCATCAACATTTTCATGGTCTTAATACGCTTCAGATGGTCGCAAGTATTGCTCTCCAAATGGTCAACGTTTGTTACTCTGTCTATCTCATATCTTATCATGTGAGCCTGTTGACGTCTCCACAAGCGAGCCTGCTCAAGTATATCAAGCGAGCCTGTTATTGTATTATTCTATGTATGCTGAAGTACTTGTTTTCAAGTATTATCAGATCCTTTTCCTTACAAGATCCAGCACACCAGGTCAAGCGAGCCTGGTTCTTTTCTATATCGTGGGAAAGGATGGCGTTTTGCTAGGTCTGCGTGGTTACGCTTCCTATCAAGCGAGCCTGTGCAAGTCTTTGTCCACAAAATGGGATGCGCTATATTTAAGATCCCTCCTTCATCATGGATATCCCATATTACTTTAGTTATCTTGCTATTAAAATTGTTACTTTTACGCATAAGTTTTCATGAATATTCTACTAATATTTGTCCTCACTTTTCTTGCTTCTATTGTCAAGGACATAAATCTGTGATATTATGGGATGTAATTCATCACCAAGATGTGGCAGCCAAACCTCTGCTCACAGTTTTGCTCTTTCATCATGAGCACTGTGTGTTATGGATTTTTGAATGATCTCTCACTATCTTTCAGTAGTTGAGAATGTTGAACATGTACTGTTTATATTATTAATATAATCAACGTTTTTTTTCCTCTGAAAAAAAAAAGTGGCATTATGGAGGATGCCCATAGGATGCAGTAGATAGTGATCGGGCGTTTCGCTTTTTCTGGTTTTCTTCGGAAAGGACCTTTATTGGTTTTTTCTGGCATCGGGGAAGATGGCCATTACTTGGGACCTTCCTGGTTTTTCCTACCGGATTCTTAGTTCAAAATTTTTCCGGGATTGGCGGCTCTGCCGGTCTGTTGTTTTTTTTTAATTGTGGCGTTGCACTCGTACTGGTACGTTAGAGAGGGCATTAGGCGGCTGGGTTTAAGAGGGGACCCTTGTTGAGTGGAATTCCCTCTGATAGAAGCACTGAGAATTGGTGGTCTCTTTCGGTACTGGGGAGTCTGAATAAGTGACTTTTTAGAAGAAAAAGAAAGAAAGAAAGAAATTATTTTTAATACCCGCGAGGCTAAAAATAGCCTATGGGACAGATTGATTTTCTATCTCGCTCTTGTATTCGGCCCTTTTCCTGTGAAGTTTTACAATAACCTCTCCTAGCGTATCGACAAACTCTTCGCTGAATAGATTATCCCAAGAACTAGCTGCCAAAATACTTGCATAGTTTTCCTTGCTGTCTTTGAAAGCCACGCATTCTAAAATGAAATGTTTTTCTGTTTCCACTTTTCCGGAGGAGCAAAAAATACATACTCTTTCCTCCCACATTTCTTTTGGCCTTTTCCAGTGCCCTGTTTCACAACGGAGTTGATGAGAATTAGTCCTTAATTGAGCAATAAGAATTTTAGATCTCCAAGAAATATTAGCCCCTATGTACGCCTTTTGTTGATGGTTATGCGTGGGGTTAAACTCTTCAATGTAGTACTTCTTCTTTCTCCCTAGCTCTTTGTTGGCGAGTGATCAGGTCTCGCGGGAAAGACCCAGGTTCAGGGATTGTGGCCAACAAAAGAATCCGCTGTAGTCTAGGATCACGCCGGCATTATCACCCTACTCTGGAGAGTAGAGAGTCTCACCCGAGGCATGCCGCGACCACATGCAGAAGGGGAATAGACCAGTGGCAAAGAGCAGATCCGCAACTCATTATCATCACTGGTTAGAGTGCATAGACAGAATCACACACGCAACATCATTCAGAGAACATACAGATATTAAGCAAATGAAAATTTTAAAGCATCTCAACCAACACACATGCATGTGAATCATACAAATAGACAGCAATCTGCAATTGTATTAAGCTCTTGGCCAACTCCCAGTTACATAGCTTCGCAATGAGCTTACAGATCTGATACATATGCCTTGCGGAACAAAGATTCTACATCAATAGACCCTAGGAACTACAGAGACCTCATCCATGCTCTGGATTCCTGCTGCAACATGCGTTTCCTCTCCTTTAGTCGCTCTCTTCTCTCTTCTGCTGTGGAATCATCTCCTCTTTCATCCGAGTGACTGCTATTTATTCACCCGCTGTCGCGACTGTTAGTTCTTCTTATGTCCTTCTTCAGCTGCTTCTAGATTTTCTCTGATTATCTGTGTGTTCCGCTCGCGTTCTTCTGCTGTATCTTTTCCTTATCTGTACTTATGCATCTAGTTTCCTCCGCTATGTGCCTGTTCCGTCGCAACCTTGGTAGCTCCGCCGTTTGATGTGGTTGCGACTTGGTTGCGGCTGCCATGTGCCCTCGTTCCGCAACCCCAAAATCTGGCCATTGTTTCAAATTCAAAACATTCAAAACAAGGGCCCCAACAGGCCCCGACCACAGTTCCTTGACTCGTCCCCGAGTCAATCACAAATTATGGTTTCGACCTCCATTGCCCTGCTTGACCCCGTGCCCTGTTCGCCCTGTGTGCTTCCATCCTGTGCTTGTTCCCGCTGTGCGCCTTCAGCTTGTTCCTGTCCTTGCTGTGCGTCTTTAGGCGGCGGTTCAAACAAGGGCCCCAACTCCGGGACCCTTTGGAACGCTGTAGCTCGGAGCTCAGTAAAAGCTGACACGACTTGCTGCCACCCCTGGATGAGCGAGTCTGTGTCCTCAGCGAGCTTGGTGAAAGCAGCCTCCTCAATGGGCGTTGGGACAGCTCCGAACATTGTGCTGATCTGGGTCTCGGCTGCTGCTGCGAGCTGTTGGATGGTCCGGGCGCTAGATTGAAGGGGCGGCCGGAGCTCACGAATGACGCGTTTGGCCTCCGCCGAACAAGCCTATGTGTGTTGGAGCTGTGCCTCAAGTTCATCAGCCTAGGCGTATAATTGATCCAGCCTAGCGGGGTCATTAGCCTCTTTAATTTCCCTTGAAACCTGCTGGAGTTGGTCTGAAATCGGCTGGGTCTTGACAGTGAGGGCCAGGGAGCATTCCTGAATTCCCTTCAGGAGGTCACGGGCCTCTCGTGCCGTGGATTGAAGTGCTTCCTGCATCTGAGCTGCTTGGCTCTGCTTGGCGGCCACCTGGGCGGAATAGTCGACCTCGGCCTCGGCCGGCTCTAAACGGGCTGCCAACGCTGCACGAAGCTCATGATTCTCCCGGTGTAATTCCTGAACATCGATGCGGAGGTGGATAGCTTGCTCAGAGAGGTTGGCCGCAGCAAGGTCGGGAGGCAGCAGGGGGTAATGAGGCTCTAGGGAGGGCCAGAACTCGGAGAACATTCGGGTGACATTGGTGATCATTGCTTCCATCTGCTCCCGTGCTGTTCGAAGGTGGTTGCGCTGTTCAGTAAGCGAGGCAATTTGGTGTTGCTGCTCTGCATACTGCTGCTGAAGTCCCAAATGTAATCTCTCGGCTTGCTGGGCCGCCCTTTGAATCAGTAGGTACAGCTGAGCTGCATTGTCAGGCTGGAAGGTGGCGGTCCCAGAAGCACTCTGCGCCGGCATTCGCTCCGGCAACGGTTGCCCACCGGCAACTGTTCAAGTGACATGCTCAGGAGGTGAGAAGGGCATGGCCTCTAGATGTGCAGAGTCAACCATATTCAGATCCAGCGGTGCTTGCTGATCAATGTGGTTCGGTTGTGGAGGGACTGTGGCCTTCGGCGAAACCTCGGCAGAATCAGACCCGGTGCGCAGCTGCTGTGTGAATATATCAGTGAAAGGAGGGTGGGGTTTGACCACTGAGTCGATCGGTGGTATGACTGTGGCAGCACCACAGTCAACCTCAGCCCCGCGGTCCCCACCCATGAGTTCCCGGATAATGGGGTCAGACACCGTAGCCGAGGAATTAGACGAGGTGGATGAAGTGGCAGGCGGAGGAACGGTGGATGGAGCAGTGGATAGTGTGGTGGGGGTGTGTGGAAAGTGCATATTGATGAATTCAGATGGGTCGATGAGGGGTTCTTCGGTAATCAGCACCCCTGTGATTGGGGGCGGTGGTGGATCATCAGCAGTGAGGTCCACCACCGGATTTGCCTCGGTGGTGCGGGCCCTCTTAGCTTGAGGGGCCTCGGGTGGATCTCTGGGCCCGCTCGTCTCGCCCATCGGGGTCGTGAGTGGATCAGCAGAGGTAAACAGGATAGTGGGGATGGGGGAGGAGAGCGGAGCAGTACGGGGGTGCGAAGTGGAGCGAGTGAGCTAAAATTCAGAAAATAAAGGAAATGGGGTAGCACCGCTAGAAATAACCTGGGCTGCCACATTGAAATTTCGTACCTGGTTGTTGAAGTGGCGGACGACGGGGAAAAGTGGTTCGGGGAGTTCTTGTGATGGCACTGCCACCGCCGTCTCAGCAGGCTGTTGCACCGGTGCCATCCTGTCAAAATTGTATCTAGGGAGCCCGTCCCGCATGTGCTTTGTGACACCCGGCCATGAGCAGACTTCACGATGGAAGGTAGCATCGTCCAACTGAAATTTTCAGTGGCGTCATTCGGAAGGTATCTGCCGGAACGCGAGCGAGTCGGAGGTAAGTATGCTTGTGACTTACCCCGAACCATACTTGCTCGCTATAGCGTCCAACAGGTTCCTGGGCACCCGTTGCTGACATGCCACCACATCCGTCATTAGCCGGTACCATGACCAAAACGCATCTGCATTCACCAGTTTGGTACTGGGGTCATTTAAGACCTGCCATGGAGTGAATTTCATCGCGAGGGGCTGGCCCTCGGGGATCTCTGCTGGGAACCGGATGTGTGGAGTGTGCCATTTCCACATGGAAAAAGCAATAATCAAATGGCCATAAATAAAAGTAGTTGCGCGCTTATAATTCTCCTCGCACGCATCGAACAACTCCTTTAACAAGAAAGAACACCAATTCAGTCTAGTGCCTTGGAAACAATGTTCAGCAATAAAAATAGTATCAAGAGTGCATTCGCCCTTGGTGTAATGTCTCATTGTCTTGCTGGCAATGAGGTAACAGGCGAATCGAATCTCGGGCTTGTTAATGAGGTCGATCTTGGCTCCTTTCCCCCCCCTGCGAGTGCCATATTTGGTATAGAGGTCCGCATCGCCCGACTTCCGTGCGCGCTTGGAGGAGGTCTGACAGGCCGTTGAGACGTTTGCGCCTGTCTACGAAAGCCCTGTGAGGCGATGAATATCTTCGGCGTGAATGGGAATTTCCTGGGTCAGCCACAGGGACCCATTCTGAATTCGGCTGAGGAGGAAGCGTGTACACTGCAGAACTGGTCCGGTGGTGCCAAAGACCGGAAGATTTCTCAAGTTCATCAGGGACGAGGTCTGAAGGCCCCTGAACTCGGCAACAGGCGGTTGGCGGGGTTGCCGGCTGCAGTGCAATAGTGCTCCATGTATGCCTGCCGCTGGAGGGACGGAAATTCGGCAGCAGTTGAGAGGTTGGCATCAATCAAGGCTGCATTATCATATTTGCCCACCAGGGACTCGGTCTTGTGAATCCGAGTGTCAAGCTCTGGTTCAACGACGGCTGGAACGGCCTTCGACATTTTGGCCCGGCGCCGATAGACCTGTAAAATTTTCCTTGGGCGCCTTTCCTGGTGCAATGCGTTCTGAGAATTCAACGGCTCTGGTGCAGCTACACTTGCTAATTCGAACGGGTCCGACATTCTCGTGCTTTTGGTGTCCATGCAAGTTATGTCAGCACCTGGCACGAGTGGAGTTGATGAGACCCTCTAACGAGTTAATTCCTGCTGGCATTGTTTCTGCGATAATCGTGCGATCCATCGCATGCCAATGAGTGCTGTGACAGTTGCTGACGGTGGCATGGGGAAATGGGCGGACGCGACAGCTGAGGTTACTGAGGGTGATGGCCAAATGATGACGGCGTGGTTGCTGCCAAGTATGGTAATTAATGTTGCAGATCTAGGCGATCCTACGGACTGACACACATACGTGGGTGGACTGAGCTGGACTGACGTGGAGACTGGTACGGATCCTACAGGGATGACACGCTGGACCGGCGCCGCCCTGACCACAATCGGTTGCGGTGCAGACCTCGCAACTGAGCGGTTATTGACACACTACCTATGAACAAAGAATACCTCCTACGCTCATCCCGATTGTGGGATAGTTATTCAACTACGCGACACTACGGGTGCTCTCAGGTGCGAGAGTTATTGATGAGAAATGAAAGGTACTTACTCCTGGTAGGGTTTCAGGCGTGCGCCATTCACCCACCCAGGCAGAACCGTACCGTCCAGCTGTGCCAACTGAACGGCTCCGGAATCGCGAATCTCGATAACGAAGTAGGGTCCCAACCAGTGCATCTGTAGCTTTCCTAGGAACTTCTGGAACTTGCTGTCGTATAAAAGAACTTTGCCGCCAACTTGGAAGGTTTTGTTCTTAATGTGGCGGTCGTGCCACGCTTTCTGCCGGTCCTTCTGAATCTTTTGGTGGAATTCGGCCAGGAAGCGGGCCTCATCCAGTTCTTGTAATTCATGGAGGCGCTCCTGGAGGGAGGCCTCTGTCGAAAACTTCAGAGACGTGGCGATCAACAGGCTTGGTACAATAAACTCGGCGGGGATCACAGCCTCCCAGCCGTACACGAGTTGGAACGACGTTTGATTGGTCAAGCGCTTCACCGTAGTCCGATAGGCCCATAAGGCCGCTAATAGGCGCTTGTCCCAATCAGCACGCTGGGCATTGCAAATCTTAGTCAAGCCTTTCTCAAGAATCTTATTGAAGGCTTCCACAGTACCATTAGCCTGTGGGTGATACGGGCTACTCTTGTGATGCTGAACCATGAAGGTGTCCAGCAGTGTCTTGACCGTGTCATTAATGAAGTACGTACCCTGATCACTGGTTAAATTTCGCGGGTAGCCTAACCGGAAAATGATGTGCTCAAAAATGTACCAGGCGACGGTATCCGCTGTGTAGTCGCGTACCGCGGCTGCCTCAGCCCACCTGGTGAGGTAATCCGTGGCGGTAATGATGTACTGGGCCTTGGAGTGTCTGGCGACCGGAGCGATGGGCCCCACAAAATCGACAACCCACTTCTCGAACGGCTGCAACACATGCACTGGGTGTAACGGAAGCTCGTCCCGGTGAGAGGGCCTTCCCATCCGCTGGCAGACGTCGCACCGCTTCACATAGGCCTTACAATCAGTATGTACTGTCGGCCACCACAGGCCAGCTTGGAGCACCTTTCTTGCGGTGGGTTTTGCACCCACATGCCCTCCCGCAACACCACTGTGACATTCCCACATTACCGCTTCCCGTTCGTGGTCAAGGACGCATCTGCGCAAAACCTCATCGAGGCCCAGTTTGTATAGCTACCCTGCGATCAATTGGTAGTCGGCAGCACGGACGACCAAATGCCGTTTCTGCAGCGGGGTGTAATCCTGAGGGCATTGCCCCGTGGTCAGATAGGCGGCAATGTCAGCCAAGTAATCTGGTACAGCTTCGACTCGGAAGAGGTCAGCGTCTGGCAGCTGATCATCAAGGGAGCCGTCATTCTCCCCCGTCTCCAACCTGGATAGGTGATCGGGCCCGACATTCAACCTCCCGGGCTTGACGATTACCTCGAACGTGAATTCTTGAAATAGCAGAAGCCAACGGCAAATCCGTCCTTCCAGAATAGGCTTATTGACCAGGTACTTCAGGGCAGAGTGGTCCGTGAAGAACTTGAACTTGCCCCCTAGAAGATAGTGGCAGAACTTCTGAAGAGAGTACACCATCGCCAGCCTCCCTTTCGGTCGTGGTGTAATTCTTCTCTGCATTGGACAATTTGCGGCTGGCGAAGTATACCGGGTGGTCAACTGTTGTATCGCCGGGTTGTGCCAAGACAGCCCCAAGTGCAATACTGGAAGCGTCGATATGCACATGGAACTGCTTATCCCAATCGGGATGAACTAGAATAGGCGCCGACGCCAGCTTTTCCTTCAGGGTGTCTAGGGCTACCTGACACTCCTCCGTCCACTGAAAGACTGTGGACTTCCACAGAAGTTGTTCTAACGGAGCAGTGATCTTGGCATAGTTGCGGATAAACCTCCTGTAGTATCCCGTGTGCCCGAGCAATGCCCGCAACTATTTCACCATCTCGGGGGCTTCCATGTGTACGATCACTGCGACCTTGGCGGGGTCGACGCAGACCCCTTGCTTGCATACCACATGTCCCAACAACGTGCCGAACAGAACAACAAAATTACATTTCTTTAAATTCAAGGAAATCTGCAGCTGGTGGCACTGATCAAACATGACCCGCAACAGGGTAGCGTGTTTCTTCAATAAACTGTAGACAGTCCAGTCGTCCATGTAGACTTCCAGAAATTTGTGAAGGTACTCTCGGAAGGCGGCGATGACAATCTGGGAAAACACGGCTAGAGCGTTCTTCAAGCCAAACGACATGACGTGGTATGCGAACGACCCCCATTCGGTGGTGAAGGTTGTCTTTGACTTGTCTTCCTCCGCGATACGCACCTGATGGTAGCCTGAAAAGCCATCAGTGAAAGAGTAGGCTTCATTCTTCGCAACATGGTCCAACACTTCGTCGCTGAAAGGGGTGGGAAACGGATCATGAATGCAGGCATTGTTCAGACTGCGATAATCGACACAAACCCGTGTCTATGCCTTGTCCTTCTTATTCTAGATGACGATAGGGCTCACCCACTCTGCTTCCTCCACAGGAAAGATTAGACCCACGGCCAGCATCTTGTCGATTTCCATCTTAACCTTCTCTTTAACTCGCGGGTTCAATCGGTAGGGCCGGTGCTTCACAGGCCTGGCACCCGGTTTCAGCACGATGCGCATTTCGCCAAGGTCGCCTTTGATGCCCTTCAGATCTGCTACCGATGAAGGGAACAAGTCATCATATTCCTGGAGGAGGCTGAAAATATCTTTGGTCGTCTCTTCGTCCCAGTAATCGCCCACTGTAGCCAACTTAGGCTTCTCCTCCGTACCGATGTTTAGCTTCTTTGTCTTCAGCGGTCGTAAATGGACCCCTTCGGTGGCCGGCTCTTCGTTAACGTTCCGCTCGCCTTCCTTCTCTTCGAAATACAGGTGCCTCAGGTCTTCCAGACCATCGTCGTCCGGATCGCCATCAATCCTTTGGCAAACCAACTCTCGCACGGCCTCGGGACAGGCGGGCAGCGTGCAGCAGTCGGTCTGCAGATCGCGGAAAAACAGTACTGCCCTGATAGCGTGCAGTGCCTGAGATTCCAACTCTGTGTCTCCCGCGAAAGAGAAACACCACACAAATTTGCGTGCGACTTCCATCCAAGAACTAGTCCCTCGTTTCCATTCTTCCTCCAAGTACCATGTGTGGGGGATGGTGTCCAAAGAGTGGACAAACCGATGAACCCATAGCTCTTCCGGGTATCCTATACTTCGCCACTTCTCCTCACAAGTCTGCAAGTGGTCCTGCAGATTGGAAGTCCCAGAGTACCGCTGCCTACTTCGAGGGCCTTCATCTTCTTTGAACTGCACCCATAACGCGTCCGCCACACTACTCCACCGCGACAAGGTATTGCGGTGATTTTTCCACCACCGGGCTGCTGTAGACTGTAGTGCGATGTCCAAAAGGGGTAGTCTGCTCCCTTCCGGCACGATGTCCTCAACCTTGGTAATAAAGGTATTGACGGCTTGCATGTTTGACAGGGTGGGGTATTCTCTGAACTCAACACCAATCCAACTGACGCGGCCAACATGGGCACATCTTCGCGTGCTGGTCTCGTACCCCCCCTGCTGCCAGTCTTCCCACGCGAGTTCGGATCCCAGCTCCGAGCTCTGGACACTCCGCCAACTGACAGAGCCAGTCGCGGTCGGGTTAATATAGTCTTCCCGCTTTCTTGCAGTCATCCGGTAGAGGTGGTCCATCATCTGAGCATCCTCCCGGTTATCCACCGTTTCGGTATACCTCGGGCCTTGATATGGGTCGAGAGGCTGAGTGACCCAGACCTCCCCATCTTCAAAGATCATCAGCTCCTTTTTGAGGTCGATGATAGCATAATTCTCAAAAGCCCAATCAATGCCTAATAGGGCGGGGTAAGGATCCTTGTCTCCCATAATATCAATGACCTCAAAATCGGTGTAAGTCTTTACCCCCGCAATGTCGACCTCGACACCTTCGAGTCGGCCAATCGGCAGAATGCAGTACTGGTTCGCCATTCTGAGTTGGATGGGCGAGTAGGCCAGCCGTGGCTTTCCGAGAGCCTCCCACATCTTGTGCAGCAGGATGTTGACGTTAGACCCTAAATCAAGCATGGTGTCGCTGATTTGGAATCCCCCAACCTGCGTATTGAGCCGGAACTCTTTACCCGTTCGTTGCTTATTTTTCTTAATGCGCTGCACCGATTGGGGGGCTGGGTCCACCGGTTCCCCCAGTCCTGTCCTCCCCTGCAGTGCCCCTTCCAAAGTACACTTGAGCTGCTGCCGCAGAGCAGCATTGTCAACAATCTTGAGGAATAGCTAGAGCCACTCTTCAATCAGGGTTCCTGGGGCGTGTTGTGGCCCAGGATCTGTCGGCAAGGGTGCCTCCAGGCCTTCAGCCTCGCGCAGCTGAGTAAATTCCTCAATCGCCTCCTGAAAATACTTCCTCTGTGCCTCTGGTCTGATTACCCGGTGCGGGGAGGCTGGCCTGACAACTGGTGTCGGCTCCTTTCCGCGAGCGTCCTCCCCCGTTTTCTTATCGCCCCTCGTCACAATAGTGACGTTCTGCATGGCTGGAGTCGCAGACACCCGCGGCTCGGCGTTTACCAAGTTCGTGCCCCTCTGCCGTGCACATTCTTCCCACTTTTTGATGAGCTCGGGACAGTCTTCTGTCGCATGGGTGTTTACTCGGCACTGGGAACACCACAGACGGCGAGGGAGGGGACATTCGCGAGCCACATGGCCCTCCTGGTCACAGTTATAGCATTTCACCAGCCCGCGGCCCCCAGCGCGGCCTCCGCGTGCCCCGACCCCTCTTCCTCTAGGAACCTCATTCACCCTATAGGAGGGTCGATCCAACCGGTCCGTGAGTGCGTCGAGAGCCCGACATTGCTCCGTGTTGTGAGTCTTGGAAGCGCAAAACTCACAATATACATTGTTTGGCATGTTGGGATACTTTTGTAGGATCGGGCACATCCGAGGTGGATGTCCCACCGTTCGGCAAATCTCACAATATTCCGTGGCGGCTGGGTTGAGATGGGAGGGGAACCCCGCATAAGGCTGTTGCGGCTGGTATACCCCCTGCGGATTTAGCACCGCGCCACCCCCCGTGGGTGGCCCCCCTTGAATTGTCGCGACCGAGGGTCCCACCCCTGCGCCACGCAACCGAGGACACTCAGTTGCGACATGGCCTTCGACCAGGAAATGAGTGCACCAAACGTTCGGCCTGGCTGCTCTGACCGGCTGTATCTCCTTGAGATTTTCGGTCAGGCTAGCTATCTGATGCTGCAATCCCACCAAGGAAGGATCCTGTGGGGCCGACCCTCCCCGATATTCCTGAGGGTAGCCCGCCATGGCCTCGATCTTCATGGCCTGCTCCAAAGCGTCCTGCAGATTGTCGATCTTCTGTTGGGTGAGGTGGGTTCGCGTTAAGGGAAGCAGAGCCTTGATGAACCAGTCCCTCTGATGGTTTGGATCGATCGGGTAACTGAGTTTCCCGATCGCGTCCTTGAATCGCCGCATTAGCTCCCATGCGGTTTCTCCTTCCTTCTGTTTAATTTCCCAGAGCTTGGACATACCCTGTTGGTCCGTCTGGGGAAGCTTAAATTCCCGGACAAAATCTCGCTTCACGTCCGCGATGACGGGATTCGGGTGGGCCTCAGACCACTTGATGAACCATCGCAGAGCCCTCTCTCTGAGCGTGGTTTGGAACTCTATGAGTTTCCTTGCGTTCGGCGTCTGCCGAGCCCTCCAAATGGCTTCGCACAGATACCAGTGTTGCTCTACATCATCATTACCCCGGCCCGAGAACTCGGGATATCGGGTAAAAGACCCAGCCATGTTCACTTGCGGTGGGTTGACCAGGATAAATCCTCCGGGTCCTGGTTGCGTGACAGTTCCGCTCGGGAACGCAATACTACTAGTGCTACTGCTACTAACGGGTGTCGTCGTCGACACTGAACTACAGTGCGATTGACTCAATGCTTGAAATTTAACAAAAATATTACTCAAAGGTTGATAAAGTACCAGGGGAAGGTAGGGATCTTGGCCATGCAGAGTGGGAGGAGTATGGCAGGCTGGAGAACTGAATGTCGTCCGCTCTTGAAACAACTGCTGCATCACAACGTACCAGTCACCATCGGAACTTTCCTCGGGCTGCACACCTTCATTATCTTCGTCAGTCACCATCTCGTGTGCTCGCTTAGCTGGGCTCCCATGCACCCATCATACCCCCACAGCGGTCCCTTCTCGTCCCTGGGTATCCGCGTCCATAATTCCTACCCTCTAAGGCGCCTCCTTCTGATTCTTCCTCTCGATCTCTCGTCTCTTCAAATATCGCATCACCCTTCTTCGCCACCTATCGACAATCTGTGCCCACCAATGTGCACGTCGCTCCCTCAGCGTCCTTGCGGCCTCAGCATCCATTCCCCACTCCCCGCGTCACACTCTACGTAGCATCGATCCCTTCAACCCTTCCCCCAGCACCGGTGGTTTACGCTTCCATACTCGTCTCTTCAAATATCGCATCACCCTTCTTCGCCACCTATCGACAATCTGTGCCCGCCGATGTGCACGTCGCTCCCTCAGCGTCCTTGCGGCCTCAGCGTCCATTCCCCACTCCCCGCGTCACACTCTACGTAGCATCGATCCCTTCAACCCTTCCCCCAGCACCGGTGGTTTACGCTTCCATACTCGTCTTGTGGAATTCTATCAACCCTTCATCCACCATCAGAGCTTTAATCCACAACAGAATCTCCTTAAGCAGCTTCCCTCTGAGCCCGGAGCGGAAGGTAGCCTCGGCCTTCGAGAAGGACTGATAGCACTCAGTAGCAAACTCCACAACGTATCCTTCCACCGTGGTCTCCACCCAAAAATCCACCGCGCGGGTCAACTCGGTGTTCAACCGATGCAGAGCCACCAGATCTCCGTGCGCCCACCTGCGGTTTATCTTTCGCGAGCCATCTCTAGGCACCTTCGTCTGTAACCTCCGCAACCAATTATAAAGGTCGGTAGGGAACTTTCCCCAGAAAATTTCGTACGTATCACCAGCTAAATCTGAGAAGAGGACGAGTTCCTTGATCGCTACCTCCCCTTTCTTAATCAACTCCGCTTGCTGAGTAATGAAATGGTCTAAATGATTGTCCCACCATCGCCGTATCTCCCCTTCGAAGATCCGCGATACCATGGTCTAGATCCCCTCATATCATGCGGGTCCCGGCAACGAAACCATTTGTTGGCGAGTGATCAGGTCTCGCGGGCAAGACCTAGGTTCAGGGATTGTGGACAACAAAAGAATCCGCTGTAGTCTATGATCACGCTGGCATTATCACCCTACTCTGGAGAGTAGAGAGTCTCACCCGAGGCGTGCCGCGACCACATGCAGAAGGGGAATAGACCAGTGGCAAAGAGCAGATCCGCAACTCATTCTCATCACTGGTTAGAGTGCATAGATAGAATCACACACGAAACATCATTCAGAGAACATACAGATATTAAGCAAATGAAAATTTTAAAGCATCTCAACCAACACACATGCATGTGAATCACACAAATAGACAACAATCTGCAATTGTATTAAGCTCTTGGCCAACTCCCAGTTACATAGCTTCGCAATGAGCTTACAGATCTGATACATATGCCTTGCAGAACAGAGATTCTACATCAATAGACCCTAGGAACTACAGAGACCTCATCCATGCTCTGGATTCCTGCTGCAGCATGCGTTTCCTCTCCTTTAGTCGCTTTCTTCTCTCTTCTGTTGTGGAATCATCTCCTCTTTCATCCGGGTGACTGCTATTTATTCATCCGCTGTCGCGACTGTTAGTTCTTCTTATGTCCTTCTTCAGCTGCTTCTAGCTTTTCTCTGATTATCTGTGTGTTCCGCTTGCGTTCTTCTGATGTATCTTTTCCTTATCTGTACTTATGCATCTAGTTTCCTCTGCTATGTGCCTGTTCCGTCGCAACCTTGGTAGCTCCGCCGTTTGATGTGGTTGCGACTTGGTTGCAGCTGCCATGTGCCCTCGTTCCGCAACCCCAAAATCTGGCCGTTGTTTCTAATTCAAAACATTCAAAACAAGGTTTTTCAAAACAAGGGCCCCAACACTCTTTCTCCCAAGCATGTATGTGAAACTTATCCATAATTTATTTTTTTATCTCTTTACTGTTTGTAGGACACATGCTCAAGCAAATACCCTATTTACTAAACCATTTTTTATTTTGCCGCATCCAAGTCTTCTTTCTTTTGCACAATCTGTCACTAAACACAACCTTAGGCCATCTACCCTCTTCCATTTGTTCAATTTTTTTCAGATACCTTATGACTCGCACCATAGCAATTGCTTCAATAGGAGTAGCCCCTATTTCACTTAACAAGATAGCATAAGGAACTGCACTTTTAATTTTGAATTTGTTTGTAATCAAACGCTTCTGAATTTTCTCAATTTGTTTCCACTGCATCTCGGTTGTGCTGCTGGCCCACAGTTCACAACTGTAGAGAATCACCGGAATCACTAGAAGCTCAAAAGAGTTAGAGTGGTTTTCCAATCCCACAGCTCTGCCTCTCTACACCTATTTTGAAGAGCATAAAATGCCTTCCAACCCCCTAAAGTTCTTTTCTTTCTACAACCATCCCAACTTAAATTTCTGTTGAAGTCAATTTCGAGGTATTTGTAGTCTGCAACTTCTTCCAGAATGCTGCCTTCAAAATAGAACTTATGTTGGTTATGCTTTCTTTTGTTAGAGAAAACCACTACTTTTGTTTTGCTAATATTGACTTGCATCCCAACCCTTCTACAAAAATGCTCAAGGGAGCGTAAGTGCTCTTGCAAACCAAGAGCCGATTTAGCAATCAATATAAGGTCATCTGCATACAAAAGAAGCCTTATAACGAACTTGCCCAAATGGATACCGTCACCCCCTTGTGAATTTAGCCACTATTCAAGCTTGTCAATATATAGCCCAAAAAGGGTAGGAGACAATGGGCAACCTTGCTTGACCCTGATATCGCTTTTAAAACTTTTAGAAATGCCTGTTGAAGTTCTAATTTTGACTTTCACCTCTTCATACAGCCTATGCACAGCGGCTCTCAAATGCCAGGGAACCCCGAGTTCCTCCATTCTGCCCCAAAGCTTATCCCTAGGAACCATGTCAAAGGCTTTTCTGAAATCAACAAAGCAACAAAAAACTTCTTCCTTTTCTTCCCAAAATTTTTCAATGATGTGCCTTAAAGTTATACAATGATCAACTGTGGAATGTTTAGGTCTAAAACCTACTTTCCCTTTAGCATGTTTATCTCTTTCTTCTGCCCACTTGCTGATTTTCTTTTCTCCAATGCTTCCAAATAACTTTGCAAACAAGGGGTTTATCATTATGGTTCTATAATTGGAGGGATTATTGACGTCACCACTCTTGAAAAGAGGTATTGCCATACTAGTTGTCCAATCTGTGGGGAACTCCTGCTGTATGATGTTGTTGAAAATTTTTGTGATGTTAGGTGAAATAATTTTTAAGCCCCACTTTAGATACTCTGCTTGGATTTCATCTAAGTCTTTTGCTTTTCCAGCGCCCAACTTCTTGATACCCATCTCCACCTTTTGTACCGTGAAGAGTTTTGTGTCTGTGTTGACCAAGGGAGGAGGGTCAACCTTGGGGTCCTGCTCATAAAGTTGTCTTGCATAGTCAAACCATTTAGAAGTTGTAATGTTGTTTTCAGTTTGCACCTTTTTCAGTTGGAGCTCCTTCCAGAATAATTTGGGGTTATTTTTCCCGAGGAAGATTAGTTCTTCTCTCCTTGAAACCATGAACTCAACATTTTTCTTTTTTACTATCTGCTTGTAAGCTTTGAGCTTTATGCTATCCGTGTCTGATTCCTTCCACCTTCATTCCCTTTTTGCATTTCTCGTCAAACCAAGCATTAACCAGAAAGCAATTTGTTTCAGACTTCTTAATTTTTTCTCTTTTGCACTTAGCAAGTGCACTTTGAATTAAATGTGTTAATCCGTGACTATGAAGGCCATGAAATGAGATTTCCTCCTTCTTGAAGAGCCTCTCTAGCATTATTTTGAAGGTATTACAATTCTCTGGAGTCAAAAGAATTCTGCCCTTTAAGGGATTTTGTTGAACACATTGAGTTTTTGACCCTAATTGCTTATTTCCGGTCCAAGAGAAACTTAAATAAATTGGCTTGTGATCTGATTTTAAGTCCCAAATTTGATCTCCAATTAGCACTTCCTCCATTTTCTCAGACAAACTATGCGAGCAAATTACATAATATACTACACTTGCTCCATTGTAAGTATTGCAAGTGAAATTACCAGACTTTTCCCATCTAGTCAAACCATTACAAATGACTAAATTGAAAGCCCCACATAATGTAAGCAATTGTTCTCCAAAGAGATTGCAGCCTTTATCCTCTAAAATTCGTTCCCACTGATGATTTCTCTCTTCTGTAAGCCAGATAGGGTCACTGTCTTATTTACAACAAAGATTGCTAGCTTGTTCACCTGCAGTTCTAGCATTGAAATCCCCCACTATAAGGACTTCACCTAGCTGAGAATATATTGCAATATCTGTTTTTAGGGCTACAAAGGGATCTTTGTGGTCAAGCCCTCTACTTTTTTAGATTTTTGAAACTTGTGATGCAAAATAGCATGCTGCAATTCTGATGTAATTTCCATTTTCTGATATTTTAAGCCAGACAAATTGCTTATTTGGGTCTTCTTTTTCTAGCTGAATGAAACGACCTTCTTTTTCTCTTACTAATACCATGATACCCACGTGCCCTTTTCCATTCCCTGCTGCCTTGTTCCACACTGCTATCTTCCAGTACCCTTCAAACAAAGGTGTCTTGCACCCTTCATGCTCATGTGTTTCTATGAGGTAAATTATGTCTCTACCTTCAGCGATAGGCCCTATCCCAGGTCCTCGTCTCCATGGGTAAACCCTGCAGTTCCAACAAACTAATCTTAAGGAAACCTGGGTAAGACTTGATTTCTATTTGTTTTAACATGCAAGACTCACGGTTGAGTCTTTGTCCCAGCTCGCCCATACTGACCTTGCTTCCTCATTTCTTGTTGAAGGGTTCGCTACCTCTTTTTTGTTATCATTTTGCTGCCTTGTTTTGGAAGGAGGTCCAAATTGCGCTATCACGGCTTTACCTTTATAAATCCATGCTCTTTTTCCCTCATCTCTTACTACCCTAACTTTTGTCATTTCGTCCCTCCTTTCCTCTTGTTGTCTTACAGTTAAATTTTATTCTAGAAAAAACCGAGACCCTCTTAAGAGTTGCTTCTTGCTTAGAATGATATCTTTATCACACAAGTTGGGCATGATGACTTTTATGGGCCTGGCTCTCTCACCGTTAAGCTTACCTACTCTCCATGCTTGACATATTTGTCCTTGCCATTGGAGCTTGTCTTTCAAGAAGTCTCTTGCAAGGTCAAGAGTACATTCATTTTTCCCATAATCTTTCACCCCTTTAATAATTATGTTTGTTGCTCTATCCTGTCTTTCCTTTCTTTCTCTATCTTGCATGTTGTTAACCTGAATGTTTGTTTCTCCTCCCCTCTTAGCAGAATTGCTAATAACTTGAGCCTAGGTTTTGAAGAGTTTTGCGGAATCTCCTTTCCTCCCTTCTTTTGATGTTTCTTCGTTGTTGTCTAGTTGGGCAACTGCTTTCCCCTTATCCTAGGATGGCTTTGCATTCGTCACCTCTGTATTCTCCACTGCAAATTTCTTGATGTTTTGAACCTCCGCTTTCATGCGTTGCCATTTTGTTTTCCTTGTTCGGAGAGCTTCCTGCAGTAATGACACTTGTTCCTTCAGAACTTTGTTGCTTTCTGCTAAAGTCTGGTTTTCAGCTATTATTATATGGATTGTACAATCTCTTTCCAGCTCTTTAGCTTCTACTACTCCCAACCTTTCTTTTACATTTAAAATTTCTTTCACATAAAGATCAAATGACCAAGTGAGAGGTGTGGATGTGGGACTATATAAAGCATAATCATCAATGACTTTTCCTTTTCGTTTGGATTTGTTGCCACATGCTTGCAAAGAAGACTTGTTTAAATGTTGTTTTTTGCGAAGAGTACTTTCCCTTTGAGACATTTTTTTCCTTGTCTGCTCCCATTTTAGACGAGCTAGTCTCCATTTTAAAATGCCCCGATATTGTTTGGCATTGACCCAAACCCACTTCTTAGTTTTGGCTGATGAGACAATTTTCACTTGCCCTATATCATTTGTTTCCACGGATTCTAAAGTTTCTTGTCCCATTATCATGATGATATATTAAGGGAAATCAAAGTCTCTGCCCAAAACTGACCCTTTGTTTTATGCTTAACCCTTCAATATCTGCTGGTCTGACCACTGAAAACTTGCTGCTCTACCCACTGTCCCTGCCCTTGCCCTTGCTGCTCTGCTCACTGTCCCTGTCCTATGTGCTGCTCTCTGAGATGAGTGAAATAGTAAGGAACTTAAAGCTCTTCCTTACCATTTAGAAATTGCTGAGAAAACAAGTGACTTCATTGCTGTGAACTTGAACATCTACGAAAAAATTGGAACTCGTTCAAGAAATCTATCGATAATAGTTCATGTGTAATGCTGAAATAGCTCAGGAAAATATGATGTGACTGGGCCTCCTCCGATCCAGCAATCACGTAGTCGCACAGTATTGCTAGCAAGGACCGGTGCAACTCGCCCTTTATGCAACATTGCGACTCATTCGATGTTTGATTTGACCGAGACTCCAATGTTGCTACTCCACTTCATCTAGCATGTATGAGGAGTGAAGCAAACCAAGCGTGGGCTATTGTCGTTTCATTAAACATCTGACAGTATCATCCTAGAGCCAAGGAAGTCGCACATTCCATTTAATCGCTCAGTCGCATTGGGGAGTATCAGCCAAGAAGACAGGAGATGCGACCTCTGCCAGGGTCGCTAAGTCGCACCGTGGCTAACTAATGCAGTATTCGTAGATTTGCGACTATGCGACTCCTTTCATTTGTACACGGTGGCTACTGTTGCTACTGATATATTTTTCACAGAGTTGAGAAATTTAACCTCGACTGGATTGCAACTGACTTAATGCGGCCAACGTTGCAAGAAAATGCCCAACATTTAAGTAGCCTTACGGCTCGGTTCCGCGTTCGAAAACTTGCAGTCATAAACCCACAAGTTGATTTGATTGTTCAAATTGTTATCGAGAATAATGGTATAGTGGTTGAAGCATTTTTTTCTTGACTACCGAAGCTGATAAAAAAAACGTGAACATTCTCCTCTTGCACGCAGTAATCTAACAGGCGACTTACACTTTTCTAGGCAGATTTTCCGCCTCCCCTTCTTGAAGTTGCCCACTTGCATGCATGCATGTTTTTAACAAGGTGATGCTGACACCATGACAGGTGGCATTTCAGATGTATCCAAGGTGGAGTCTTTCAACGAAGCCTTTCCACTGGCCTTGGAACGGGCGCAAGCAAATGCTCTTTCGTCAAAAGCAGGACTCTAGAGTGGCCACCCTGTCTTGTTTTTGACTCACATTGTCAAGGGCAGCTGAGCTCTGAAAAGTCTCAGAATGGAGTCTTTGTTTCACAGCTGTCGAACCCAACTTTTTGGTACGAGGCACTGTCGGCGGACTCTGATTTGGGGACTATTAGTATGAAGGAGATTGAAAAGGAGGGGGAGATGATGCGGGGGACTGTGAAAAGGTCTACTTGAAGCAGTTCAACAAAACCTTTTAAGCCGACGGATGGGAGGCGTCTGCTCAGTTTCGGGACTGATGTTATGTGGGAAAAAGCATAGAGCCTGATTTCAAGGATACTGGTTGGAAATGGGAATGTGCTTCGCAAAAGAAGGACAATTTATAGGCATGGCTAATGGGGGCTTGGAATCTGGTCATCGGCTATGAGCCAAGGATTAGCATGCTCCCAAACGGTTGGTTTTGTTACCACTTTATGAAGGATGGGGATGTTCCAGCTATCCTTCTTAGAACGTGGGTCAAAGGCAGATCCTTCATCCCTCTGTTTCGATGGTCGGTGGATTTCCATCCTGTAGAAAACGCTCCCAAATCTCACTTTCTTTGGGTTAAGTTAATTGGCTTGCCTATTCAATTCTAGTCTCGAGCTGTTTTAGAATTGATAGGGAACAGTATAGGCGTGACCCGATTCGTCGACCCTAAATGTTTCGGGATCTATGATAAAAGAGCTGCTTGGATTCTCGTTGAGGTCTCCTTTGCTGGAGGCTTGCTGGCAAAAATTGATCTCGAATGGGAAGGCATGATTATAAGACAAAAGGTGGATTATTGGAACATTCCTTTCGAATGCCACCTGTGGCATGATACAGGGCATCTTATGAAAACCTATGTGAAGTGGAAGGAGGTTTCAACCAGACGAACATCGGATGCTCATTCAAGCTGGCATAGGAAGCGCTGGCCTCTCAAGAATCTTCCCCCTTCAACCTCTTGGCTACCGAAATCGGGTAAGACAAATCCAAATTTTAATTCTGTTTGGGAGAGGGATGCGGGGGGGGGGGGAGAGGTGAAGACCCTGGAAATTCCTTAATACAGCCTATCGAGGAGGAGGTTTTGCAAGTGGGGGCAGTTTTTCCTACTTAGGAAAGGCATTCGGATGTTCCTTTGAGTCTTGTTCACGCTAATCCAGCATCTGTTTCTATTTCACGAGAGCGATCCGACGAGCAATTTGTTTTGGTATCGATGGAGAAGGGGGGTCTTGGAGGGCATGGATTTGTATTTTTCTCTCCTCAAGCTGATTCCCATCGGGAAGTTTTGTGTAAGCCTTTGGCCATCGACCCTACATCCCCTCCTTTTGTCGCGCTCTCGGCCCAGGTGGATGAGACAGATGGAGCCTTCCCCGGAGGGACTCAAAGACAGTCACTTACAAACTCTATTGGGAGCGATCTTGATCTATTAATGTTGGACCCCGATGCTAATCTGGTCTCTTTGATAGTTGATCGGGGGTTGAAACTGTCACCTGAGGTGAATATTAGTCCTACTTCTAGATCAAACGTGACAGTCCGCAGAGGAAAAGGACGGCAGAGGGGTAAGAAGAAGACTTTTTCATTGAACCAAGAGAGTGGGATCTTGGAGGCTAGTAGTTTCAAGGATATTCCAGTTACCATGGTGATTGACTGGGTCCTTAGAGAAATTGACCCTTCAAAATCCCAGACATGATTAAGTTAATTTACCTAAATATCAGAGGATTGGGGGGGAGGGCCAAATTTCTTTCTTTAATAGTTTATTTTGTTAAAAATTCTCCTGTGCTTATTTTTCTTCAAGAGACTATTCACTCTGTTGTTAAAGCAATCTCTTGGTTCCGGGAGATGTTCCCAAGTTGGCATATGGCTGCTAGAGATGCTCAGGGACATTCTAGAGGGGAGATTGTCATGTGGGATCCTGAATTTGCTTCATTCAAAGATTTTGGCTTCTTCAACGGTATTCTTCTATCTGGCCACTTCAGGGGTTTTAATCAGCGTGTTCACCTGGTCAATTTATATGCGCCATACCATAATAGATCGGCTTTCTAGAGAAGGATGGACTGTAGCGATATTCTTCATCTGGAAAATTTGTTAATTGCATGAGATTTTAACTGTTCTCTTCTCGCAGCTGAGACTTGGGGAGTTCAGGGCAGGCGAGATTCAATGACCCTTTCTCTTTTGAAGTTTTTTAAAGCTTTCGATTTGGTAGATATTCCTATGACTAATCCTGGTTCGACTTGGTTCAACGGAAGAAGGGGCTCTGCCTTGATCAGTAAACATATTGACAAATTTTTTATTAGAGCCTGTCTGCTGGCGCGTATGGAGAAGAGGGAGGCGGCCATAGGTGACATTATGATATCGGACCATAGGCCGATCACACTTGAACGGGCTTTTGATTCAAGAAGGGAGGGGTTCCCATTTTAGTTTAATAGCTTGTGGTTGAAGGACCAGGGGTTCAACACACTGGTTAATGATTATATAGGACAATGCCGAAAGGAAGATGGGGACGCGGTTTCAGACTTTTTGATGAACACCCTTAGAGGGTTGAAACATGAAGTTAAGAAGTGGGAGAGTAAGAAGAATCTCATCTTAAAATCGCGTTACCTTTCCTTTGCGAGGGAGACTGCGACTATGATTAAGGAGATCGAAGCTGGAAACCCAAGAGATGATCTTTGGACCAGACTGAAGGAGGTAGAAATTGAAAAGGAAAAATTCTTGCTGATAGAGGAACAAATCTGGAGACAAAAGAGCAGGGCAGTGTGGCTTGAAGCCGGGGATAAAAACACAAGATTTTTCCATGCCTTCGCAAAGGGAAGAAGAAACAAAAACTCCATTTGGCATATTGATATGGATGGTTCATCTCTAACCTCTTCGGAGGACATTAGGGAGGGTGCGGTCAGACATTTCAATGGTCTATTTAAGGCTGGTAAGCCGAACCTTGCAGGAGACAGTATGTGGGTTATAACAGATTTCCCTCAGATGTTTGGCAACCATGAGAGGACAGGTTTCTTCAAACCTATCTGCAGAGAGGAGATCAAGTCTATCCTCAACTCTTTCTTGAAGGATAAAAGTCCGGGACCAGATGGTTGGACCCCGGATTTCTTCAGGCATTTCTCAGACCTCTTTATTAACCTTATCACGGAGATGGTGGAGGAAGTGAGGAAAACTGGAAAAGTAAAAGGGGCTCTCAATGCTACTTTTCTAGTGCTGATCCTAAAGAAGGAGAAGGCTAATTTTTTTAATGATTTTAGACCGATTTCTCTTTGCAACACCTTGTATAAGATAGTTTCTAAAATTATTGCTGAGAGGTTAAAGAATGTGTTGTCAAATCACATCTCCCCAGAACAATCTGGTTTTCTGAGCAAGAGAAGTATTCATGACGCGGTTGCCACAACTCAGGAGGTCATTCACTCTATTCATTCTAAAAAGATGCAGGCTATGGCCATGAAAATTGACTCAAAAAGGCATTCAACAAAGTTGAGTGGGGTTTTCTCCGAATGATCCTTTACAAGATAGGTTTAGACAGAGATTCAGTAAACTGGATCATGGGATGCATATCTGGTTCATCCATGGTGGTTATCATTAATGGAAAGGCTTCAAAGTTCTTCAAACCAGGCCGAGGGTTGAGACAAGGATGTTCTCTTTCTCCTTTACTTTTTATTCTTGTTATGGATTCCTTGAGCCTAAAGATTAATAGAGTTGTAACCTCTGGGAGAATTAAGGAAATCAGATTATCACACCACATGGAAATTAGCCACAATTTCTTTGTAGACGATGTAATGTTTTTCGGGATGCGTATTAGATCTGTTTGGCAAGTATTCTTCGAAATACTTTGCAGATTTTGTCATGCATCTGGCATGGAGGCGAACTCTGAGAAATCTTGTCTATACCATAATGAGGAGGGGAGAATCATTGCATTAGATTTAGCTCATTTGTTTAATGTCAATGCTGCCCCTTTAAAGATGGGATTCAAATATCTCAGCTTTCAGTTGAAGCCGAACAACTATAGGAATAAGGATTGGGACTGGATGGTAGAGAAGGTGGAAAAGAAGATCAGCGGCTAGACTTCGAGATGGTTAAGTAGTGGAGGCAGGCTCATTATGGTTTAGGCTGTTATTCAGAACATTATGGTTTTCTGGGCCCATCTTTTTGTCATTCCTCAGCTCATATTAGACAAAATTAGAAGGGTCTTCATCAATTTTATCTGGAATGGTAAGGGGGAAAAAAAATCATTTGGTGAGATGGGATCTCATTACGAGACCGAAATCCAGTGGGGGATGGGGCCTAAAAGAGCTGGAGATTTTTGGTAGAGCTCTTTTGCTTAAATCCATGTGGAGAGGTATAAAGTCAACAGGTATTTGGAATGAAATAATCAGATATAAATACCCTGAGTTGGCGGATTTGGAAACCTTATTCAGCACTGGGTGGGATAATAAAAGACATGGTTCGGTTATTTTGAATGGTTTTAAATGCTGCTGGCCTATTTTCCATAATTTCTTGCGATGGAAATTCGGTAACAGTGGCAGGCTTTTGATTGGAGGCTCGAACATGTTTGGGGATGACGGGATTTCTAGGTGCAACGATCAACTTCTCAGACATTTAAATGGTAGGGGATTTTTCTTCTTGAATCTAGTGATTAGGAAGGTTGAAATGGATATCCCGATTTGGGTGACAGGAGAGGAATTAAAGTTACCAAATTGCTTGAAGGGGGACTGGGATTTATATTCGGAGGATCTCAGGGAAAAAGGAATGATTTGGAATTATAAAGGAGACAGGGTTGACTGGAATGGCTCTAGAAAAGATGGCATGGTGATGGTGGGGGAGATTTATAATCAATTGATTAGGAAAAAAAAAATTAGGCTCCGGTTCCTAAGTCAATTACGGAACTGTGGGAAAGCACAACACCACTCAAGATGAAATTATTTTTATGGCTGGTGGTGAAAAACATAAATCTGACTTGGGGAAACCTTAAGAGGAGGGGATGGTATGGGCCGGGTATATGTAGAATGTGTTGGCGAGAAGACGAAGACAATAATCACCTTTTTCAAAAATGTATCTTCGCTAGGAAGGTAATGTATAAGATTTGTGTATTTTTTAAGATGCAGCTTCCATATTTTGATAATTCTACATATTTTATTCAATGGTGGAACAAGAAAAGTATAAATTACAGGAATATCCCTACAATTTTCCACTGGGCCATTTGGTGTGACCGCAATAAGTGGATTTTTAATGGTGTGACAAGCTGCCCAGGGAGAACATCTGCTTTCATTATCGAGTACTGGGAAAGGCTAAAATCCACCATGAAACCTTCGGGGGTTCTTTCTAAGAGGCTGAGATCGATTGAAATTTCCTACCCAGCAGGGTTTTTCGATGGAGCATCCCAGCGATCTCGTTGTGGGTGTGGGGTTTGGTTGAGGCTCAACCCGGAATGTCAGTACAATTTATATTGGTCCGGGAAAAGGGACCAATATGAGAGCTGAAATCCTCGCCTTGTGGGGCTTACTTTGGTTCGCCTCACATCTCTATCTTGAAGATTTATGGGTTTATGGGAATTCAAAGGTGCTCATAGATCATATTACAAAAGGTAACAAAATCACGCCGGGTCATCTCACTTCATGGCTGATCGCATTGACAGGTTAAGGAAATCTTTCAACACTCTCCACTTTAAACATGTTTATCGTGAGAAAATCTCTAAGGCAAATAATCTATCCAAAAAAGGATTGGAGGGGGTTTTCGGAATAATGTACTATGAGCTGTTGTTACCAGAGGGTGAGAAATCCACTGGTATGGTCCATTTTTCTTAATGATTTATTTTCTCCTATTCTGTTTTGGATAATTGCTTTCTTGTTCTCTGTTACAGTGGAGCTAGTAGTTTGGATTAGTGGCTAAAAAATAGAAATCCGATGGATATCAGAGGGCTGATTTGAGCAACAGGGGAGCCTAAATACATTCAAATTTGTCCTCTGCTCTCCTCTAATTGATCCTTTCATAGTTTCTTTGACCAAGTTTGCTGGTCTTGCTTTTTAGCAGGGGGGGACGTTTATCGTTTTCAGTGCTTGATGGATGTAGACCTCCTTTGGTTTTA
Source organism: Pinus albicaulis (assembly GCA_034641835.2). Taxonomy (NCBI): domain Eukaryota; kingdom Viridiplantae; phylum Streptophyta; class Pinopsida; order Pinales; family Pinaceae; genus Pinus; species Pinus albicaulis. The sequence continues at coordinate 1,688,757,429 of CM076581.1, forward strand.
TTCTATGGTGGTCGTGTGGCAGTTAAAGGGGACATTCTCGCTGAAATCAGAGATCCGTTGGATATCAGAGAGATGATTCGAACAACAGGGGAGAATTTTACTTTCAAAATTGATCTCTGCTCTCCTCTAATAGATCCTTTCATAGTTTCTTTGACCAAGTTTGCTGGTCCAACTTCTTAGCTGAGGGGGATGATTATCTTCTTCAGTTCTTGCTGGTTAAAGACATCTTTTGTTTTTTCTGTTGCGGTCGTGTGGCAGTTAAAGGGGACAATTTTCTGTTTTATTTTTGCTGGCTGCGTTTTTAGGAAATTGAATGTATTTCGAATGACAATTAAGAATTTTTTCTAGGATACATGCATTATTATGGAAATTTTTTAGTAATTGAACTGAACAGTATATAACCAGTGTTTTTTCTTCTTGAAAAAAAAAGGTAGTGCCTGATGCAAAACACTACAACACAAACAAGGTAAAATAACGCTACAACACGAACATTTCGTTGATGTTATTGTTCAATAAAGCTTTGTGAGTTGGAAAATTTACAGAGATAAGAGTAATGTTACAGTAATTAGAAGCGGAAAGATTCTGCACGTTCTACCATGGATGGAATTATTGCCTTTCTTCTGTCCTCATTCACTCTCGGTAATTAAATTTCTTCTTTGTATAGGAATGGTAGGCCTAAATATCTGTAGCTTAAGACTGGCATCATAATTGAATCAACTAGAATTATTCACTTCTCCATTGACAAATTGTTACATTGGAATTGTTCGCTTTTTTAAATGTTAATGAATTTGAACTGTTCTGTAGTTTAGAACCTAGAATTTCATGCCAAAATTCATCTTGAAAGCAAAGAAGGTCGTGTAATTTTGTAATAAATGAACACCGTAAAAATATAAATGAGAGTTGTTTCTTATATAAATGAGAACTGTTTTTTTCTTTGTTCCATCCGCAATCTCATATTGTATTTTAACGATTTCGATTGATCTGCAGGGTATTCAATACTAAATACCACTGCAATCTCATTTTGTGCGTCGAATGGGTTTCATCCGCCTCAAGGAGATCGAGGGGCATCGCGAGAGGGCTTGACAGAGGGAGGTACTGCTCTATTCTAGAGTGCTTCCAGTGGCGTCTGGGAGCCTCAGCAACTCTCTTGCCACCTCAGGGTCCAAAGTAATAATAACTGGAGTAGACCCAAAACGCTTCTTGGAACCATGAAGACGAGCCATGAGCAAGGTGAGCAAGTAATTTGTAGTTTATTTGTGCGGAAGGACATGTGAGCAAGTCATTTGTGGGGAAAGGACGTGTGTGTTGAAAGTGAGTGGAACATTAGACAATGACCATTCCATGTGTCAAATTTTTACTTGGTGTAGGAGGATGAAATTAAAGTGCAGGGATGAGGGTCAGGGCAAGGTTGGAGATTTTGGAAGCCAAAGAACAAGGAAGGGACTGCAAAATTTCAGAGATCACATTTGCAAATCGGCGTTTAATGGAAGGTAATAAAATTTTAAAAGAGCAGTGATTGCCCAACCAATTTCGGAGAACTGATGAGGTTCAAGGCAAGGCTGGAGATTTTGGAAGTCAAAGAACAGAAAAGGAACCACAAAATTTCAGAGATCACATTCGCAAATCAGTTTTAATGGAAAGTAATAGAATTTTAAAAGAATGTGTAACAATGTTACACGAGGCTCTAGACACATGAAAACAAGAATGGAAAAGCATGAAGACAGCGTGGCAAACCATGACAGGATCAAGGGCAGCAAACAAGGATGTGATAATTTCTAAAGCAACACGGGTAGATACACAATTATCTCAACAAACAGATCTTTCAAAAGAGAAGACAAAAAATAACAATAGGGATGACGGTCCAAAGAAATCAAAGATAGAGTTGAAGACACTAATGGTTACATATGGACAAGAGAAGAAAAAAATGCAAGTGCTCATAGAGCACATGAAAGAGAATACAAAGAAAGAAAAGACAAGTAAACAAACTTTATCACCAGGGGAATAAGAGATAATGGGAGGAATGAAAGTATTCTCAATTTGACAAGGGACTTTCTGAAAGAGAAATTACATTGGAAAGGAAAAATTTGCCAAGCAAAGAGGGTGGGGAAGATATGTCGTCCCATAAAAGTCACCATGGCAACCGTGCAAGACAAACACCATCTCTTGAGCAAAAAGAAACTCTTGAAAGACTCACACTTCTTCCTGGATGAAGACTTAACCAGCGAACAACAAGAGGAGAGAAGAGAAGAAGTAAAGAAAATTAGGGCAGCGAGAATTGAAGGGAAAATGGCATGGTTGTACAATGGTAAAGCAGTTATTGCAGTGTTTGGGACTCGGGACAAAACAGGGCAGCAAGCTGGCAGTAAAGAAAAAACAAAGAATTCAATAATGGAGAGGAAAACAGCAAGAGAAACATGGATGAAAATGGGCAAAGACTCAAAGTTGAGTCTCATGTGTCAAACTGCGTAGCAATCAAATCCTACCTAGGTCTACCTAAGTTTAGTTTGTTGGAATTGTAGAGGCTACCCTTGGAGGAGGGGACCTACGTTAGGGCTTATTGCGAAAGGTAGAGACATAATTTGTCTCACGAAAACTCATGAACATGATGGTTGCAAAGCTCCCGTGTTTGACAGTTATTTGAAATTAGCGGTTTGGAACAAGGTAGCAGAAAATGGCAAAGGGTATGGGGGAATACTAGTTTTAGTGAAAGAAAAGAAGACCATCACATTCAGATGATGAAATAAGATGAAAATAAACAATATTTATGGCTCAAAATATCAGAGAATGAGAATAACATAAGAATTGCAGCATGCTATTTTGCCCCTCAAGTCTAAAAAAATTACAAAAATAAGGGACTAGACAGAAAGGATCCGTATGCAGCTTTAAAGCAAGATATTGCCGTGTACTATCAACGGGGAGAAGTGCTTTTAGTGGGCGATTTCAATGCTAGAACAATAAATCAGCAAGCTAGTATTTTTTGTTGCAAAGAGGATCATAATCCTATTTGGCTCACTGAAGAGGAGAATCCCCAATGGGGGAGGTGTTCAGAAGATGTCAAAGTTAGCAATCATTTGGAGAAAAATTGCTTACACTGCGTGAGACTTTCAACTTAATTATTTTCAATGGTTTGGACAGATGGAAAAGGTCTGAGAACTTCACTTTCAACACTTAATGGGGCAAATGTCGTTGATTATGTGATTTATTCACAAAGTTTGATAGAAAAGATAGACAAAGTTAAGAGTGGAGAGCATAATTGGGACTTAAAATCAGATCATAGCCTAATTTATATGAAGTTATCATGGGTAGAAAAAATGCAACATAAGAGAAAAACCCAATGCTCTTGACAATCACTACCAAGGGGCAAAATTCTTCTAACACAAGAAAATTGTACTATCTTCAAGATAATGCTGGAGAGATTAATTCAGAAAGAGAAAATTGGTTTCCAAAGCTTCAACAGTCATAAGTTAACAAATATAATTCAAAGGGCACTTGAGAAGTGCAAAAGAGAAAAAAATAGGAAATCGGAATCAAATTGTTTCATTGTAAATGCTTGGTTTGATGAGGAATGAAAAATGGCAAGGAAAACCTTGAAAGACACAGGCAAGGAGAAAATGAATGTAAAGTTATATAAGAAGATACTAAAAATGAAAAAAAATGAGTTCATGCAAACAAGGCGAGAAGAGTTAATATATCTAGGCAAGAATAACCCAAAACTTTTCTGACGGGGACTTCAACCAAGAAAGAAACAAATCGAAAATAATATTACAACCAATCAATGGTTTGAATATGCAAGACAACTCTATGAGAAAGAATCAGAGGTTGAGCCTCCCTCAGGGCTCAACACAACGACAAAGCTCTTCACATTATAGGAGGTGGAGATTGGAATTAAGAATTTGAAAACAGGAAAGGCAAAAGACTTGGTTGAACTTTAAGCAGAATATCTAAAATGGGGAAGGAACACTCTTGCACCGCACATCATGGAAATATTCAACAACATCATTCAACAAGGTTTCCCAAGAGACTGGACAACTAGCCTGGCAATACCCCTTTTAAAAGTGGAGACATTAATAATCCGTCCAATTATGGAACCACTATGATCAATCCTTTGTTTGCAAAGCTCTTCGACATGGTAGAAAATAGAATCAATAAATGGGCAGAAGTAAAAGAAAAGAGGGCAAAAGTACAAACGAGTTTTAGGCCAAAGCATTCTACAGTGGATCACGACATCACGTTGAGACACATTATTGAAAAGGTTTAGGGGGATAAAGAAGAAGTATTATGCTGTTTTGTTGACTTCAAAAAGGCATTTGACACAGTCCCTAGAGATAAGCTGTGGCGTAGAATGGAAGAACTTGAAATTCCTTTGCATTATAGAGCTGTTGTCCATAGACTTTATGAAGAGGTGAAAGTCAAAATTATAACCTTAGTGGGTATTTCAGAAAGATTTAGAAGTGACATTGGAATCAAGCAAGGTTGCCCTTTATCCCCTACTCTTTTTGGTTTATATATTGATAAATTGGAAGAGTGGCTAAATTTGCAAGGTGGGGATGGTGTTCGGTTGGGGGAGTTTGTGATAAAGCTTCTTTTATATGTTGATGATCTTATATTGATTTCTAAATTGGTCCATGGATTGTAGATGCACCTATATGCCCATGAGCATTTTTATAGAGCAAGTGGGGATGCAAGTCAATATTAGCAAGACCAAGATAAGGATTTTCTCTAATAAAGGGAAGTAGAGTCAGCGTACATTCTTTTTTGAAGGCAACATTCTTGAAGAAGTAAATGAGTACAAATACCTCAGGATTGATTTCAACAACAAACTTAATTGGGAGGACTACAGAAAGAAGAGAATCTTAGGAGGGTGGAAAGCATTATATGCTCTTCAAAACAGATGTAAAGAGGCAGAGTTATGGGATTGGAAAATGATTAAAGTGCTTTTTGGACTCCTAATTTGTCCAGTGATACTATACGGGTGTGAATTATGGGTTAGCAACACTGCTGTCTCAAAATGGAAGCAAATTGAGAAAATCCAAAAACGCTTGATCATGAGCAAGTTCAAAATAAAAAGTTCAGTACCTTATGAGATAATGTTGAGTGAAACAGGAGCAACTCCCATCGAAGCAATTGTTATGGTGCGGCTCATAAGATATCTAAAAAGAATTGAGCAAATGAGAGTATGTGGATGGCCTAATGTTATCTTCAAGGAACGCATGAGTGAAAGAAAGAAAACATGGATGAGAACACTACACATGGATGCAAAAATAGAATATCTACCTCAATGTTTGTCCCACAAATAGAAAGGAGCTAAAGACTTTTGTTATAGAGAAGTTTTGTAAACAGGTATGGGGAAAAGAGTTGGGTAGAAAGAAGTACTACATTGAAGAATTCAACCCTACGTATGATCTCCAACAAAAAGAGTACATTGGAGCTAACATTCTGTGGAGGGCAAAGGTTCTTATTGCTCAATTAAGAACCAACTCGCATCATCTTCGGTGTGAAACAGGACAGTGGAAAAGGCCTAAAGAAGCTTGGGAAGAACGAGTGTGTACATTTTGCACGTTCGGGGCAGTGAAATCGGAAAATCATTTTATTTTGGAATGTGATGTGTTCAAAGACACGAGAGAAAGCTATGGGAATATGTTAGGATCAGTGTCTTGGCATTGTCTTTTCAGTGATGAGATTGTTGAAAGGTTGAACCAACTCATCATCAATTTGAATAAGAAAAGCACTGAAATGCAAAAGGTGAAAAACAGGGAACTCATTGTCCCATAGACTATTTTTAGTCTCGTGGACGTTAAAATTTCATTTTATTTCATTATAGGGAATGCCTCCCCGTAATTATATCATGGTAAGGACACAAGTTTTCGTTTTAGTTTCAATATTAGTGAGAGGAAGTCCCACTCCCATCCACGTGGCCTCCTCCTACGCCCTCATCTATAAGTACATTGTAAAAACATTTAAAAGACTCACTTTGATTTTAAACATATATATTTAGTTTATTTTTTATTACAAATAATTGGTTTTCATTTTAATTATTTTTAACAATATTTGATTCAATTAAAAATGGTTATTATTATTATTATAATTATTAAAATCTAAAATAGCTTTAATTGTTTTTTTAAGCTTTGCACGATTATATTTTCATCATGTTCAGTATATCATCTCAATTGGGACAGGAATTGAACCAGTGACTTCACATCAAACACTGTCTTAACAGAGCACTCGATCACCATCTATCCAAGACCATGTGGAAAAAATAGATTTAAATATATTTATTAAAATAGAACTTTAATAAATATTCTCCAAAATCTTAAATGAAATACATAAGCATTGTGTCTTTTCTAGCACTTTATTAGTTTTGATGACACAATGTTGATTGGCAATATCTTGAGTTTTACTCAACAAAATTGGGCAAATGAGAGTTCGTTGGAAAGTTGATTCCATGGAGAAGGATCTACACGTGGTTGCATGACTAGATTTGGTCATTAACAACTTCGAAAATTAGCAAAAATAATAGATCCGAATTTGCAACAAAAATTAATTTCCTAAATTTTAGAAAAAATTTATTGCCCTGAAGCTTCTTGCTATTGCAAATTCGTTTCTGATGATTATTTTTTCCAAAGAAATCTCCACAGGGAACATTCAAAAGCAAGGGAAAACATATATTTGGTCGGATAAATTTTATAAAATTGGATTTGTATTTGTCAATTTGTTTTCACACTTTCAGAAATCTGAGTTTTTCTCTTAATTTTTCATTTGTTGATTTTTTGCAAAGAGATGGTGGAAGTGACAGAGGCAAAAGGATTTGGAGCAATTACATTGAAGCAACAAATAAAGAAGAGGAAAATTTACAACTCCAAAATCATGGATCTAAACTGTCTTTCAAGACTTCTCCTTTTTTGGAAGTTCAATTGTAATTATAAATTAATTCTGAGAGGAGAGGGGGTTCCAAATCTGGCACTATCGAAGGCAAATTCTACAAATAGAAGAACACACAGGCATTTTTGTATTAGGGATATTTTGTTGTAGGATTTTCTTTTGGAAATTGTAAGGGGAAGCTTTGCAGAGAGACAAAATTTTCCTTGTGCACTAATGTAAGAGTGAGTTTTCCTTTCCGTAAATAGATAAAGTTTTTGAGTTTCTTAAGGAAGAGGTTATGCATTCTTGTTAAACCAATTCTTGAAGGAATTTGGAATTTAAAAGGACTGTACAAACCCATTTCAGAGTAATAATACAACCTGGGTATTCTTTGAACTACTATAAGAATTTATGGGTTTATTGTTGTCTTTGTTGTGTGTTCTGATTCCAATTATTTTCTGTTAAAGATTAGCATGAATATTAACATTGGTACTATTGTGATTTCCATCTGTTTATGTTGATTTATCTCTGTGAAGCTATTGAAATCTAATTAATGGATCCAATGGAGCTTGTTAGCAATTTACTCATAACTATTTATCAGTAAACTGTAATCTTGTTTGGCTATAACTGTTATTGTGTTTAATGAATTATTTCTTGAACATAATAACAAACTTAATATTGAATTCATTCATGATCAAATTTAATTTTATGTAAGGTGTTTTGATAACTATTTATCAAGTTTATCTTACTGCATATTTGTCTGAACTGCGTACCAATCACATGAACTACTTATGTGATTTGTAAGCATATCTTCTTTTTTTTCTTTTTTGTAAATCAAAATTCTATTCATTCTTCCAAAAAGAGGTACACCAGTAGAAAGATGCAGGTAGTCTCACCCAGACAAGATTTGCTGACTACCGTTATCAACATATGACAATGAAACAGAAAAACATCAAGAGACACAGTCCACAACTTGAGAGGCCATAAGCACCATAAAGATGGATTAATAGTGTTTCTTAATTCAATGTTCTTCAAAAACTGAGTCAATAAGACAGATGAAAAGCATTGACAAGGATCTTAGGAGCAAGAAGATTCAATAAGATAAAAATAAATTAAAGGTCGTGATATGGTTACTAACGAAATGGTATCCCACACCAGGAGAGCTATTATGACAGGAAAAGGACATGGGATTTGGAGAAGGTAAAGAGCAAAGAAAGTTAGGAAGAAGGCTTATGCATGCGTAGAAAGAAATTTGCAACCACCTTCTGAAAAACTTTATCAATCCTCTGGCATTTAAGACCAGAAGTGATCTTAAAGTTTTCAACTATGTAAAGGAACAGGAAAGGTCAGACATGTGGACTCTTTGATTGATATAAAAACAATATGACGATTGAGTACATCCAAATATCTTGGTTGGGTTATTGTCATTGTTGATTTCACCAAAAAAGTGCAGGAACTTTCTCCACCCCCTGCTTCAACAACCCTTAGTTCTTCCTGAACCTGCACAAAACTGTTCACTTCCCCCCAAAAAAAATTGAGGCGCTTGGAATGGATGGATAGCAAACACACTTCGAATTAAGTGTTAGCATGGAGGTGAGAGACCTCAGCCAATTCAATTTTTTAATAGCAACTTAAAGTACTTGGACGTCCATGAATTGGCATGGCAGACACATCCTCCTTGTTATGTTGGGCATAAGAACTCATATCCTTCTGAAATCTGCCACCTCTTTACTCTGATAGTACCCCTCATACTTCCTAGTACCTATAGGTTGGACATGGTCCCCATTGGAGACTTTTGAGCAGACAAGGCTGAAAGCCGTAGATGGTGTCTGATGAAAGGGATGACTGAACATTTTGGAAAACCCCAGGGTTGATCAACAATGGGGTCTGCCAGAGGTATGTCAGATGGGAGGGTTTTCAGAGCATGACGTTGCCAACCGGTGAACATTGTTCACGAATTAACTTGCTCCCTTTGTGAGCTACTGTGATCTATGAAATCAACAGTAACCAATACAGTTTATTTGATCTTTGCATGTCTGTTTGTGCAGCTACAAGCAGATCTAAAAAATAAGAGCATAATCACTCTACAACTTTCGCTTTGTACATCAATAGAACAATGTAAATCTATCGAGCCTACAAAAGAACCTAAAAATTTGCATCCCAAAAACAGGCCCAAGATGTGCAACCATACAGCAGCATAATGAGCTCCCTTTTAGTGCATCCTTGTTGTGAATGCCAAAATCATCTTTCAATACCAGCCACAGATGGCAAAAGTATTTAAGATTTAAAAATATGTTTCAGCCAAATACGGAAAACAACTAATTCTACATTTTAAAGGAATACAACATCACTGTCGCTTATTTGAAGCAGTTATTGAATGGAAACAGACTGCATTAATCACCTCCAAATTGGTAGGTAACTGGTAATATTTTACACGGATAGAATCCAGGCTATATTTTACACAGAAAGAACCCTAATACAATATTCTTATTGAGTACCTTGTCAACTATGACCAAAACTTGCTACTTGATCTATGGTATTGGCTAGACATGAAAGAAGGTCAGCCAACTGATTCCGCTGCTCTGGATTGAGTCCTCCATCCTGCCTCTTCGCAAAATTATCAGTTAGTAATGATAGGCCTTTTTTTAGCAATGACATTCCCTCTTTAATTCCATCTGAATACTTTATTTTCTGCTTGCCATTTTCATTTGCATCAATTTCCATTTCGTGAGATTCACAACATTTTTCATTATGCTCCTGCCTTGTGGAAAACTTTCCAGGCATCTGCAAATAACTCCTGAGGATTTCAGTTTGTAACAAGCCTTCTCTTTTGAGGAGATTCTTCTCCTCCTTACTGGCAGAAAGGGAGGTTAGGGCTCCTTCCTTCACTAGAAAGGACTTCAACTCAGACATAAATTGCTCAACATCACTTTTTTGACCCGATTCAGTGTCAAATGACAGAGCTGCATCCAAAGGTACAAAGCGCCACAATTCATTGCAGGAAGTTCGTGCAGCAAAGTACCCAAAAGAAGCAAGACCAAGATGAACACCAGCCCAATGTCGTTCTCTCAATATTAGATGGTATAGTTTCCAAATTGCCTTACTTACAGCATTTCCTTCATCTTCAGGTATTTCCACCGCACTTAAACTTGCAAGAAATGAAGCAAGTGCTGGTTTAAGTTCTCTTGGTGCCTCATCCAAGGTTGAATCACCAGCGGTAACAAGACCATCTAAAGTGGTTAGAACCTCCCAAATATCGGTAGATCTAAGCCTATGACTCACATATGAAATTGCTTCCAATGCATGGCTTAGGAGATTACTGTAATAATGTCTTTGTGAACTCTCTGCAGCTGATCTGTATGCATTCATAATAGCAACAGCGAGCTTTGGCACTTTATGAATGCATTCATCTTCAATTTGAAGGAGATCTTCACTTTGACTGCAAAAAGAGCAATAGAAAAATGACATCAACACATAGTTTTCTTGAACCACTGTAAATGCACAAAATGTATCAAAATTGTTTATATGGGGACTCGTGCATACCACTGAGATAAAATGAGTGACAACAAATATATAGGATCTTTTGGTAGAGCTGAAGACACATTTGGAGAACATCTAGAGTTCAATCCACCCAATCTCTCACCTAATTTCATTGCAAATTCTGAAAATGCACTTGTAATCTGCATAATAGCTTGTTTCTTGGACTTTTCTGACAATAAATGCAATGGAAATCCTTCCTGTAACAAAATTGCAGTAGTCACAGAGGAATTTGATATGATGTCACCTCCACTTAATAAATTACGGTAAACGAGCTCCACAGTGGATTGGGGTACATGTTCTAGAATTGTACATAAAGACCTGGCAAGCTTTCTCAAAGACTTGTGAGAACAAGATATAGAGTTGGAAGGCACAAGCGTTTTGATGAGTGAACAGAGAATATTAATGTTCTGTTCAACCAAATCCAACTGAGCATGGCGCACCATAAAACACCAAAGCTCTAGAACAAGTTCCCAACAAAGGGCATGTGGGTGAACTATATTCCGAAATAGGAATGATTCAACCTCCATCCATGCTGTGCTTGGAGAAACCGCAATTAAAAACATTTTCATCACATGCAATATAGAAGGAAACATGAACTTCCAAGTAAAATTTGTTGTAGAATCTGAACGAGAAATATTTGGAAATTGAGCCTGCAGTGTGGATACATAAATGTCTTCTTGAACCATGGCATCTAAAAGCCAATCAAGCTTTTTTGATATACCAAGCACAACCTCAGCTCCAAGATCTGACGGGTTTTGTAAAAGATTGAGAAGCACAGCTAATCGTCCAAACAATAAAATTCTCCTGTCTTCCTTCTTGGAAGAAAATAATTCACCTAGGAAGGTTTCCTCTCCTTGAACGTCAGCAGCACTTTCCTCTGATGATGCACTGTTAACGTTTGGAAACAGTCTGTCAAGAACTTCCAATTTAAATTCCAACCCTGCTTCACCAGAACTTAGTAACAAACATAGAAAAATGAAAGATGTGGGCTCCAAAATCTCTGCCAATGCCTCAGATGCAGCTTTCAGATGTTCCTGATTGCTTAGCACAAAGCGCAGAGTTGAGATCTTCAAGACACATGATACGATATCATCATAGACTCTGAAGGCTTGGCATGGATAGCTAGATGAAATTCGTACAGCATTTATCAGATAAAACTTTATAGGAATGCAGGACCTTCTAGCTTCAGTATCTGTGACAGAATGCAAATCGGTGTTACCAACTGGAGACTGCAGTATCCATAATTCTGCCGAAAGCTTCAACGAATCAGTGGCCAGAGATATCAGGGTTAAAATAATGTTTGATATGTTCACTTTGCTAGCCATAACCTCCTTGCCAACCTCTAGTTGTAGCAAGGATACAACGCCTTTCCATGATATGTTCAGAATTGTAACCAAATTCCCTCCACCCGTAGCTGCTAATATTCCCAGCTCATATAAATTTTCTATTGTACAGGATGCTATATGAACAATATGAGGCATGACTTCCTTTCTGCCATCATTTACAGAAATGCCATCTTTCTGATAAGTTTGCATCAGGTCAGAATTGGAATTTATACTCCTGCAATAAATGGATGAGAGTCTTATTGCTGCACCAAGGAGCTCCTGCCCTGCTTTGAGAATTTCTGATTCAGAATGCATTTTCTGCAACATCAAAAAAAGCCCAAAACCATAGTAAGGATAAGTTTAAAATGTTCATCCCAGTGGTGTGCATGAAAAACATCTACTGCTACTATAATATTTCAATCACTCCAATTGTGTATTTAATTACCCAACCATTTTGATGCCATTTTATAATTATGTTTCAATTCCAAGTGTAGTACTTACTATTCTTTAATGTTCCTGCCTAAAATTAAGAGACAAAAAGGGACAAATTCGTTTTGACAGAGCCAAAAATGCATTCAAGCCTCCATTAAATGACTGCCAGAGAACGAGAATAGTTCCTAGTTCTGAGAGATAACATTGATAATACTGATTTAATGTATACCAATACTTCCAAATATCAGCATTCATTACATAACAACTTCAAAATTCTAATTTGGTTCTAAGAAATATATATGTTATACTGGGTAACTCGAATTTCGGGAGTAGACAAACTTTCAATGAGAATATCAATGCCAGGCAATAAGCTGAAATATCAGACAGGATTTGAAACACAATAGGAAACGAAATTGTCAGTTTACTACATACTGGCCCAGAGAAAATGAGCATAATAATGGTGCTAATTACTAAATGGTAAAAATATCAGAAGAGACAAAAATCAACAAAATATAGAGTCTGTATTAGGAAGAACAATCCACAAATATGATATTGTTGGTACAAGTAAACATACCTTGATATCAGAAATTGAATCTTTTATCAGGTTCAGCTGCTCTGAAATAAAATCCTCCACTACCAATAAAAACTGATCCTCAAACAAGAAAGAACACTTTGCCAAAGCTAAAGAGGTAGCAGAAGCAAAGTTCAAAGATCCCAAAAGCAACTGCAGCAAGACAAATCTCTGTTATAATGAACTCCCTATAAACAATATTGTTATGTACCCACAATAACATGCACCAAAAGGCATGAGTTGTGAGTGATAGAAACTGTAAAAGTAACACCCTTGAACAATGATCTTTATGTTTGTAGATTGCACTGTTTTGAGTCAAAATGGTTTGAATTTTTGTACGCATGCTGGTTCTCATTTATCTGGAAAAAAAGAAAGAATTTGAGCTAAAAACATATATATTCACCCCATCCAAATTCAAGATGCTCATGTTTCATCATTCATCTGCCATTCTACTTCCCAAATAGGAAAGGTAACGAGAGTATACTTAATATTTATTGCTGAAAATTTTGAATTGGTTAAAAGTTCATCAAAAATATCTGAAATAACCAATAATTTTTCAGATAATCAATAAATTTGAGTGACATGGGCCCTATCTGCATAATTGAAATAACTCTAGCATGTATTGGTACTTTCACACCCTCCTCTTTAAAAATGTGCACAACTATGTCCATACAGCCAAAATGAATAGAATGCCTTAAAAGATTAAGTCCAGAAAAAACTCAACACCATAATTCTGCTCACTACAATGCAATAATCGAGAACAGCAATTATTGCTTCTACAGATGCTGTCACACTAGCTGGAAAAATGAAGACTCGATGGTAATTGCCCACCAGCCAATTGAAAAAAAAATAAAAAAATATCAAACTACCAGGAGCCTACGAGTAATTATGCCATACATGTTCTATGCAATGTTACATTATCGTTATTGACAATTTATCGCCAGCGGTCCAAATTTTAAATTATTAGCGCAATATCAGGGAAAATATTAGAAATTTTCAGGAAAGTTTAAAAAATACAAAAATAATTTGTTAACTTCTAAAGCAACATCAACATTAAACAAACACATTGGCACATAAATATGAAAATAAAATTGATATATATGATGTATAAGATGTCGAGTGGTACATCAGATATCGATACTGAAATATGATATTTGTCCTGAGTCAAATTCTGACAGGATGATACAAAATCACAGCAAAACAAAAATAAATGTATCTCATGGGATGAATCATGGCAATGAAAACAATGGAATTCCTGTTGTTTGCTTGATGGAAAATGGTCACAGCATCCTCAACAATATTATCAGAACCAACCAGTTGACCCCAACAACTTGATCTGTACCAAAACTGGAAAAAAACTGGACCAAAAGACCGGACGACTAAAAAATGCATAAATTATTCAAATTTTGAAAAACCAAAGGATAAAAAACATAAAATTCATGTATATCCATATAAATTCAAATCGTTATACACAAATAAATACATAACATCAAAATCACTGGCTATATTAACATGCCTAAACAGTGATTTTACTTTAGTGAAGGGTACATTTTTCCTAGGGTCATGACAAAGGAGTTCAACAATAAAGGCCACCAACACCAAGGTGCATAGAGAGCTTGGTGCTCTTGATTAAATGTCAGTTCCAAATGAAATCCAAAGCGGTTGAAACCACTCTCAAAAATCCTAAAACAATTAATGGTAATGTTAAAAATTTAAGTAAAAGGATGAACATGAAATATAAAGAAGAATGTCACTAAAGGTGATAATGACGGAGACAACATGATAATTTCCAAAATATCGCAATAATATTTCAAAAGGGAAAATTATCGCGATTTTTACTGATGATGTTATCGCAGAGGTTGGTTTTGGTGATATTATCGCAATAATTTTTATAATATCATGATAAATGCAATATTGGCAGCATCTTGTGTCTCCCATATTACTGGCTAGGCATACTGTAGAGTGGTCCAAAAAAGCAGCCAAATCTTTCTCCCTCTTAACTTTGACCTTGATATGCAGCCATAGTTAATGTTTCGACAGGAAGTTGCATTACATAAATCACTATGTTTCTCCAAGGATTAGGGATGGAGGGGCATAGGGGATGCGACGTAGCCCCTCCCAAAACAAAAATCTGAAAATGTGTTAACATATCAAATAATTAATAATAATAATAATCACTAATAACACCACCTGATGCAACAAATTGCAATTTGAAACTCAAATAGGTGAATATTGACTTTCCCCTTACCAACTTAGAATGAAAATAAGACAAGCATAGATCCATCTTAACTCCGGATCTACCAAGAGCCAAGAGGGATAAAATCTCTCAAGATGCAAACACCTTTTTGAGTGCAAAACTTGAGGAAAGGTTTGCACCTTGAGAGATTTGATTTCTCTTCGCTCTTGGTAGATCTAGAGTTAAGATGAATTAAGCTTGTTTTGAACAAACAAATGAAATGTTTTAAATATAGCACATTTTTAATTTTCACTTGTTTTGTATAATATATAGAATTAATTTTGTTTTTAATATTTATTAAAATGTTACATCTTTGTCTCTCTCTACACACACAAACACACTATACATTGATTTTTTTTCTTTTTTTCCGAGGTATACATTGAATTATTTTTGTTATTAATATTGTTACCACTCAAACTAGCAGGGGTCCTAGGAGGGGATCTTATAGGGCAACTACAAGGTCAAGGGAAACAACGGAGCGATAGCGCACTGTCGCCTCAGCTAACGCTCCCTGCTCTTTACGGACTTTCACCGATGTGAGGAGACCCAGTATAAAAAGGAATCACTAGATGAATGGAACAATGAGAGGGCAAGGAGCGATTCCGAAGGCCTATTCACAAGAGAGACTCAATTATATGGCTTTCTTGCTCGGGAAGCAACGTGATATGTGTTGAGTTTTTTTAGTAGTGGGGTAGGCATCGGATGTGCTCTAGCTCCCAAAATTTGTGGAGGGACTAGAGTACATGAGATCTCCAAGACCCAGAAAGGGATTTGGGAAATTCCATCCAGTTTGGAAGATAATTAATTAATTAATATTTTAATTAAGGACCCTAAGTCTAACTTGGGAAAAATAAAATATTAAAGGTAATTAATTAACAATTTTAATTAAGGACCCTAAGTCTAGCATCAACCATCTTCTAGAGTTCTTCCTTAACCAAGGGAGTGAGTTTGGGGTTCATTCATCTTAGTTTTTGCTTAACACGCTTTGCCCCTTCCTTGAGAGGAATGTTATGTTGAATAATCTCGAGGCTATAGGCTTTTAAACCATCGTACGCCAAGCAAAGACATCTTTGAATTCCATTGACAATTTTTAGAGCTCATCCCTTTCCTCTTTAGTCAAGCCTTTCCCGATCTTTATTATTTGGGGAGAGGTTTCGGATCCAAGGTTGAGATCCAATGTATTAAGTGATTCTTGGTTATCAAGCTTGGTGATGCTAAAGTCATTCCTATCGAAATTTTGTTCGTTAATTATATCCCTAGCTCTCTTGAGGGGTTCTTCATGGTTTTGAAGGAAGTTATTTATGTCTTGGTCGATTTCGAAAATAGGCCAATGGTATTTGTAATCAGGAACAGAGGGCCTGTGAATGGTATCAACTACACATCTCCATTTTTTAGACATATCATTATTAATAATTAAGGAAGTGGGTGTGGTTATTACTAAGGTATTGGCCATGTCATTGAAGGATCGATGTAAAGCTCGAAAATACACTTCCTTATGTGGAAATTTCAACTTGAAATCCTGCAACATTATCTGATATTATTTCTTCTGCTTATTATTCAGAAATAAGTTATTTTTGAAATCTCTTCAGAAAATATTGAAATAAATTCAAATTTTGACTTCACAATTACTGTGCAAATCAACAAGGAAATACTAGCAGAAGAATGACAAATATTTTGGACAATTGCCCCCGGAAAAACCCAATGTGGGAAAACCGATGCAATAGATGAGGGTTTCTATTATTCTTCAGCAAAAATCTTCTTGTACAATTTACAATCAACAATAACGAAGAGAAATTCTCTCTGATAACACTGGAGAAATTCCTCACAAATATTCTGATGAGAAATGACCTCAAAATGACTCTCATGGGCCTCCTGCGTCTTCCTTGCGCTGGCTCTGCGTGAGGACTGCACAGATCTGCGTCACCATTGTGTTGTCTTCTGCGTTGGCCCTTCTTGCCAATGCGTCACCTACTCCTATACCCCAGATTGATGTTGAACCCTCTCTGTCTCTCCTCATGCAACTCTCCCTCTGGATCGATTTTCTCTTGCTGAACTTCAGCCACTAAGAAAATTGATTTTACTTGGGCAATTGAGTATCTGCACTAGTGTGTTTTCCAAATGACCCTCAAGTCCTCCTCTATAGTCTTCTCGTTGAGATATCAACGACCGAGATTAGATCTCTAATCAACGGCTAAGATCATAACTTGACTTGATCCATATTCTCTAAAAGATTCACACTTTGTTTTATTAATACCCTTTAATTATTTAATTTCCGTAAGTTTAAACTTAGAGCCTCCATTAAAATAATTAATTATTTTAATAAAACATATTCCGAGTAAAATTTTCGCAAACAATTTCTAGGTTCTTTGGAATACATGTGTCTAAGCCTCTCCACAAAGTTTGAGACGTAGAGCACTTTCGATGCTACCAAAAATCAACACTCCCTCTTAGCGAGAAAGGTGCTCTAACAATAAGGCTGTTGCATACTGCTCTGACCCTGAAGCATCCTCGGCGCTGCTGATGTCTGACAACCTATCCATCAACCACTACGTTGTTGTTGCTACAGTACCACTGCTCATGACACTGCCATTGCCACTGCTACATACGTACTACAACTCCCTCTCAAATGTTGCTTCTTCCGTTACTGAAACAAATTATCAATCATCCCCATCTTTTCCCTGAAGTGAATAAACTTTGTTCTCCCTAGGGCCTTGGTGAGAATGTCTGCTACCTGATCCCCTGTGGGAATGTATTGCAACTGCATTGCTCCTCGCTGAACATTGTCTCTAATAAAATGACACAAGATGTCAATGTGCTTCGACCGATCATGAAAAACAAGATTCTCAGAGAGCTTGATGCAACTCTAATTATCACATAGAATATTGGTCACTTCCATCTTCCTTCTAAATAAATTCACGAGCAATTTTCTAAGCCATATGGCCTCACACAAAGTTGTGCTAGCTGCCATAAATTCTGCTTTAGTTGTGCTCAGTGCTACGGACTTTTGCTTCTCACTGCACCAGGAGGTCATACCTGATCCAATGTTGAAGAAGTACACTATGGTACTTTTCCAATCTACCAAACTTCCTGCCCAATCTGCATTTGTGAACCCACGTAGAGTGATCTCATCGCATTAAGTGTATTTTAATCCATATTCGACTGTCCCTCGCACATATCGAAGAACGTGCTTGGCAGCTGCCGAGTGCGCCCTCTTTGGTTCTACCATGAACTGACTAAGGGAATTAACAACGTAGCAAATGTCTAGCCAAGTGTTGACCAAATACATGAGAGATTGTATGAGTTGCATGTACAAAGTGGGGTCCACTTCTTTATCTTCAGATGCATCAATTTTCTTCCCATTGGTAATCATTAGAGTAGCCATAGGTCTACAGTCAAGCATTCTAAATCTCTTTAGAATTTTTGTAGCATATCTCCCTTGCCCAAGGAAGATTTCTCCCTTCTGCTGCCAAACTTCCAATCCCAAAAAATAGTGCATCAACCCCAAATCCTTCATGTCGAATTCTTCTGCCAGATTCTTCTTGCAATCTATGATGAACCTAGATTATCTTGTCAAAAATAGATCATCTACATATAATACCAAAATGAGAGGCTCATTCTATATTGTGAGATAGTATAGATTGGGATCAACGTCACTCTTGACAAATCCCATCTGCTACAAGTATCCATCAATTCGACCATGCCATGCTCTAGGTGCATGTTTCAGTCTATACAGGGTTTTCTTCAGCCTACATACATGAGTTTTCTTCTCATGTGTTTCGAAGCCTTTCGGCCTAAGTCACAATACATGTCCCTTAGAGTCTCGTGTCCCGTATTTTACGTGTCTGACACGAAACGTGCCCTAAAACCTATCGAAAACGTTTTTCTTCGTGTCCTCCAATCAAGACATGTGTTTTGGACGTGGAAAAAACGTGCCCTAACATTTTTGGCTCTAAGGACGTGTCCCATGAAAAGTGGCATTTAAAACCTGCAACATGGTTTATTTTTTCATTGTTCGTCGCCGAAGTCAAGTTCACTCGTTGTCGAAACGAAATTTGTTGTGCAGTGTGAGGAATTCCATCACATTTGAGCGAAATGCTCACAACTTCACATTGTGAACACAATTCACAACTTCGCATCAATCTAGACCTGGAGATGCAGGAGACGAGCATTCGCGTGCTTTGCTGAGAGTTTAGGGCACTTAAGTTTCCTGTAAGTTGTGTTATAGCCTATGTAACTTAACTTTATTATACACCATTGACCACATTCTATGACCAATGACCACATATAGAACGTGTGTTGAAATAAAAAGCCCACCTCCTCATCATGTGCTCACTGCGCACTACACCTTCGAGGTCTAAAGGGAGGGAAAGCTCGATTAACGCTCTGGTCAACAATAAAGTTTGAACACATTAATTTATAATTTATAAACTACCTTATGTGAAGTTTAAACATGATTGAACCTGTTTGAAGTTAATAACAAAAGTTATAACATGAAAAATGGACATTAAACTGTGAACATTATTGATGTAGTAAATTAATAAATAGTAAATAGTGTATACTAAATACTAAATAGATATCATCATGATTCATATCTATATGGTTCAAGCACTATATTTCAGTATTTTTTTAATATATATATATAACATGTCCCTTGTGTCCTGTTTTTGGGGTCGTTGTGTCTCGTGTCGAATACTCGTATTTACGTGTCCTCCGTGTATCGTGTCCTCGTGTCATGTGACTTAGCTTCCAGTTGTTCGATGTAAACCTCTTCTTCTATCACCCCATTCAAGAATATAGTCTTGACGTCCATTTGGTGAATCTCCCATCCCATCTGCGCTGCAAGGGATATAATGGATTTGATAGAGGTATATCTGGCTACAAGGGCAAAGCTTTATTCATTGTCTATCCCTTCTTTCTGAGCATATCCCTTAGCCACAAACCTAGCCTTGTACTTCTCTACGCTGTCGTCTGCAGCGTACTTAATCTTGTAGATCCATTTGGAACCTACAACTGATCTCTCATGTGTTGTCGGTACGACTTCCCAAACATCATTGGTCATGATAGAGTTGTACTCCTCTACCATAGCATCTACCCAGACTTGATGTTGAATGGGTCTGAAAGCCAAAGGGCATGACAACCTGTGCTACTAGTGCTTGGTATCTGTTAGGTTGTCTACACTGCCTTTTCTCGGTTCTAGGAGCCCCAACAAACTCCTTTGTGTCCCTCAGCGTCTGTCATACTTCTCTATTGATTATGCCACTGGCTATGGGTGGCTCAATCATCTCCTCTTCCTATTGTCACATCTGCTGCGAGCTATCTGGATTTTCTTCTCTTGAAGAAATACTAGTATTGGTCATAGTACTAGATCCTAATGGTTGTCCATCTGTTGGATCTTCTCCTAGCTACCACTGGACAAGAGGTTCATCTTCAGACTGTTCTTCGGTAGGCATTTCACGGTATTTTCTGGAGGCTCGATCCTCCATGAATTTCACATCCCTCCTTACTACAACTTTTCTATTACCCGAAATGTAGATTTTGTATGCCTTGGATGTCTCGCTATACCCTTCGAGATACCCCTTTTTAGGACTTTGATCTAGTTTGCTCTGTTTCTCGTCTGGAATGTGGCAATATGACACTCCCGAAAATCCTGAGGTAGCTTACCTCCGGCTTCATCCCTGTGAAGACACTCTCGGGTATTGTCTTGCCCAATGCTCTGTGAGGGGTCCTGTTTTGAATATATACAGTTGTGTTGTATGCTTCTGCCAATAGAAATCTAGGCAGATCCTGGTCAAACAGCATTGCCTTTGTTGCCCCAACAATAGCCTGTTCTTCCATTCTGCAACTCCATTCTGCTCCGGATTGTAAGGAGCAATCCATTGTCTTTTGATGCCCTCCCTTGCGCAAAAATATGTGAATTCCTTATTAGTATATTCACCACTGTTACCTGAGCGCGATACTTTGATTTCCTTCCCAGTCAGATTTTCTACTAGAGCTTTAAATTCTCCGAACCTGTGAAAGACCTCATCCTTGGTCTTAAGGAAGTAAATGCAAGGTTTCCTGGAATGGTCATCTATGAAAGTGACAAAATATTCACTTCCACCAAGAGCTCTAGTGGACATCGGTTCGCAAATATCTGAGTATATTAGTCCCAATAAACTTTTTGCCCTATTGTTGCTCCTAGAATATGTTGCCTTAGCATATTTGCATAGAACGCACCCTCTGCATACGTCATCATGTCTGGTACTAAGAACTGGAAGTCTCATAACTGTTTATTCTCAAAGCTCCATGGTGTAGATGCCACATTCGTCTGTGCCATAGTTCATTCAAATTTGACTCACCACTTAGATTGCTGCCTAACAGTGCCATTGGAGACTTGAGTTGCAACTTGTATAGTTTGTTGCTTCGAGTCCCAATCTGAGCTTTTTTCTTCCAGCTTGGATGTTTGACATAGAACTTTCTTCCGGTAAAGTATACATCGCATCCCTTGTCTTGCAATTGAGACACTGAAAGTAAATTCATTCCCATACCTGGCACATGCAGCACATTAGTCGCTCGGAGACTCTCTCATGCTTCTGTATGAAATGTTGCAGTCCCTTTTCCCGCAGGGGTACACTTTATCTTGTTTCCCATAGTAATTTGGAAATCCATTTGTTCTTCTTGATAGCTGGAGAAATGATCTCTTTCTCCTGTCATATGAGTTGAAGCTTCGCTATCAATATACCAATCATCTGATGATGCAGTGCTCCATAAACAAGCACTTTTTTTTTCCGGCCTAGAGGCCAACTCTGACAAAACTCGATCTTCCATCTTCTCCTTGTTTTTCCCTTCTCCGGAAAATTCTGCAGAAGGAATGCATAAGCCCTTTAGGAATACAATTCCCTGCCAAGGCAACACCACGAGTTCCCTTTGGTGTAGACCCTCCTGCTTGCTTGCCTAACCCAGCTCTGATATGATGCAGAAATTTCAACTTGAATTCCTACTGCATTATCTAATATTATTTCTTCTACTTATTATTCAGAAATAAGTTATTTCTGAAATCTCTTTAGAAAATATAGAAATAAATTCAAATGCAGACTTCACAATTACAGAGCAAATAAACAAAGAAATACTAGCACAAGAATGGCACAGATATTTTGGACAATTGTCCCTAGAAAAACCTAAGGTGGGAAAACTGGTGTAGCAGATGAGGGTTTCTATTATTCTTCAACAAAATTCTTCTTGTACAATTTACAATCAGCAATAACAAAGAGAAATTCTCTATGATAACACTACAGAAATTCCTCACAAATTTTCTAATGAGAAATGACTCTCCTGGGCCTCCTGTGTCACCCCTACGTTGGCTCTGCATGAGGACTGCACAGATCTCCCTCAACTTTGTGTTTTCTGCATTATCCCTTCTAGCCACTGTGTTGTCCCTCCCTGCCACTGCATCACCTGTTCCTGTAACCCGAATTGATGTTGAACCCTCTTTGTCTCTCCTCCACGTGCAACTCTCCCTCTAGATCGATTTTTTCTTGCCGAACTTCAACCACTAAGAAATTTGATTTTACTTGGGCAACTAAGTATTTGCACTGGTGTGTTTTCCAAATGACCCTCAAGTCTTCCTTTATAGTCTTCTCGTTGAGATATCAACAGTCGAGATTAGATCTCTAATCAACGGCTAAGATCATAACTTGACTTGATCCATGCTCTCTAGAAGATTCACACTTATTAATACCCTTTAATTATTTAATTTCTCTTAGTTTAGACTTAGGGTCTCCGTTAAAATAATTAATTATTTTAATAAAACATATTCCAAGTAGAATTCCCACAAACGATTTCTGGGTTCTTTGGAATACATGTGTCTAAGCCTCTCCACAAAGTTTGAGACTTAGAACACTTCCAATGCTACCAAAAAACAACACCTTTAAGCCGTTGATCATGTGAATGGTCCTTTCTGCAGCCTCTCATGCTTTGTATCAAAAGTTCCCCTTATTTGTGAAACAACTAAGTCAAAGTCCCCTATTATTAGGGGTGGTTGTAGTTTTCTTGATTGGGCCGCTTCAAGCACCAACAATAAGGCTTCATATTTAGCAACATTTTTAGTGCAAGGGAATTGGAGTCTCAAGGAAAACATAAAATATTCCTCGGATGGGGATATGAGGACAATACCATCCCCTGACCTTGATTTAGAGTGAGCTCCATCAAAATACATTATCCAAAGTCTAGGGGGAGGTGGGGCTTTGATGTCTTCATTCTTAAAAACCCTCCATTCCCCAAGCTTAATGCTTTCTTCTTCTAACTCTTGGTGAGGATTTTGAGAGGAGGCAATCATGGAGCAGAAAATTCATGGCTAGGAATGGATACATGGGAATTCTCCTTCCAAGTGAGGTATATAGTGGAGCTATCTTCATTAATGGACAAGTTTAGATCCTTAACTAGTTGTTTAGACACAATCATCCCTCATGCAAGGTTCATCTCCACTATGACAATGTTCATGGTGAATTCTTTTTCCGGATATGTATGGAAAAAAGCCCTTTTCCCTTCCACTATTCCACGCACCTTAAGCTCATTGTTGGGTGTCATTTTTGTACTTATTTCCTACATCTGTTTCCCTCATTTTTACCTTGTGACCTCAAACCTTGGGACTACCTTTGCCTTTTTCCCTTCTTTTCTATCTTAAACGGTGTCGTTTTGCCATATTTCATTATCTTGTTGTTTAGTTAATTATTATGATGCGTTGTTTCCTTTTTGTGGCTAACTGGGATGAATGTTGGAGGATGTTCTTTGGTCTTTTGTTATCCTTCCAGATGTTATTATTAGCACAAGAGACCTAGAACATGAGGCGTACAGAAGTAGTTGAAAGTGTGATGTTACAGTGAGCTGTTACACTACCATGTTGTTTCATCACGGTGCTGTTACAAACTCGCTATTACAAACTGTTGTTACATTCGTATTGCTGATTGGATATCGTCAACTTCCAGATGTCGACCTGTCCTCAAATGTTGTTACGCTACAACTGTCGCTTTCCACGATAGCTGTAGCAGTCATTACATATTATATTTTAGAACGACAACTTTTAGGCAGTTTTGATTGTAATCAATATTTTCCCAGTTAGACTTTTTATTAAGGGAATTGGTTGTAAGTATATGTATATTATTTTGATCAGCATGCGAATCGTAAGATTCTCACCACTGATCCATTCCTCATTTTTCTGAACATGTAACCATTATATAACTCTCAACCCTTGAGGTCAGAGGGTTAGCGAAGATTAGTATCGCCTTTTGGCTCTGTAATTTTGGTCACCTTAATACAAATATCGTTGTTGTTGTTACATGTGTTCTCTAGTTTAATTTCCATTTAGCTTCCATTTCTTCTTGTGCCCTGCTAAGGAGGAAGGGTCCTCCTCTTTAGTAGGGACTATAGTGGTAAAGTAGTTGTACTATATTTCTTATTTGCTTTGCGTATTGGTGGAGTGTTGTTGTTGTTGTTCTGGTTGTAAGTAGATTCAGTATTGATACTATTATGATGTTACATAGATGTGATTAGAAATACCAACTGGTGTAATTGTTGTGTGGCGTGCTAAGTACTGTTTAATTGAGGCGTGATTACATTCCTGTAGATTGTTTTTGTTCCTGCACAAGTGTTAAGTTTCAGCAATTAATTCAGCAACGATTGCTCTTTATTTTGATTTTGCCTCTGGCTTGATGTATCGGCACAGAGAGTACAACTGTCATTGAAATAAAAGACGTCCCTGGATTGATAATTTATGTGCACCGTCTTAGTCATTTAACAGTGATTAATATAGTCCAACATTTTGGCGTCGTTGTTGGGGATGGCAGTGACGGTCCAATCAACCAGATTTGTTTGTTTGATGATAGGGTGTTCCTAGTCAGCTATTGTTGGGCAGTAAGACGAGAGGTAAGAACTTGCGCATCGCTCTAACATACCTGGGCGGGCTCACCATTGCTACACTGGGGTACTTAGAAGTGTGAGTTTTGTGTGTTTTTCTTCAGTGTGTCTTCAGCTATACAGGTGTTGGGCGGTAAGACAAGAGGTAAGAACCTCTGCATTGCTCTAACATACTTGGGCGGGCTCACCACTGTAGAAACTGAAGCGCTTGTAGGAAAGATTGATACACATAGGGTCCATGTGTGTTAGTAAGACAATAGATAAAACCAAAACACCCCCCCCCACTCTAACTAATGACAGGAAAGACAGGTCATAAAAAGGAAAAGAAGAGTGCAGACGTGGGAAGAAATACATTCTTTGGAGATCTGATCTCAAAAGAAAAAAAGGAACAGTCTACTTCATACAAAGATAATAGGAAGACGGGACCACAGAAAGCTGCTACTATATCAAAGCCTGAGGCATCGGTACCTTCTGTGTTTGGACCTCATCATCTTTCAAACAACATATCCACTCCTAAAATCAAGACTCCAGATCTGAAACGACAGTGGAAAGCCATTGATCAAAATTTAAAAATTGAAGGACAAGGGGAGACCAGTGGGGAGCATCAGGGGCCTAAGGAACAACGTTTAGTTGATCATCATTTGGATGCGGGTAGTGCAGTGAAACAACTAGTCCTGGAATAGCCTGATCCTTTATTTATTTGTCAATCCCCTGCATATTCTGAGGTCATTTCATCCCATTAGGAAGGACCAACCATGGGGGACGAAAATACTAAAACAAATAGTATTGTTACTTTCGAATTCTCGATATTGGCAACACAGGATGAAGCTCCTATGAAGAATATTCCTTTATCATCTCTACCATCCTTCCAAGGTATGGTTGTTGAAGATCCTAATACCTTTATGTTCGAGTTCGATGTGTTGTGTAGGAGTTATTACTACACTTCAGACGCCTAGAAGCTAAAATTGTTTCCTGCTACTCTGAAAGGAGCAGCAGTAAGATGGTTCATGACACTGGGTGCTGGCACGATCCGAACCTGGAGTGACATGAAGGAGGCATTCCTCTTTAAGTATCAGGATTACTGTCGAACCAGGGATTTGAAGGAAGAAATCTTTAGAAATACACAGAAGGAAGAGGAGAGCTTGGAAGACTATATGGAACGATTCCATTATACTTTACAAAGGTCTAAGTTTGGTGGCTTAGCCCCGAAAATCCTGAAAACAATATTTCTAAGAGGTATAAGAGATGATTGTCTGGAGCATTTGAATCTGTTGGGAAAAGGAGACATATTGCAGGAATCACTTGAAGAAATCATGAAGCTATGTCTGCAGAGCTCAAGAGAATCGGTTAAGGGAAGAAGTTCAGTTCGGGACCCTTTAGTTCATATATAGAAGTCCACAAGTGGAGGAGTAACCAGAGCAGATATCGAGAATCTAGTTGAGGATTTTAAAACTTACCTCCTTAGTACTCTCTCTGCCCAGATCACCACAGTACAAGTTAAGAAAGCACAATAAGAAGCTGAAGCAGCTTTGGAAATATTCTGTCCTCGATGCAAAAAGAAACATTTATAAAGGGAATGCAGACTTAATAGCGCCATCTTGTGCAACATCTGTGAGTTGGCGTATTCCACTGGTCAATGCCCAGAACTACCCAGATTGAAAGCAGTGCTTAAGGAATCGAGCGAGGATGTCCAATCTTCCTACTTTATCATATCAAAGAGACCATGGCAGCCGTGACCTACAGGTATGCCTCCAGATTTTTTCCTCTTTTAATCCTTGAAATAATGTTTATAATGGTCAGCAATTTCCATGGCCATATCCTACTCCTTTCTCAACACAATTTCCTTCACCATGGAACCAGTGTCCTTCCCCTCCACCAATGCAATATCCTTCATCACAATCTTATCCTTGGATTCAGAATTGGAGAGGTAATGGCCAAGGTCTAGTGCCCTCTACACTCTCAATGCAACAACAGTTACAACCGCCTCCTCTTCAAACTCCTGCACCTCCTGTCTGACCCCAATTACATGTGCAACTTAACCCCAAGCTGAATAATAAGGAATCTCAGAGCATATACACCCCGGTTACTTTCGAGACTTATCTTATCACTCCTGTTGGGATTAATGAGGTTCAACTTCGATCAAGAAAAGTAATCAGACCAGACCATACTCCCATCATTACCGAGGAATAATGTGAGTCACCTACAAATGATATAGTCGATTTTGAAACAACTATTACACTTGTGACAACTGATACAAAACCTATTGTTACACCTGTAGCAGCCAGCTTGGGAAAGCCTGTTGCTTCTACATCATCCAACCCGAGCAGGGATGGTGCATCTGTGACAACTGGCTTAGATATTAGGGTTCAGGATCCTCCATTCCCTCAACGATTAACTAAAACCGCGCTAGCCTCACAAACTGAATTTGAGTTTCTCAAGGAATTATAGAATTTGTATGTGCAGATTCCAGTATTACAATCTCTTAAGGAAGTACCTATTTATGCCAAAACAGTGAGATATATGTGTGTCAAAAATCCTGGAAGGAAACTTAAAGACCCTGCTACTATCCATGTTATGGGGAAACTGTCTGAATTAATGATTGATCAGCCTTTTTTGACTAAATATAATGACCCAGGGAATCCTACAATGACTATTCATATTGATGACCAGCCCATAAATAACACTCTGATTGATTTAGTTGCAGTCATTAACGTAATGAAAAAATATCTTTTTATCTCCCTAGGGCTTCATGGACTCAGACCTACATCTATAGTGCTTGAATTAGTAGATAGATCCTATGTCAAGCCTGAGGAAATGATAGAAGATGCGTTGATAACTGTAGCTTCTTAGAATTATCCGGCTGATTTTATCATTTTACAAACTAAATCCAACCTGGGGGATCCTTTAATATTGGGGAGACCATGGCTAGCCACTACATATGCATATATCAGATGTAGATCATGATCTATGGTGATCTCATATTGGAAGGCCACTAAGAACCTGAATCTTTAGTCCCTAGCGAAACCACATATGGATTTGAATAGTCCCTAGTGGGATGAATTTGAACCTAAATATGATTTTTCCCTACCTCTCCTCACACTTGGAAAAGCACAATAATTTAAGGAAGAAACAAAGGATGCCAATATTAATGGTTTTATTATCAATTCACTCTATGTTACCTCTATTAGAGATACAAGGGAAGAAGATGAGGTAGATGATGTAAATATTGAAAATTTTAAAACTACTCTGCATACTGATAGCAGTCCTGTTGAAATTGAGCCAGGGAAATATTTAAACATTAATCCTAACTTGATTGTTGAATAGAACAGATTGCTGATACAACTGTTACAGAAATATAAAAAGGCATTTGCTTGGGACTATACTGATATGAAAGGAATCCATCCTAGCCTATGCACTCACCACATTTACCTTAAAGAGGGTTGCAAATGAGTTAGACAACTACAGTGCTGAATAAATCTCGCACTTAAGGAGATAGTAAAAGAGGAATTACAGAAACTCCTTAATGCTAATTTCATATACCCCATTTCTGACAGTTA
Source organism: Pinus albicaulis (assembly GCA_034641835.2). NCBI lineage: Eukaryota > Viridiplantae > Streptophyta > Pinopsida > Pinales > Pinaceae > Pinus > Pinus albicaulis. The sequence goes on from CM076581.1 coordinate 1,688,785,839, forward strand.
GTGGGCATCTCCGCTTTTCATTGTTCCGAAAAATAACAGTAAGTGGAGAGTCTGTGTAGAATATAGAGAACTTAACAAGGCCACCCAAATGGACCATTTCTCTTTACCATTTATTGGCCAGGTCCTGGATACTCTCTCTGGGAAAAAGTTTTTTTCCTTCTTGGACGGGTTCAGTGGCTATAATCAAATACAGATTTCCTTGGAAGACCAAGACAAGACAACCTTTACCTGCCCATGGGGCACCTTTGCATACAAAGTCCTTCCTTTTGGCCTGTGAAATGTGCCATCAAATTTTCAAAGGGAAATATTGGGTATCTTTTTGGTTCTCTTGAATGATTGTCTCGAAATATTCATGGATGAATTTACACCCTACGAGGACGCCTTTGAAACAAAATTAGTTAATTTGGAAAAGGTGTTGGAACGTTGTGTACAAACTAATGTTTCTTTGAGCACAAAGAAGTTCCACATGATGATGACCGAGGGGATTATGCTGGGACAATTCATTTCGGCAGATGGGATCAAGGTAGACACTACAAAAATTGAGTTAATCTCAAGAATCCTAACTCCCAGAACTCAAAAAGAGGTACGTAGCTTTCTAGGAAATGAAAGGTACTATAGGATATTTATAGAAAACTTTTCAAAGATTACATCTCCTCTGTTTTCTTTTCTCATGAAATACGTGAAATTTGTGTGGACAAGGAAGTGTGAGCAAGCATTTTTGAAGTTAAAGAACTGTGTAACAACAACACCTGTTTTGTAAGGACCAAACTAGAAACTGCCATTCCATATCGCTACAAATGCATCTGACATAGCTATGGGTGATTTTTTGGGGAAGCTGGAGGAAAAGAGACCTTATGCCATTTATTACATCAGCAATAATTTAACAATAGCTGAGCTCAACTACATAGTAACCAAGAAGGAATTCCTAGAAGCAGTGCATGCTATCGACAAATTTCGACACTACATCATCGGGCATCAAGTATTTTTACACATTGACCACTCTGCAATTTGATTTTTAATGAATAAACCTATTACCAATGGTAGAGTTACACGAAGGTTATTGTCGTTACATGAATTTGATCTCTTTATTTTAGATAAACCTGGAAAATATAATGTGGTTGTTGATTTTATTTCTAGGTTAACTATAGGTGATAACTGCACCCCTACTGAGGATTATTTTCCAAATGAATATCTTTTTTCCATATCTACTCACTCACTATGGTATGTAGATATAGACAACTATCTTGCTGTAGGAAAATTCCCACACCATTTATCTTCTAGAGAAAAAAGAAAGATCATGCGGCAGAGTGCTACTTACTTATGGATAGAGGGCAATCTCTATCACACTAAACCAGACTTTCAGATTCAGTGTTTTGTTAGAGAATATGAGGCCTTTGATATCTTGAAAGCTTGTCATGAGGAACCCTGTGGAGGGCACTTCGTGGACAAGAGAACGGGGTATAAAATACTCTCAACAGGGTACTATTGGCCAACTATATTCTAGGATGCCAAGAAGTTTGTGAAGGGATGTGATAGCTTCCAAAGGATGGGCCAGCCTATGAAATTAGATGAGATGCCGTTACAACCTCAAATAGTGATAAATCCATTTAAGAAATGGGCCTTGGATTGTGTAGGGCCAATTAATCCTTCATCACAACAAATATCATACATATTGGTCTGTATCGACTACGTCATAAAGTGGGTCGAAGCGAAGGCACTAACTAGAGCTACAGAGCAAGCTGTTTCAGATTTCCTATTCGAAGATATTTTTGTTTGCTTCGGGATACCCAGGGAGATAGTGACAGATAGGGGGCCCCAATTTAAATCTCATTTGATCCAGAAATTGGTTCAGAAGTATGGGATTCATCACATGATAACTTCACCTTATCACCCACAAGAAAATGTTCAAGTGGAGAGCACCAACAATGTTATTGAGGGAATTTTGACAAAGACAGTAGCCAGCCACCGAAGAAATTGCGCTGAAAAACTTCCAGAGGTATTGTGGGCTTATAGAACACCATGGAGGAATACTACAGGCTTCTCATCATATGAATTGGTGTATGGTAATAATCATTTATTCCCCATAGAGTTCTAAATAAAAACATTAAGAACAAGATTACATGTTAATCTAGATTTGAGCACAACGCAAAGACAAAGATTGAATCAACTCAATGAGTTGGAAGAGAAATGACTGGCTGCCATTCAAGGACAAAGATAATTCAACAGTAAAGAGCTAGATGGCATGACAAGTTTATTAAGAAGAAGAAATTTCAGAAAGGAGATTGGGCTCTCTTGTACGATTCAAGATTCAAGGATTTCAAAGGTAGGCTCTGCAATAGATGGCTAGGTCCTTACGAAGTAGACACAATTTTTGACAATGGGATTGTACAATTGGTTACCATTGATAGTGCTAAGACACCATTACTGGTTAATGGGCATCTTCTGAGGTTATATCATCAACCTTATTCGAAGGAATCATTTGTTAACATTGTCATGGACTTTGATCTTTATGTTACAGCAGCAGGGGGATGCTCCCTTGTGCAACCTGAAATTTGAAATTCCAATAAGTGTAATAGCTGAAAAACACTCTTGTGGCAGCTGTTACACCTATTTAAAAAAAAAAAAAACGTAATAAATAAATAAATAATAATAACAATAAAAATCTTATTTTGAAAACCTCTTTTTGGGGTGCAATTAGAAAATTTGTAACAACCAAAAACCACTTCGATGGCGGTTGTTACACCCAGTTTTTTTTCCCTTTTTCAAAAAATCATCTTTCCTTCCTGACATATTTCACAAGATGATGTTATCCATTTGTTTTTTATGTATCTATTTATCCTAATTATGATGTTTTATGAAGGATAGCGCAATGGCTGTCTTGGTTGTTACATATGTAACAACCGACAACCATGAACAATGTTTCCTATCTCGTCGCCATCCTGACATGTAGCAATAATTACAATAGTCAAGTGTGACCGCCATGATTAATGGAAGAAGTTACGCCATCACATTAAATTCCTCCTTCACATCATCTCAGGTACGTCATTTAAAAAGGTAACATCATCATTTAATAATTTGAAGATTAATGACAAGTTATGAAATTCTTGTGACAGTAGTGGGTGGTCATCACCATTAAAGTTGCGGGGGGGGGGGGGGATAAATTTCGTAATCATTGCAAGAAATACATAGCCTTGAAACCATCATTAATCCCACATGCATCAAATTAAACAACATGATAACCAATTATGACCAAATCCGGCCGAAAAAGGCATTTGTACTTAAAGCCCGTCATTTTCCATAATTAGACATTAATGTAGGAATGTGCGAAGTACGAATTAGTAATTTGAAAATCTTGTCACCTCTCATCACCTCCCTTAGCTGAATTCCTGTATCCTTGATCGAAATTCTCAATCCGAGATAAGCAGATAAGGGTGTTGGAAGAGAACAAGTAGTGCAGTGATATTACAATTGGTCTAGCTTAAGGAGTGATTCAAAGTAACATCAAGATGGGAGGAGCAGCAGCAAGACATGAGCCAGATTCCATTGAAGATTTGCAGAACTATCTGGAAGCTTATTAGGTATTTAGGGACACCGAGTGGCTTGAATATTTTCAGAGGTTGGAAGGCTTGGATGAGGCAATTGCAATTGAATTCGCTAAGAATTTGAACGACCACCAGACCCGAGTCAGGGGTTTGAAAATCAAAGTAACAGAAGAAGTGGTTTCCCAAGTGACCAAATTGCCAGCTGAAGGATGAAGATGGTTCAATAAGAAAGTCAATGACACTTCTTTGAAGGAATATTTTATTAAAGGAGAGGAAAGGCTGGAAAATAAGGGAAGAGGGATTGATAGATTATCACTCCCCCAACCATGGGAAGATGTCTCCCTGGGTCTGATAAAGTACATTACTTGTGAGGGAAGATCCACAATCATCTTCAATTACCACTTCCATTTACTAAATCATCTTCGGCACCAAAATAAGATCAACCTCCCATATTTACTATTGGGAAACATTAAGCATATGGCTGCAGCGGTTAAGACGACAACACATCCGGAAGCATGTGTGACCAACCATGAACTTATCAAATTTATTGTGTTGGATGCCCTAAGCCAACAAGGAAGGAGTTGGGAAGAATTTAAACAGAAAAGGCCTAGGAAGAACCGAAGAAAATTTTCTGGGACTTCGGAAGGAGTCATGTAGAAGCTGAAGTCCAGAACCGTCCCGTCAGGGTCAAAATTGGAAAAGAACCCACTGACAAGCTGATTGGAGACATATGACCGAAACAGAGGGTGAGAGTTAGCTTGCCAATGGAACCATTGCCCATAGCTGAGAAGCAGAAAGAAGCATAAGGATAAAAAGAAGGAAAATAACCCTCCTCATTAGGTAAGGATGAAACTCATGTTTTACTTTCAGAAATTGAAAATTTAAGAAAATAAAATGAACAATTAAAGTGGAGATTAGCTGGGGGGAAAGAAATTTTAGGATCCATATGCACATCATGTTCTGATAGATTAGCAACATATGAGCATAGGGTTTGTCGAGAAAACACCGGCTTAATGGAGACATAAATGGAACTTCGGGAGGTTGTCCCACAAGAACCTACTAAGGATACTGTTGTTACACAAGAACCAACGGTTGAAGAAAATCCTCCCATAGTAATCAACTTGGAAGCTGATACACAAGAACCTGTGGAGGCCACTGCTGTTACAAAAGAACCAACAGTGGCCATAGAGGCTAGCATAGGTGAAAATAAAGGGGATAATACATAAGAACCCAATGATGACATTGATGTTACACAAGAACTAGCAGTGGAGGTGGAGCAGACCCATCCAAGAGATACTGTTACACCCACCAATGATGTTGAATGCAGAGGAACACCGAGTCCTACCGTAGGATGGAGTTCCGAGAAAATTTTGTTGATTTATGAATTTCAGAAATGGAAACAGGAGGCAATCTCCCTTCGAGAGTGGGTGATCTCACTGAAAGAACATCATAAGGAAATAAGTGTCTTATAGGAGAAATGGATTAAGGAAGAACTGAAGAAAGGTTGGGAAGAGTGGAAATAGAAGGAAGCTGTAAAGAAGCAGAAGGAAAAACTGTTGCTTTTACAACAACAGGTTCAGGATCTAACTATGGATAAGCAAAAGCTCCATGAGCTTGCTCTCAATTTTTTGGGGTGTAGGCAAACTTACCCATCCTACCCCATTTTCCTATGGCAACGCTAGTATCTGTTTCAGTTAAAATCCATTATGGAAAACATGCCCTATATGGGTTCTTCTACCCACACCTTTTTAGATGTCTTTTGTGCTTCTGATTTTGATGAACAAAGCCTGTTGTGCGAGTTATTTTTCCACAATATCATTTATGAGCACGCTAGTATGCAGATGGTAGTAACTATATTCTCCTACGTGGGGGATTTGCAGTTACAAGCCTTCGTGTCATTTATGAGGAATCAGATTGAGTGGCATCTATCCACACAATCTGTGGATGATAATGAAGAAAAGACAACATTATGGATCCAAGCAGGACTAGGACGGACCGCTGAATTAAGGTGGGAATTTAGGAAGAGTTTGAGCACTCCTAGGATAAGGGAACTTGCTACTGCCTACAAAAGAAGGATTGTGGATTTTTTCCTTAATCAATTTTCACTAATGAAGAGCCGAGCACTGACTGAATGTCTGAAGTGTACAGAGGTCAGTAGTGTTGAGTTGTTGGAAGGAGACCCGTTTGCATTTCAGAACTTTGTAGTAGATGTTACACATGTAACAGCATATGCCTGAGTAATAAAGACCCTTGGCGCTTCCTGGATTGGACTAATGTTTAAATTCCCTTTGATATGGCTACCAATAGAGGAATAATAGGTTCGTTATGAATTGAGTGAGTATGAAGAAGAGTCTTGCACACAACATCTGATGGATACTCGAGGGTACAGGCTTCCAGATGAAGACACAAACAGTGCCTATGAATTCAATGACCTGCACAAGAGATATTATCAAGGGAGATGAGATTTTTTCATGAGGACATGCAAGTGCTTCAGCTGGGGGGAGATGTTGGGTGCCATTTTTGTATTTATTGCCTACATCTGTTTCCCTCATTTTTACCTTGTGACCTCAAACCTTTGGACTACCTTTGCCTTTTTCCCTTATTTTCTATCTTAACAATGTTGTTTTGCCTTATTTCATTATCTTACCATTTCGTAAATTATTATTATGTATCGTTTCCTTTTTGTGGCTAACTGGGACGAATGTTGGAGGAATTTATTTGGTCTTTTGTTGTCCTTCCAGATGTTATTCTTAGCACAATAAGACCTAGAACATGAGGCATACATAAGAAGTTGAAAGTGTGATGTTACAGTGATTTGTTGCACTACAATGGTGTTACATCATGGTGCTGTTATAGACCCGCTATTACAAACTGTTGTTACAGTCGTATTGCTGATTGGATACCGTCAACTTTCGGATGCCGACCTGTCCTCAAATGATGTTACACTACAACTGTCACTTTCCATGACAATTGTAGAAGTCATCACATGTTATATTTTAGAATAACAACTTTTAGGAAGTTTTGATTGTAATCCATATTCTCCTAGTCATAATTTTTATTAAGGAATTGGTTGTAACTATATGTATCTTATTTTGATCAGCACGAGAATCGTAATATTCTCATGACTGATCCGTTCCTCATTTTTTTGAACATGTAACCATTATATAACTCACGAACCTTGAGGTCAGGGGGTTAGTGGAGAACATTATTACTTTTGGCTCTGTAATTTTGGTCACCATAATACAAAGATATCACGTTGCTGCTGTTACATGTTTTGTCTGGTTTAATTTCCATTTAGTTTCCATCTCTTGTTGCACCCTACTAGGGAGGAAGGGCCATCCTCTTTAGCAAGGAATTCCGTGGTAAAGTAGCTGTACTATATTTATTATTTTATTTGCGTATTAGTGGAGTGTTTTCGTTGTTTTTCCAACTGTAAGTAGATCTGCTTTAGTTTCGATAATATTATGCTGTTACACGGATGTGATTAGAAATACCAGCTGGTATAATTGTTGTGTGGTGCGCTAGGTACCATTTAATTGAGGCATGCTTACATTCCTGTAGATTATTTTTATTCTCGCACGAATGTTAAGTTTTAGCAATTGATTCAGCAACGATTCCTCTTTATTTTTATTTTTCTTCTGGTTTGATGTATCGACACAGACAATGCAACAGTCATTGAAATAAAAGATGTCCATGGATTGATAATTTATGTGTATCATCTTAGTCATTTAATAGTGATTAATACAATCCAATAGGTACCTATAGTGGCTGAAGCTTAGAACACACCTTAGTCCCACCCGGTTAGATACTTTTCTCAGGTATCTAACCTGTAGCACTACATGTGCTACGAATATTCATAAAGCATATCATTTTGAGATCTTCCATGCACCTCTGTATATATGTAATTATGAATACCCCCCCAGTTAAGAGAAAGTGTTGAAGAATGTAACTAGTTTCGGTCTTCATAATTATATTTGAGTCATGATGTAATGTATTTGTCAAAAGAAATAAAAAGAAATTTTATTGTAAAATAAATTGACTTATTAAAGCATGGGTTTCAGTCCTAGGTCAATGAGTAATAGGTAAAAGCCTCCATTGTAGGCTTCTTGGGTTTATATCAACTATCCTTGTCCATATCATTATGTAATATACCCTTCTTGGGATTTTTTATCAAGAAAGAAATTTATATTTATGTAAAATAATTCATTTAGGCCTCCTCCACCAAGTCATCCTCATTGGAAGGAAAATTACACTATATAAAGGCAACAACTCAACTTCATTTGGAGCACATTCACAACAAGTCCGATTTGCATTCGTTGAAGAAGAAAAGACATTGCAAAATTCTTGGAAGAAGGAGAAAAACCATAAAGAAGATGTTTGGAGAGAATTTTCTCTCCTTTGACTCACACTTGTGAAATTATTAAGTTGTTGGAGGGATGAAGTTGCAGGGCTGCAGTAGGGACAAAATTCTGAAGCTAGGGGCCGAAATTATAACTTGAAGTTGGTTGAAGCAATTTGACAAATGTTGATTTATGGTGTTTGGTTCATCATCTTGGAAGGTTGAATTGGTGGAGGAGAAAGGTATTTTAGTCAGGTCTAAGGTCTCGGTTCTCAATTTTATTTGAATATTATAATGGAACAATTTTACTGGGTTTTCCACTTCTTAGGGGTTTTAAACTGGTTGAGTTGCTACTTCTAGTGTCATTGATCTTCATGCTTTTGATTTGATGATTGCTTGCTGAGAAGAAGATAAAAGAAGAACATAAAGAAAGCTAATAAGAACATAAGAATATCACAAGATTGTCAATATAAGGAAATATTTCTGCCTTTATGGTTTTCTAACTTGTTTCACACTTTTGGCACACATATCTAGGGTGCATGCATTAAGGTTACTTCATATCATAGCACATTCATTCATGAAATTGACACATTATTTGAGGTCACACCACCCTTGGATGCACATTTTCCTAGGTCATACACTCTCATGAAACTTTGGATTGAGTAAAGTTGGTTGTTTTGGCACACTTGATGAGGGTTTTGGTCATACTGGGTAGGTTTAGGTTTCATGCATATTATTCGATAATACCCTTGTTTGAATGGGTTGTTTTAACAACCATTTTCACTTTTCACACAAACCTATGTGGATCCACTTTATATGGGATTCATTAGCATTATTTTTGGAGTCTTCCACATCTTTTTGGCAAACATGTTGAGGTTTCCCTAGTTTTGAGAAATTGTTATAATGACTAATTCACAATTGCTTGCACACTTATCCATGAGATAAAATTTTGGAGGAGCTTTATGGATTTATTGGAGGGGAATTTTAGCTCATGTGAAGATATATTTTTAAAGAGTTCCCTACGTGTTTCTAAATCAATGCCAATATACGTATAATGGCTATAGAATTTCATAACCATGGTCATAATAGAAATTCTGGAAGGTAATTAGGGATTTTTGGTGATTGCAAATTTTCTGCCTTAAAACCCTTACATTATTTTGACCAACCTTTTTAAGGAATGCCCCACCTTTGTTTCTTGAGTGTTTCGCTGATTTGGGAAGAGTAGAATTAATGCAAACATGCGGTGGAGAATGTATTGCACATAGCGATGAATTGTGCATGTTTCAAGGATATTTGAAGAGGGGCATTTGTGTGAGAAAGAAGGTGAGACATTAAAATTTCACACTTGGTCAAAGAGGCCTCTTGTTTGGAGCGTTTCCATGGAGGATATGTGGCATACCATGCATGTGGCTTCACTATTTTGTTGTTTGTGATAATGTTTTTCCGTGGAGAGTCCCATATTGTAATTTAATATTGTTATTTCTAGGAGCAAGTCATGGATCTAGAGGTAGCTAATACTTTCGGGTTATTTCTTGGAGATATTTGTGTATCTAGATCCCACTAAATAATATTTAAATTTCAAGGAAGGTTGAGTTCAAATTTTGATAAGGATTTGCTCTCTCCATTGTTAGGCATGGTTGGATTTGGGGAGATCCCATTATGAGTTTAGTTTAATATCTTTTGTGGGAAATATGAATAGAAGGGTTCTTTCTTGTTGATTATAAGGCTTATGTTTTCATCTCCAATTGTTAAATGTTGATACTAGAAGTTGCTTACAAAATTTTCTTTCAAGGGCCATCTGTGAAGGGTACATTTACTTCATTGGAAGGAATTAGGTGTGAGCTTTCATTTCTTAATCCCTTTGCTGTTTTATTTATGAATGTATCAATTTTGCATCTATCATTTTAATAAGCCATTATTGCAGAATTTGTATTTTATTGTGAGACACACTGTCATAGCAAATTTTAAGAGGTGCACCTTTGAAGGGAACTTGAAGGAAAATTCTGCATTAATTGACAAAAAATTAGAGTTTATAGTAGTATGCTATTGCATATCTATTTGGTCCTAATTAGTAATATAAAACAACCATTTAAGGTTGATATTTTGACTCCATGTGCCCTAGATTAGACAATCACTAGCCTTGGTCCACCCATCCATCTATCTCTAATGTTTATCATATATTTCCTAGATAAACTCTCCTTCTCCTAGAGGAGAGTTTTCCTAAAGATAGGTTAGATACTTTGGTGATAGTGGGTAGCCCTTCTTATTACACCCAAGGTTGTGCTCGTATTTTATGACTTTACCATTTAAGTGTAGGTTTGGGAGGTTTTCCTTGATCAATGACTATTTTTTCGTTGATGAAACAAAATTGATTACAAAAGCAATATAGCATGCTAGATTTAATATTTGCAAGGACGCTAAGCATACATATCATACTTTACATAACTTTAAAAAGCCATCCCAACTATGTTTTCAAACTGGGATAAATGAGAAATTATAAGAGAAAAGACAGATCTTGGATTAACTGACCATCCACAAATTCATGTGAGATGAAAGGCCCATCTAGAAGCTTTAAATATTCTTTAGACAATTTGTTATCTTTCTTGTTGAGCTCTCTGTATATATGTGGTCCACTGGAAACCACGTATAAAGGCACATATCTGACTCTATATAGATTAGAGTTGGATACTTTTGATATTTAATTTATCATTGGCCTAATCAATCATAACATTTAAGTTTCCTAATATTTGCAATTTTGATAATCAATGCTGATTAATATAGTATAGGAGGGTCCATAGCGCAACTAACTCACCTTTCATATTTGATTTAGAACTTGGAGCATAATGAAGTTGAAAATAGTGAGTAGAATTAATGAAGAGGACCACCCTAGTTCCACATTGAGGTGGAAGTCCTTGAGAAGCTACATTGAAAAATCCCCAGGGAATCATTAAGTTGAGGGATGACATAATGGGAGAGTGCAGTTTTGACCTCTCAGGGGCACATAAATATTCTTGGGTCATCTTATCAATAGGCATGGAAACAACTTCAAAAAGAATGAGCGTATCGTGGAAGATGCTCATATTTTTAGATCACCAAATAAAGTATTTTAATCAGCAGAGAAAGGATTCAAAAATTTTCATTGAAGCATTGAAGAACCATGCTTTAAAGCACTCCTCCAGGCTATCCCAAGAGAAAATAAACTTTGGCCCAAAATTTTCAAGGAGAATCCCAGACTTGAAAAATGTATTGATAGGAAACAAACAAATGAGAAACCAATTTTGCTTTTGAATTGTAGAGGGAACACTTATTAGGGCTGATCCAACCTTATTTGAGGTAATTATCCCACGTCAATAATTTTTTTTTGGGAGCCAACCATTAAAGGATATTGGATTTAAAGAGTGCATGAAGCTTCCAAATTCGTTCCCGCCTTCGGCCCAAACATTTGAAGAAGGGAATCCCAGACTTGAGAAGTGTACTGACAGGAAACAAACAAATGAGAAATAATTTCGATTCCAACTTGCAGAGAGCACATCTATTAGGGATGATATGGCCATGTTTTAGGTTTTTATCCCATGTCAATAGTTTGTTGTTGAGAGCCAAGCATAAAAATATCTTGGCTTTCAAGGGTGTGTGAAGCTCCAAATTTTTTCCCACCACCACCAATTTTCACATTGGAATTCAACATTGGCCTATACTTTGTAGCCAAGTTTTGCCATGAAATTTCCATTTGCTATATTTTTGGACCAACACAACAAGTCCTAAATATCCTCTTCAAGATTAACAAAGCTGTTATCGAGGTTTCCAATATACAATCACCATTATTCTATGAAATGGCGCTATAATCCCAAGTCAAACTCTAATTTACAATCAGACCTTCCCACTGAAGCATGATAAATGGATTTAATATACCACAATAATAAAATACCTTGATGATATAAATGATTAATAATATCAAAGAGTTTGGAATTTTCATTGGTGCCTACCCATAGATATTCTCCCAATTTGACCTTTTTTCTATTGTTTATTCTCCATGCTTTTCCAATTCTCTATCATATGGATAGCATCAATTTTTTATTTTTGGACAATGGAGCTATTCTTCATTGAATTCAACAGAGATCAAAGCTAATCTTCCACAAAGAGGCCTCTAAAATAGTTAGAGCCCATTACTTCTCTTCAAAGAAAAATATTTTATGTTAGCCTCCAAAGATTTTTTTGTAGTTAAAGGATGAAAAAAGAGATATATGTTCTTGATGCCCCATCCCCAGTGCATTAGGGTTGGGTGATTTAGGAATTCCTCACTAGGGGAATGTCTTGCACCCTATCCAAAGAAAATGAAAGCTTTCCTTATGGATTTTGGTGAGAATTTATTTTAGAACCTTGGTTGTGGAGGCCTAATAGATTGGGATGCTTTTAAAAAATTCTTTAATAAGAACCAATCGACCACCCATTGGTAGCCATCAATTTACCTAGAGAGATATCTTGGCTTCCACCTTTTTAGATAACCATGGCCGATTCTCAAATGTAATATCCCTATTTTTAAGCTTTTATAGAGAATTAATAATCCTAAAGGTCAAGTGGATCTAAGGGAAAACTATATGTGGACATATTATTTTGGAAATAAATAAATGAATGTGAATTTTTATTATTGTGTAAAGACTAGATTAAATTGGAGATCGAGATTTAAAATCCATGAGGATGGAATAGAATCCTAAGACTTTCTCAAAATTATCCAAGAAATCCTTCGAGAAAATATAAAATTAAAATTAAAATTATTAGATGGAAGACAAGAATTTAATAAAGGCCTCAGTAAAGTGGAAAGTTACTGAGAAGAGGTGAGAATAAAACTAGAAAGAGGAAAAGCTAGTTTTAAAGGATATTTTGTGGAAAAAATAAAAGTAAAACCCAGGCTAAGGGAAACAACATCCCTAAATAACTGGACGCAATTATGGAAACATGTTGAGGGAAAAAAAACTTAAATAAGCTATTCCTAGTAATACAAGGGGGTTGTCTACACTAAGGAGGAATTGGTCTCTACTCGGGGAGAGCTGTGGAATAAGCTCAAGGTTGGGAGACAAATAGTATTTACAAGAATGGTATGCACAACTTGTGAAGTTTTTATGTTTTATATTGCTGTTAATATTTATCTAAATCTGATGTGGAAGTTAGAAAAATTAGTATTTTTATAAATTCTGGCTTGAATTTATGTAGATCAAATTATATAAATTATGTGTATGATACTGTGTTTAATTCAAAAAATTAAGTGTCATATACATTTTGTTGGAAATACTGAGAGGGGGGGTGAATCATTATTCCTTTCAATTAGAGAATTAGTTAATCTTCAATTATTATCAGTGTTTGTACAATGATAGCAGCAAACAAGAGGAACACAAATGCACACAGTTTTTAAGGTGGAAACCCACTCCGGGACAAAAACCACCTAATGCTTATGCACCTTGGTTGCTGCTCTTGTCATGCTACCCTCTACTACACCTTTCTTTGCTTTTCTGCCATAGAAAGTTTGGTCCTTTGCAACCCTTGATAACCCATGATCTAGCTTTTTCTTGCCTTCTACGAGCTTGATATTGAATCTGGTGTATCTCTGTTATTTCAGATCCTCAATATCTTATTTTCAGTCCTATAGTAGTCCTCTGAGTCTTCTTTCCAATGCCATAGGTCTGACCTAATTTGGATTCTTCAAGAGAGAGTTATCCCCAATCTCTCACAATGCCCTAATTGTGGACTGTTTCAGCAGAGCGCACTTGTACGGCATGCCACGTGTCACTATTTCTTCATTTGGCTCTGATTGTGTACTATCCGCAAGTTTTACAAAATTCCAATATGATACTCATAGAGAGATTTATGATGATTTTACCAAGGTCACTTCTTTGAGATGAATTTCAGGAGCCTGCAAAAACCATGACTTCCACATATCATATCTCCAAAAATATTGCGCACCTTGATCTAAAATTTTTACTGTAGCTTCCTCGGGATTTTTTCTTCACCTCATAAAAATTTTGGCTTCTGAACCTTCGTAGAAAAAACGTTAGAGCGAAAATTCCAAGATGACCTGTTTCAGATGGCAAAATCCCTTGCCTAAGGAGGAAATGTAGATCACAATTTATATAAATGCTTAAGTTGAGAGGGGCTTCAACAAGTGAATGTGGGAGGAATTATAGGAGCCTAAAAAATAATAATTATGACTTTTGAATGACCCATGCGCCAACCCCATGGGGTTTTAGCCCACTAACTAGGGGTACAAACTTCAAACATGAATATCTCTCAAACCGTGAAGAATTACATGGCATGCCATATATCAACGGAAACATCTAGACAAGTAGAAACCATCAAAATAATTATTGACCCAGAATATATTAATTTTGCAGGTCAAAATTCCCATGGAATATTGGGTTAGCCCCTGGTGCTGCTTGGGTTGACATCAATGACAACCGCTGATCAACACATTTGACAGAGATTAACCATAGAGGAGTACATTTAATTTTTCCGTGCTGTTACATAGACTTAATTTAATTTAGGGACAAACAAAAAAAATCTCTAAACCCTTGGTAAGGGTCTAAATCTGTTGTTTTAGTCCAAAAAAATATCTAAAAATTTCATTGATATAGTTACAGTTTATATAACATGACACTAAACATAATTTAGAAATAGTAATGACAGAAACTATAATGGCAGAAGTGTCCTCAGACACATAGTTTTATTAATAGGAAAAGAAATTACATGAGAAATTTGCAAGAGTTTATACTCGTAGATCCAAAACTCTTGCAATCAGGAAAATGAGCTATTTATAAGCTAAATGTCCTAACATATTTTAGTTATGGACTACTTATTAAAATAACAAGTGTCCATTTACAATAAGTATCCTCCTCAAAAATCTACTAACTTTTTTCCTATATTAGAGCCTAAGATACGACACTTTTCTAGAGTCATATCTTTTGTAATAATATTCTATTTCTAAGTGTCCCCAATATTAATTTAAATATTCTAATTTAATAAATATTTTATCCTAGATTTAAAATATGACCTTTGGATCATCTAACATTCCCCCCATGATCCAAAGATACATTATAACATATACTAAATTCAACCCTGAACGTAGTAAATTTTATCCTGCTAAGAGGTTTGGTGAAGATATCAGAGATCTGATCTTCTCAAGGACAATAAATCAGCTTGATGACATCCTTTGCAATGAGTGATCTGATATGATAATACTTGGTGTCCACATGCTTTTTCTTTGAATGAAAAACTGGGTTCTTAGAAAGCTTTATGGCTGGCTGTTTTTTGATGAATAACGACGTAGCTTCTTCTTGAGGAATTCCCAAGTCAAGTAAAAGTTTGTGCGACCAAAAAATCTCACATGTTGCTTCCCATGCTGATATGTACTCTGTTTCTACTAAAGAAGTGGCCACTGTAGCTTGTTTCTTGCAACTCCAAGACACTGCAGTTGATCCCATGTTCATTAAATAACTTGAGGTTTATTCCCTATCATCAATACTACCAGCAAAGTCGGCATATGAAAATCCACCAAGTACAAAATTTTTAGTATTTTTGTAAAGAAGACCAAAAGCGTTTGTTCCTTGGATATAACAAAGAACTCTTTTGGCTACATTCCAGTGGTTGTCTCTTGGTTCCTGCATAAGGCATGAAATAATACTGATGACTTAAGAAAGATCCATTCTAGTGGTTGTCATATAAATTAGGCTGCCAATCAACTATCTATAAGTAGTGCTATCAACCATTTCCCCCACTTCAAATTTTGAAAGTTTCAAGTTTTGTTCCATGGGGGTAAGAACAAGCTTACAATCCTGCATTCCAAATAGCTGAAAAATTCTGCTGCATAATTTCTTTGAGAAATGAAAATATGATGTGGAAGTTAGAATACTTAAACTCCAAGATAGTAGTGAAGTAGTCCCAAATATGTCATCTTAAAACCTGCATGTAACTCCTTTTTTTCCTGTGCAATATGATCATCATTGTTTCCAGTGATGATCAAATCATCTAAATACATAACAAGAATTAATATATTTTTACCTTGTTGGTGTACATACAAGGTATCATCAGATTCACTTCGTTGAAAGCCAACTTTCCGAAGATATTCATCCATTTTGGCATACCAAGATCGTGGAGCTTGTTTTAATCCATATAAATCCTTTATCAGTTTGCAAACTTTATGTTCTTGTCCTTCAATTTCAAAACCTGGTGGTTGTGTCATATAAAATTATTCCTGTAAATATCCATTGAGGAAAGCACGTTTTACATCCATCTGATGAACTTTCCATCCTTTCTGGGCTGCTAATGCAAGTGTTAATCGTATGGTGTTCCATTTAGCCATAGGAGAAAAAGTTTCCTCATAATCAATCCCTTCCTGCCGCACAAAACCCTTAGAAAAAAGTATTAATTTGTACTTGTCTAGACCTCCATTTTTCTTGTACTTAATTCGGTAAACCCATTTGCATCCGATGGGTTTAACATTTTGAGGATAATCAACAAGTTTCCAAGTGTTTTTGTTGAGAACTTCCTGATATTCATCAACCATAGCCTGTTGCCATTCTTTATGTTTTATTGCCTCTCTATAATTAGAGGGTTCAGTAAAATGACTTGCTATTAAGGAAAAATTTCCTTCACTTCTATGTGACCCCCTTGTTCCTATTTTATTCTACTCATTAGGCCTTACATCTTTCAAAAGTTGAACTGCCCATTATGGCAATTGATGTTCACTAGTTTGAGATTCTGAAAAATCACCAACATTGTAAAGAGGGTTGATGTAAACATATGTTCGTTGATCAAAAACAGATTCTGGGGGCCGAGAGCCACTGTCAGAAGAACTGTTGCTGCTAGGAGATTTGGATGAATTGCCAGAAGACCCAGACGGTGCTGGTGAAGTGGATGGATGTTATGTAAATTTTATTAATTGTTAGTTAGATATAGTTATATTAGGTTTTATTAGTGAAAGGGCATGATCAAAGATCATGCCTCTTCACCAAGGGACACCTTGAGGCTATATTTAAAGCCTCGGTGATTCCCCATTGTAATCATCTCTTATCTATCATCATTAATAATATATACTTATTCAAGTTTACCAGAGTTTTTACACTCCATTGGTATCGGAGCCATCGCTCTTCGGGATCTGTGTGATCACCCAGAATTAAGGAATTCCAGAATTCCAGAATTACGGTTAAGAAATTTCGAAGGAAATTTCAGGATTTTTTTTTTAAATAAGTGCAGTATTGCTTTCCAAACTGTTCAGCAGCGATTCCAGAATTGCAGATTTTTTCAAGTGCTTGTGGACAGTATTGGTTTTAAAAGAAAAATTGTAGCCATCTCCTCTCATATCCGATCTGTCCCTCACTCCCACTCTGCGTTTAAAAAAAAAAATAATATAATAAATAAATTTTCCCTCACGCTTACGCCCAATTCCCTGCATCTTATCAGAGGGTAAGGCAACCATCTGTCAAACTCTCAGTTGGGAATTCTGGTTGTGCACACGACTGTGTTTCCTGTTATGCTGCCATTGATCCTACCTTTTTTAATTACCGTGTGTCAAGCATACACAGGCGGTGACAAATGCGAGGTCTGGAATAAATATTACAGTGCAAAAGTCGTGTTGCAGTTTCACTCCCCACCAGCATGGGATTCTTTCTATGCAGGCTAGATTGCGTTCAACTGACGCCCTACTTGAATCCATACACGCTGAAATTCCTGAAATCCGTGTATTTGTGGGCATTCTCTTTACAAGTGGAAAGGTCTGGACATCCACCTTTTTCGAGCCACACGACGGTGTATTGAACTGGCAGAGTGATTCGTGTCACTGTTGACGGAGCGACGACGTCTTGAACTGGCAACCCGCAAATGATATCGAGTGGTGTTGATTCCAAACTGGACGTGGCTCGACAAATCGAACAATCCTCGGTGGCTTAAACAGCGGTAACGACTCAATTCGATAACGGGTGGAATGATACGAGCGTTTTAAAATACGGGTACAACATACGGTACAACGTTTAAAATACGGGTGATACGTCTCGTTTTTTTTTAAACGAACAGGTGCTGTGATATTATAATCATAAGTATATTAAAGTAGAAGGGTCTCGTTTTTAAAGCGGACGAGTTTTTTTTTTGTGAAGGGTTCATCGATAGTCATATATATAATAAATATATATATGATTATAATTTAATTTTTATATAAACTTTAATTCAAAATTAAATTTATATAAAAATTAGTTATAAAAAAATAAAAAATAATTATTATTGTTATATAATAATTATATAATTTATTTATATATTATATAATTTTCAAATAAATAATTATATAAATATAATAATTATATAATTTATTTAAAAACAATAATTATTATTATTATTTAAAAGAAGAAGAAGAAGAAGAAGAAGAAGAAAGAGAAACTGGCAGAAAAATATTCCCCACCTCATACACGTTCGATGTCGTCATCAATGTCAATGGCTGAATTCCAGAAAAAATTGGGGGATCTCGAGAAACAGATCACTAATAATTCCGAAGAATTCGGGAAAAGATTAGTCGATCTGGAAGGTACAGTTTCAGGGCACTCCAACGACATCAAAAAAATTCATGATACGACAAATCGAATAGAAAGACAAATGTGGCTAAATCATCACGAGGCCACAGAAAGGCAGAACGAAGCAATGAACAATATGACAGAACTCTTCAACAAGCTAAATGATAAGATAGATAAGTTGAGTCAGACACAATTCCCAATATCTCCTAACATGGAACAAAATCAACAAAACAATACCGCAGATTCAGGGAACTCAGAAGAGCATCAGGAAAACACTGATTCTCCACATCATCAAGAAGATAGTAATGCAGATTTTCAAAATAAGCAGCTCTGGAATGCATTCGCTAATCAATATCCCCTTCTTGTTCCACCATTAGCATATCAGCGCAAAGCCAAGATCGACCTACCCAAATTTGATGGTAATGAAAAGAATAGCATTGCATGGCTTAATAAAGCGGAAGAATATTTTGAGATTTATGACATTACTAGTGATGATGAAAAAATTAAACATGCTTCCATGAAAATGGAAGGAGAAGCATATAATTGGTATATGTGGTGAAAAAAGACGTCGCTCGCTATCAGTTGGAGGAAATTTAAAGATGCATTCTTCAAAAGGTTTCAAGGCATAAAAGAAGAAAAGTTCTTTTCAACGTTTATCAAATTACGCCAAAAAGGAGATGTGGATGAGTACACGCGAGAATGGGAGACCTTGGCAACACGAGTACCCGGATTGTCGGAATCTCGTCTAATCCAGTCTTACATCTCGGGACTTAAAATCCACATACAAGAAGAGCTCGAACTACATGAAATTACGTCCGTAGAAGTAGCAAGGCAAAAAGCAAAAGCTGCTGAAAAGAAATTTGAAAGATTATCAAAACCAGAAAAAGTATATTCGAGACGATGGTTTCCTCAATCTGAAAATATAGATGACACAAAATATGTCCCTGTCCATCTTCGTGAAGAAGAAAAATCTAGTATGGAAAAACAAAGAATGCGAGAGGGCAAGTGCAAACGTTGCGGTGAAAACTGGGACCCTAAGCACAGATGTGCTAATGGAAAAGCGAAGAATCTATACAGTTGTGAAGCAACTAACGATGCTAACAGTATTGATTCATGTATAGAAGGATTAGAAGACAACTTAGAGTTCTCTCCAGAAGTGGATGGCGAAATTATTCCACAAGTGTCATTATCAGCTATGACAGGCATATCACAACCTCAAACCCTAAGGTTAAGAGGACATATTAAGAAAAACAATGTAATGGTTCTAATAGACACAGGCAGCACGCACAATTTTCTAGATTCATCCATGGCCAAAAGACTCAACCTCTTTAATTTTCCCATGCCTAATATGAAGGTAATGGTGGCCGATGGTAAGAAGATTGAACAAGTAGGAAAATGCCATAAAGTCAAATTGCAGATTAAAGACTTTCATTTAGAATCTCCATTCTACACAGTTCCATTACGAGAAGTAGATGTGGTCTTAGGAATTCAATGGCTACAAACTCTAGGTACTTATTCTGCCAACCATCAGAAGCAGTTTATAAGTTTTAAGTGGAAAGGGCAGAAACACAGGTTGTATGGATTCCAAGCCCCAGAATATCAAGTCGTATCTTCCTCTCTGATGACGAAGATGATTCAAATAGGAGCGCCAACATCTACAGTACAATGTCATCAGTTAGAAATGTTATCTTCAAAAGGGAGCCACGAAGAGTCACCCGAAGTCAAGACAGGATCCGACCCTGTCGATATCAGATATTTTCACTATCCAGATCAACAAAAGATTGAACTCGAGAATATGCTCCACGATCTTTTTAAAATGTGGGAAGCAAGAGCCCGCCGCTCAAGAAACCCAGGCGTTCGTCAACATTGTCCATCGTTACATATGCTTTGAGGACAAAGCATATTTAAGAGAGGGGCAATGTTATGTAAATTTTATTAATTGTTAGTTAGATATAGTTATATTAGGTTTTATTAAGTGAAAGGGCATGATCAAAGATCATGCCTCTTCACCAAGGGACACCATGAGGCTATTTAAAGCCTCGGTGATTCCTCATTGTAATCATCTCTTATCTATCATCATTAATAATATATACTTATTCAAGTTTACCAGAGTTTTTACACTCCATGGACCGGATGAATTATCTTCAGGTCAAGGAAAATCAAGTTCATACCAATTTTTTGAATTTGGTTGACTTTGTATATTTCCTTTTCTTTTATCATCTTTTGTTTCTAACTTTTAAAGAAGACTTTCTATTTCTTCAGCACTATTATTCTCAGTTTCATCAAAAATCACATCTCTACTCACAATAAATTTATCATTGGACAAAAGTTGGTACCCTTTCTTCTCATTAGAATACCCAATCATTGTGCACTTCAAGCTTTGTGAGTCAAGCTTGGTTCATTTTTATTTCGGAACTAAGGCATAAATGTTACACAATATTTTTTCATTGTCCCTGCAGTTTCCATCCCGCACATTGTAGGACCATTTCAGTGACTTCTGTGCATTGTCATACGTTGCAAAAAGTGTCATTTCATCCCTTGGCTTGATAAGAAAATTTCCTCTATTGATCGTTCCTTAAGAATGCTCTTAAAAATAGATGAATTTGGGTCGACGCTAGTAGGCATTTATGGCCTCGCGCCCATTGGCACTCTGTCTCAGTGGATTGCCTGCGCCGACCTGTTTTTGGAAGGTTTTTTAAAATAGAAATGAAGTTTCCATGTCCAAACACTTCGTGAGTGAAGTCATCATGGTTTGTTCGACTGAATAACATCGAAGTCCTTCCTTTGGCTTCTTGTTTCCTATAATTGAGAAACTCCCCAAAGGATAAGGCCTCCCTTCCACCTTATGAGGGATCCAAAACCACGTCCTCCTCTCCTATAAATACCTCCTTCTCAGATAGTTTGTGCTAGCTGAACAGTCCCTAATATAGCTGGTGTGAAGAACAAGGTAGAGAGAAATCCATTGTCGAGAGAGAGTTTAGGCCCGTTGCATCACTAGGTCTGATTCCCGACGAATGCGTGAGATGCCCTTGACTAAACCCCTCGAAGGAGGCTGCAACTTCAAGGCTATAAGGTTGTAAAATCCCTTTCTCTACTTATTAATACATGACTGGTTTTTTGGTTCTCGTTTTACATTTGATATGTTTAATCCTATGCAATATGTTTGATTCTCCTTGACTAATCAAATAGTTATGAATGGAAGTATGTTTTCGTATGTTGTCACCGTTCACTGATCCTTGTGTAGGTACACAGATGTTATCACTAAAGGACTATGGCGTGTGAAGAGGAAGATCAGGGGATCGCTGCTACAAGCTACGACAAGAGTGTTGGACCTAGGTAGGTCATCTATCCCAACTCATTTTCATTCATAAGCTAGGATTCTGAAGGATTATCATGTTCCCTTGTTGCTAGACCCACTCCAGGGCTAGAGGGATCGCCTCTATCGGCAGAGGGGATTTACCTGCACAACAAGTTGGTGACCATCCTAGGGAGTAGTGTGTTTGTCGTCTCTTGTTGTTCGTCTAGTGCTTTTCTTGTTTGTTTGACTTTGGTCATTTCATTGTTTTTCTGATTTTTTTTGCCTATCTGAATGCTTTCAGGCATAAAATTCAGTCTCAGAGTGTCAAGTTTGACATCTTCTCAATGGTTTTTTATTTTTTCCATAGTTTTCAGTATCGGCGCTGCTGTTTCTTGAACAGTCGCGCCGATTGGTGCTTGTTTCCTTTTTCACAAGAGCGACATCCTCTGGTTGGCACTAATTACAACCTCATAGACGCGTTGAATCCTGTAGGTTAAAATTTTAACCTTTTTCCTAGGTTTTGTCAATTTCTCTTACCTATGGGTTGGATTTTCATCTTTCAATTGGTCCACTGGAAATGTTTTGACACTCTTGTCTCGTCCTACTTAGTTGTTTGTCCCTCATCTGATCCGTGGAGTTAGTCACTCTAGGGTTTCTAGGTGCCTTCCGCCACTTGTCCAAATACCTCCTCATTGAACCTTTTGAGTTGAGTTTGAGTCAGTTTGGTTTTTATCTTTTCAGTTTGTTGACTGATTTTTTTTAGCTTTTCTTTTGGTTCCTTGTGTCATTGGGTTGTTGAATGATTATCTTGGATTTCATTTAGCTCTCCATCTGTCACCTTGAGCATAGATTACATTGCTCACTGAACCAGTTTGAAAGCCCTGTTTGCTTGGAAGAGTGCATCTTTTTTGGAGTGTGTTTGATTTTCATGTTGGATTGATCTCTTTGCTTTAGATTGTTTCATTCAAATTGCTCAAAACTAGTCTCTTTTTTTTCATTTAGTGTAATAGTGCATTTTGCTTCTCATTCATCTAAAACAACAAAATTTGCATTCTTTCTCTTAGTTTGAAAATTAAAAACGTTCTTTGGCATTAGTAGCTTTTAGTGAACAAGGAAAGAGATTTTCGTTTTCTGCTCTGGTTGTCTTAGATGCATTAAGGAAAATTTCTTCTTGTATTTGATTGATTTCTACTTCATTATGATCTACTATCCCTCTCTTAGCTAGCATTCATCGAATTGGAATGATTTTATTTTGCATATAGTTGTGGATTAAGAATTCAAGATTACATTCGGTAAGGCCTTGAAATTGCAACATTAATTCAATATCAACTTTAAAATCAATTCAACCAACCTAAAGAAGCATTGAAACCTAACACATACATTTAGAGGTCTAGGCTAGTGACTTGTTTCGGCGTCATTAAACCTAGTAACTATCATTTTCCATCTGGCATTAGACAACACTAGCACAAACTTATGCTTCCCATACTATCGATTATATAAAGGGAGACCCTTATAGGTTGCAATCCTTTATCCATAGGTAGCCGAGTCTGCTGCCCTGTAACCGTGATACACCAAACACAACATTTAGGGAGACTACCTACACGTACGTTAAGTCCTTGGTCATTTCTCTTTCATTTGATCACCAAGGTGTATATTGTAGTTCATGGAAACTTGGTACACCCTCTTGCTTAGATTTCCTGAGTAGTCATTTTGGTCTTTTCGTCAACCTATAAAATTGGAAATATCACCGAGCACTTGTCCTTTCGCGCTCGTTCAACTTGAAAGTGACTAGTCATATTTTTCCTATTTTCTTGACTCGTAAAATATGAAAAGGTAGAGTTTTTTTTAAATGTCATAAAATCAATTGCCTACGATCACATGCCCATTAAAGATATTTTATTGGATTGTTCTTAAGTAATTCCTTAGTGTTTGGTCTTGAAGCCTCAAATTGGTCATCTCATTTCTCTCTTGGTTTGAGACAAAGTCGTGGTGGTAGAACCACCAGTTTCTTCGTCCCCTTCTTCAACTCCTAGTGGGGATCCTTCTTCTAAAGTTTCTTCGAGGTAACCTTAGCCTACTAGGCCTCTTGATTACTAGTGTGCTCTTATTCCAAGTATCTTACCCCTTGCTACCCAATATCCTCTTCAGGAGCCTTTTGATATCAACTGGAAACCTTTAGGCACTTGGGATGGTTTTGGAAATGAGGAATAATTCCCTCCTCTTACTTTGGAACCATATTTACTTGCCACCGCTTTACTTTCCACCGCTCATCACCTTTTTGACGATATCATGGCTTCATCTAACATGGATTATTCGAGTTACATCAGTAGTGAAGAGATTCATGTTTCTACAGGGGATTATAAACTCTTTCTAGAGGATTTACCTTATGTCTCAAGTCAACCTTCCTCATAGCCGATATCTCTCCCAGCTTGTTATCGTACATTGGGTTAGATCATTTCTGGTGTTGCATTAACGTACCAGAACCTGACACAGTCAAGTACAATGACTCCCTCGGGAAGCTCGTCTATCACCGTATTAGGGGCATCACCCTCAACTCCCATAACGTTGACGATTATTACATATGTCCCAGTCTGGCCCACTGTTTGTGTGGCCTCATCCGCACTGGCTATTAGTACGACTCGGTCATTGTCATAATATTTTGTTGTTCGTAGGTTGATTTTTATTAATACCATGATACCTTCTTGGCTCGTCATGAGTGGATCACAGCCTCACGTTTCAGGAATCCAACCTACTAGTAGTGCGCCTATCGCTTCTACTTCAATTCCTGGAGGTTTGACATTAGATCAGTACCTGTTGGCCATTCAGCAGCAGAATTATACCCCTCAGGATTCTCAATAGCTGCAAGCTTCTATTAATCCTCCACATCATTATGATCAGTATGCAAATCTCGTCTATTTTCCTCGAATTTACCCCAATCAGTTCACATTACAAAAGGGAAAACCCTCTGGTCCACAAGGACAACCCTTACAAGGACAACATTCAGTCCAACAGGGAAAACTTGTGGACTGCAAGGACAACCATTTCAGGGACATCTTCGGTCCAACAAGGAAAACCCTACAGTCCTACTGGTCAACCTTATGTTCAACAATGTGCATATTACGTTCTCGGGGGGGAAATCTATCCACAACAGGGACCACCTTTTATGGAACAACACCAGCCTTCTGTTCAACAAGGCCCAACTTTTGTACAAAACGGTCAACCCTCTATTGCTCAGAAGGTTCACCCTGGTCTTCAGGGGAAACTTGGCTCATCCCAACCATCGGGCCAACCTCTTCCACAAGGGAAACCCGGTGGCTCATAGTATCCAGGCTAACCTGCTCCGCAGGGACAACTTGTCCAACCACAGCATCCGGGACAACCTGCACCCCAAGGGAAACCCATTCAACCTCAGGGCACCACTTACATTCCTCAAGGTGAATCTAAAGTGGTATATAGTGCGCCCCAAGGCGTTTCTTACATTCCTCAAGGTCAATCCCAGATGGTATATAGTGTGCCTCAAGGCACTGCATACATACCTCAAGGCATTGCTTACATTCCGCAACAATATCCATATGTTGCTTAAATAGGATCTCAGTGGTTCACTCAGAATTAATATCCTGGTCCTAAACCCATGTATGGGCAGAATTATTTGGCTTATAACCCCTATGGAAAGAATCCTCTGGGACAAAACATATGGGGGCAGAATTTCTCTCAACCCAAGTGGAATCCTAATACTGGTCTTTATCAACGACCTACAATGCCTTTCAATCCACAGTTACCTTTCCTTGATATGCTGGAACTGCCCAATGTGTTGAAGTTGACGAATGATCATATCCTTCATAATCCATATTGGCCTTCAGTTCCGACTAAAATCCCTGGAAATTGTCCCAAATTTGAGGGCAAGTCCAAGGAAGACCCCCAAGTGCATGTTATGACATACCATCTTTGGTGTTCCTCTAACTCTTGGGTGGAAGATTCTATTTGACTTCGTATTTTCCAAAGGACTCTCACTAGTGTCGCTGCCAAGTGGTACATTGAACTCTCCCGTGACATCTTCCAAGATTTCAACTCTCTAGCCATGGAATTTCTCACACACTTTCAGTTACTAGTTCGGTATGAAACTAGGATGCACCTCCTCACATCCTTGAAACAAGATCGAGCTACTCATATCTCTGATCATATTCATGAGTGGAGGTGATGTTGTCGTTTGATCAAGTTTGAGATTCCTAATCAGCTTCTAACTGATTGGTTTACTACCTCATTCATTGCTTTGATTGCTAAGGACATTCACAGCATGGGAGCATGTAGCGGTATCATCGGTTCTGTGTCTTAGACCTCTCAGAAGTCTTCTCCAAATCTTGCAAAGAAAAAATATACTCCTTCTAATGATACTACTTCTCAGCCACCTCCAAATACTAGTAAAACCGTAGAAGTGAATGCTATCCAATCCAATCTGATGGATAAAACTTCCAAGGGTAAGAAGAAGGGTAGAGGTAAGGCCAAAGCCGATACCTCAAAATAGGATTCTCAGAAATCTCGTGCTGATGATGGTTCACAACACAAACCAAAGTACCCTTGTCTGATTTGTGACGAAGAGCATTACACCAAGGACTGTCCATGATGGGTCGAGGTGAGTCGACTGCTCAAGGGCACCCAAGGCACTTCGGTCATTCTTAAAGAACCTTTCCCATCATAGAAAACTCAGTTGGTAGAGCAACCTCAGTCCTTTCCCCCATTTGGATCTCAGGTTTTCATGATGAATTGTCCTGCATCCTTCTCTATTGCTACCTGATCGAAATATTGTACCGAACCGCGTTAGGCAGCAGGGTAGGAAATCATTAATGGTCCTCCTCCTCAACCTGCTTCTGGTCCTCTTCAGATTGAAAGACCCAGTACTGAGCCCATTGTACGGCCACCTTCCAAATGTGTACTCCATAAGTCTTTCTACAATCCCAATTCCCGTGCTACTCAGCATTATAGTATTGATGAATATTTGGCTCAGGCGCCATCTGTTATGTCTGCATTAGAATTAATTCAGGGTTGTCCATCACAACAAAAGGCTTTGTTATTAGCTATCGAAGGGATTGATCCTGCCGATTCTAGCCTTATCACTTTCGATTTGGAAAATTTCATCCCACATCTCCCTCACCAGTTTGTATTTATCATTCAGGTTGGGATTAATGGAAATAATATCCATTGAGCAATCATGGACGAGGGTGAATCTACGTGCATCATGTCTTCTTCTTGTTGGAAAGCCATCAGTTCTCCAACCCTCAATTCATCTCCAAATGCTTTAGAATCTTTTGATGGAAGAGAATCTCGCCCTCTTGGTGTTCTCGCTAGTTTACCCATTACGTTAGAAGGGAAAATGGTTAACATTGAGGTTGAATTAATTGATAGCTCAATAACAATCTTCTACTTGGTCACAGTTGGACTCACACCATGTTATGTGTCCTGTCCACTCTCTTTCGTGTTCTTCAGTTCCTGCACAAAGGAAAGATCATCACTATTGACCAATTGACCTTTTTCACCTGGATCATCTCCGTAAAATATTTCTTCGCTGTAGACGCTATAACATTCAACTCAATATGCATAAGTACGTCCTCTGCATAAGTAGGCTCTTAGGGTTTATCATCTCTAAAGATGGAATTTTTCTCAATCCCCTCAAATTCAAAGCTATTGTTAATCTCCCCTCCCATTCCTCTTTACATTAGCTGTAGAGTCTACAAGGGAAAGCTAATTTCCTGCGTCGTTTTATATCGAACTATGCTGAAGTGGCCAAAGGCTTCACACGATTACTTAAGCAAGGCATCCCATTCCTCTGGGATGAGATCGCCTAAAAATCCTTCGATGCACTGAAGAAATTTCTTATCAATGCTCCTCTGTTGTGTCCTGCTAATTATCATCACGATTACTCCCTCTATTTGGCTGTCGTGTTTAGCACTATTGCCATGGTTCTGGTGCAAGATGATGATGACGGTGACAAGCATGTCATTTACTATTTGAGTCGAAATATTCTCGATACCGAAACACATTACGCACATGTCGAGATGTTGGCGTTGGCTGCTGTTCAAGCTGTTCAACGTTTTTCTTCATTATATTTTGTTGCGCCCAGAGACAGTGATTTCTGATTGCAACCCTATGACCTACATATTGACTCGTCAATTGCTGGGGGGAAATACTCAAAGTGGAACGTTATCCTCCAAGAGTTCGATTTGGAGTTTACTACTGCCAAATCGAAGAAATCATTGGTTTTTGCGGATTTGATTTTCTCTCTCCCTTCTGATTCTACTCCATCTGGTTCTGAGGAACGCATTCCGGACGACACACTTTTTCTCATTAGCACCCTCGATCCTTGGTATGGTGATATCATCGTATATCTTTAGACTTCAACCTTTCAATCTAAGTTGACAAAGGATGCTCATCGACGCA
Organism: Pinus albicaulis; assembly: GCA_034641835.2. Lineage (NCBI taxonomy): Eukaryota > Viridiplantae > Streptophyta > Pinopsida > Pinales > Pinaceae > Pinus > Pinus albicaulis. Next base: position 1,688,813,994 of record CM076581.1, read on the forward strand.
TTCGCCATCATTCACAACCTTATCGCATAGTCAGAGATACTCTCTACCACATCGGATCTAATTCCGTTCTATGTCGGTGTTTGACTCTCGAGGAGGCTGAAAAAGTCCTTAATGATTGCCACTCTGGCACCTGTGGTGGTCACATGTCTGGATATGCTACTTCACAAAAGATTCTTTGTGCTGGTTATTTCTGGCCTACCATCTTTAAAGATTGCATTGTTGTTGTCTGCAAGTGTCACAATTGTCATATTTACCAACACAATATGTTTGCACCACCCACAAAACTTCATCTTGTCATTACCGTTGGTCCCTTTGCAAAATGTGGCATCAATTTTATGACTTGTAACCGTCACTTGGCCAGGGGGCATGCTTATATTATCGTTTCCGTCAATTACTTCACTACATGGGCCGAAGTAAAGCCTACACTTACAGCTGACAGTAAGACAGTCGCACAATTTCTGTTCGATCATGTCATTACTAGGTTTAGTGTCCCTCAAGCCATTATTACCGATCATGGTTCTAATTTTCATCATTACATGATGGATGAGTTGACTTCTAAGTTGGGTTTGCATCACAAAAGCTCAATGTCGTACTACCCTCAGGCCAATGGCCAGGTTGAAACCGTAAACAAAGTTATAGTCACTATGCTTCAACGTACGATTGGGATGCATAAGTCCAACTGGCATCTCATATTGTTTTCAGCTCTCTAGGCTTACTGAACCTTAGTGAAGGATGCAACCAGATTCACTCCATTCCAGCTTGTTTATGGTCTGGAAGCTACCCTTTTGATTGAATGTGAAATCCCTTCTCTCAAGATAGTTGTTGAATTTCTGCCCAACACTTTAGCAGAAGAAGAGTATCTTCTATACTTAGAGAGGATTGATGAAACTCGCCGCTTTTCTTCTCTTGTCATAGAAGCACATAAAAGAGGGTTAAAGCTCATTTTGACTAGTAAATTTCCCCTCGTTCCTTTGTAGAAGGAGACCTTGTCCTCTTGTATGACTAGGCTCATGATAAGCTGGGGGCAAGCAAATTCCAACTCATGTGGCATGGGCCCTATATTGTTAAACACATTTTGCAGAACGAGGCTTATGAGCTAATTGACTATGAAGGTTATCCTATGGATCAGCCCATAAATGAGCTGTATCTCAAAAAATACTATGCATGAGCTCCTCATGCATGTTTACTTTTTACATAGATTTTTTTAATTTTTGTAAATTTTTGGCTTGGTGTGATTTGCAAGCAGTTTTTCCCTGCTTATTATGTTGTTGCTTACTATGCAGATGTCTGTCACTCCTTATGTTGGTTTCCTGGATGGTGCCTCCCGCAGTACTTGGAACCTGTCTTCTGCAGCCTGGGTGATTTATAATCCTAATGGTGAGTTGATAAACCTTCAAGGTATTTGTCTAGGATGAACCACGAATAATGTCGCTGAATATAGTGTTGTCATTGAACTCTTAATTGAGGCCATTACTCTCGAAATTCGTGCATTAATTGTTAACCTAGACTCTCAAATTGTTGTTCTTCAGCTTAATGGGCATTATTATTGTTATAGGTCAATTTGGGCATCATTCCCAATGACCTGGTTAACTGGGCATCATCTCCAAGACCAATGTATAGGGTCTATCATTCCCTAACATTTCAGTTGCTACATGCCCTAAGACAAAGAAAAAGACAAATCAATCAAAGAATTTCATCTGTAAAGGTTTCCAAAGTTTGAATTTTATAATATATCATGTGAGAGCTCACCAAATCTTCCTCTAAAGGGACTAGGTGCATTTCATATGCAGGTAGCCCTATGTAAGGCTTCTTTGCAAAGCACTTCTCGACATCCATGGGTGCGTTGGTGTTGGAGCAGGGTCTTCCAAAGGCTATGAATTTTGTCCATTTTTGAATAATTTTGTATTGATTAGTCTAACATAGGGGTTTTGGGGTGGGTCAAAGCCCCTAACACATTGTAAATGGGACAAGGGTAGACCAAGAGTCCGAAAACCAAGGTTTGCGGACCATTGGATGCATAGGCTAAATCGCTATAAATAGATGAACCTTTTTTGAATCATAGGTATGAATGAATAGAGATTGATGTGAAGTACAAAATGTTAGACATGTGTTAGGCTTGTTTGGGTTAGGACTCCTGTTGGTTGTGTGCACAAAGATCCTATGTCCTGCTGTGTGCAAACCCTACTGGCTGTGTGCGTAGGTAGTAATTTGGGAATGTAAGAGGATTTTAGGTAATGATATATATGTGCAGAAGTATTGTAAATATTTGATGTTATTTGAATCTATCATGTTATGGTTAATGCGAAATTGAGTTATACGATTATGTACCTGTTAGTAGCTATGAACTATCTGCATTGATGGTACATGTATCTGTGATCTGTTAATTTGTAGTGATTATGCTGTTCTATGATTATAGCTGATAGTACGCACATGGATGCGAACCTATTAATTAGATCTGATCAACTGTCTTCTAGTTATTTATTGAGACTCCTGTGAACAACCTCTTGCTCTATAGATCTAATAGTTGCGAACCAGCTTGAATTACCTGCTTTCTCCCAGGGTGCGGAATCCTGGCTCCATCACCCTCCCATACTACTTCGGGTGAGACTTTGGCCTGCGCAAGTAGGTCACTACCGAAAGGGCTAGAAGTATAGGGGTTTGTTGGCAAACCTTAACTTTTGAACCTGGGTCAGGACCCCTCGAGCCAACAAATGGTTCCGTTGCCGAGACCAGAAGCATTTTGAGAGAGATCAGGTAACACCAAGGCTGTATTAGAAATTTAAGAAGAGAAAAATTGACGAATACTTTGAAGAAATAATTCACGGGGAAAGAAATCACTGCCACCCAAAGATGATGTGGCCTCGCACATGAAGCTACCTAGTTTCAAGGGCATGGGTGATGAGGACATGGATCGGTTCTGGTTTGTTGCAGGATCGGTATGGACTATGCAGAACGTAGCAAGCAATGCGGTGAAACATGCACAGTTATCCCTTGCTTTTGAGGGGAGATATTTGGACTGGTACATGGGATACATTGACCAACATGAGAATGTGACTATTGAGGAAATCAAGAATGCGTTAAAGTAGCAGTTCAAGAAACCTAAGTCCTACTCTCAGATAGTAAATGACTTGAAGGATTTCAAGCAAGGACATTCTGAGTCCGTATGGGAAGCAGATAAACGATTAAAGAAATTAATCAGAGAAGGGGGGTTCCAGTATGACGACCGACAACACATGGAGTCGTTCATCGCTATGTTGCTGCCCCACTTTCATGTACCAATGGGTCATCTAGCCATTGAAACACAGGAGAAGGCCTTGGAGGTTTCCATGAAACTAGAAGCTATGCCAAGAGATGATACCCAGTTAGGAGTGCAGTAGATACAAGGCTAGTTAGAGGCAATGCACATGGAGATTCAGACTCTGCGAAAGGAGTGAGGAGTGGAGGCCAGCCCCGAAAGATGGTGCATATTATGCCGGGTGAATGGCCACAACAAAGATAACTGTCCACTGCTCGCAGACTATATGCAAGCTGGAGGACCCAGCCTGCTGTGCCCCAGGGAAGCTGTGGGACCAAGTGGGTCGGCGCTATGGTGCGATGACTACCGCATTGCTGGGCTGCATGGTACCAACCATTGCCCCCACCTTGCCACATATATCCCAGAAGTAAAATAACAATGGTGTAGGTTTTGTAGCTCTGTAGGACATGATGAATAGAACTGTCGAACGTATGATCTGATGAGTGATCGGGGAAACTTATATAGGGTACAGTCGGACCCATCATCACCTAGATCCCCCTTAGGTATAGGAGGCTCCCTAGCTAGGGTCAGGGGAGGGGGGTGAGGAGGAAGCGCAGGCATGGGTAGAGGCCAACTAATATGCTATAATTTTAGGGAAGTAGGTCACTTTGCAAGGGACTGCACGAACCCAACTCGGAAATCCTGCAAATATTATAGACAACCGGACCATGTGGTTGAATATTACCCGATTCTGATAGCCAAGATATAGGAGAAGCAACATAAACCGATTCAGAACGTACAAAGGGTTAAGGTAGAACCCCGAAGTGAAGGAACAAGTATTAATTTCATAACACGTAGCAGCATAGCCACCGGCGGGGCTGCGGAGGAAGCTGAGGCAGACCCTCTTATTCGTAAAGTGACCATTAAACAAGAATGGTTGGAATTACCAAAGGAAAGGGAAAATTTTGTTGCAGCTCACCAAGACTTTGCCAACGCTGAGGCACCTACCCTTCCAACACCTGCGCACCTTAGAGAAGTTGATGAAGTTAAACTATTCCTGCAAGCGTGCATGAAGTTTTTGTGCAATCAGCAGGCTGTAGAAAACCTCCAAGCCCTACTCAACGGTTTCACAGGGAATGAAGACCCAGTCATGAAGGTTAAGGATGTGCACAAACTTTATGAGCAAAAGAAATGCACCGACCGAGAGATGCAATTAACTACGCAGATTGGTGATTATGAAATGGACAAGGTAATTCTAGACCTAGGATCAAATGTGAATGTACTACCTAAAAAAACTTGGCAACGAATGGGAGAACCTAAATTGGAATGGTCCACTATCTAGCTATGTATGGCTAATCAACAGAAGATCATACCATTGGGAAGATTGTCAAAGATTGTAGTAGACATCGTCGGGGCTAAGGTACGAGCTGACTTTGAAGTCATTCAGATTGTAGAAGATGCAGACCCTTACCCAGCACTCTTTGGATTGGATTAGGCCATTGATATGGGTGGAATTATCAATTTGAAGAAACGAAGCATGGTGTTTGAAAGTGAGGGAACACGGGTGATCGTACCACTAGAGCCTACAGAAGGGGAAAGGTATACCAAGCCAGCGCGGGAGGAAGAAGAGATAGACCATATCTGTAAGCTAACTTCAAGGGACGAAGACTGGATCAATCCTACAACCGATGGAGTGCTTTGTTGGGAAAAGGATAGCGAATTCTTTTCCGAATCCGACGAATAAATAGACAATTGGAAAAACCAACTGCATGATCTCTCCACGCTGCGCTGTCTGTAAAGTGCCAGGGACTTCCGCTGCATATCTGCCAAGGTAAGATAACTACCCTATTTTGATGGCTCCAGTAGTATAAAGGAATTCTGCGTACATTCGAAGCTGAGGTTCCGAGAGAACGGAGGCTATGGACCCTTAATCTGGCTATGCGCACAATGCCTGCAAGATGGTGGGAGGCACATAAGGAGGTGTTCTAGGACTGGGAGGAATTTCAGGACATGATGATCCTATGATTCCAGGCCCTGCCTGAGGTACGTGTCAAGAAGTTCCTTGGCCCAGGGGACCCACACAAACACTTGTCTGCTTGGATGGAAAAATGGCATGACAAAACTCTGAAGGAATGGGTTCAATTGTTTATTCATGCATTGGGACCAATCCCTACTACATGGTACTTGGATGTGGATCTACATCAATGCACCCATCACTGGGAAACCTTGAAGGATGAATTCATTGGTACTTTTGGACTAATAGGGGGCTTGGAGGCACTTGACAAAGCTATGCATGATATAGATGCATTTGTGTTTGGTGAATCCATCTCCTTCGCAGCATTTGGGGTGCAATGCAGATGCAGGATATTATCAATTGTTGCAATATAGCTGTAGAAGAATGTGATGAGAATCCGCACAATATCTCTATCCCATAATCGGAGGGGGAATGCGCAGTTGCGGGACCTCCACTACAAACTATGGATGTAACAAAACCCCTAAAATTGTGTGAAGTCAACATTGTCATGGCAGAACAGCCTAAGTTGGCTAATATTGGTGACTACTGGGATGATGACAATGTCAACAAGGTGGTTGAATTGCTCACAGAATACCAAGACTTATTCCCAACCAAATTTTCGGAGCTCAAAGGGATCACATGGGACCTAGGGGTGATGCACATCACGTTAAAACCAGACGCATGACCGATAAAGTAGCGGCCTTACCGATTGAATCCTAAGTATAAACAAAAGGTTAAGGAGGAACTGGATAAAATTCTTGGCACAGGTATTATTGAGCCGGTGGACTAGTCGGATTGGGTAATTCTGATGGTAGTTCAGGAAAATAAAACAAAAGGAGAAATTCGGATCTGTGTGAACTTACACAAGTTAAATGATGCCTACGTTCAGGACCCCTTTTTGACACCATTTTCCGATGAAATACTGGATAGTGTAGGAGGCCAGGAAGCATATTCATTCACCGATGGGTTCTCCGGATATCATCAGATCTGAATCGCACCAGAAGATTGTAGCAAGACTACATTTGCCATGGAATGGGGATCTTTCCAATATACAGTCATGCCGCTTGGACTCAAGAATGCCCCTGCTATCTTCTCATAGGTCGTTGTTGCAGTATTCGAGGAATTCATCCACAAATTTCTCGAGGAATACTTCGATGACTAGATAGTCTTCAGCTTAGTAAAGACACATGCTTCAAACCTGCACTTGATGTTTGATGCCTGCCGAAAACCCCAAATTTCTTTGAATATTAAAAAGTGTATCTTATGCGTACCTTTCGGGATCTTGCTTGGACATATAGTTTGCCAACAAGGGAAGATGGTGGACCTTGCAAAGGTTGCAGTTATCATCAACCTAGTCGTACCTACAATTGAGAAACAATTGAGTTCGATCTTGGGACACATGGGCTACTATAGAAAATTCATTCAAGGATACGCGTTGATCACAGCACCCTTGGAGAAGCTGCTTAAGAAAGATGTGTCACATTTTTGGGATGATGAATGCCAGAAGAGATTTGTGCTACTCAAGGAAAATATGGTCTCCGCACCTGTCCTTATCTTCCCTGATTGGGTGAAGGAATTCCATGTTCATGTGAATGCTTCAGGGATTGCCCTCGGAGCAGTCCTTATGCAGCCTTGTGCTAGAGACATTGATCACCCAATCACATTTTCTAGTCAGAAACTCTCGAGTGCAGAGCGCAATTATTCCACTACGGAGCAGGAAGGGTTGGCCATGGTTTATGCGCTACAAAAGTATCGACACTATCTGTTAGGAAGGCACTTTAAAATGTTTACAGATCACTCATATTTAAAGTACCTAGTGAATAAGCCTATGTTGGGGGGGGGAATCTGCATATGGCTGCTGCTATTTCAAGAATATGATTTTGAAATCATAGTCAAGCCAGGGAAGTTGAATGTTGGGCCTGATCACTTATCTCGAATTGAGACAAGTGAAGAACCTACTAGCTTTGAAGAAGGGTTGCTTGAAGTGCAACTATTCGCCATTAAAGTTGTTGATGTGCACTTTGCTGATATCATCTAGTTCTTGACTACAGGCATGGCACCCGCAGAATATTCAATAAAACAAAAGAAGGAATTGGTTACCTGGGTTGTAGATTTTACCATCATCGCAGGTCAATTATATAAACTAGGTGTTGATAAAGTGTTGCACAGGTACGTTCTGAAGCACGAACGACATGCTATCTTGGCAGAAGCCCATGACGGAATCGCAGGCGAACACTACGCAGGCAAGGAAACAACACACAAGATCTTACGGGCTGGACTATGGTGGCCTACCCTCCATAGTGACTCTCACAACTATTGTAAATCCTGCGATACGTGCCAATGGACAGGGAAGTCGTCACGGAGAGATGAAATGCCGTTACAACCGCAAGTGGCCTTACAGGCCTTTGAAAAATGGGCCATTGATTTTTTGGGACCCATCAACCCACCGCGGAAGAAAATAGGTGTGTGCTACATAATTACCGCCACCAATTATGTAACGACGTGGGCCGAAGTACAAGCGGTAAGGGATTGTACTATAGATACCACTGCACACTTCATCTTTGAGCAGATTCTGACTCGATTTGGATGTCCAAAGATCCTTATGAGTGATAAAGGTATGCACTTTGTTAATGAAACAATACAAGCATTGACTGAAGAGTTCCGGATCCATAATGTAAAAATCACCCTGTATCATCCACAAGTCAATAGAGCAGTCGAAGCTTTTAACAAATTTTTTGAGCAAGCACTGACTAAGGTCTGCAACGCAGATCATGGTGATTAGGTCGTATGCGTCCCATCGGTCCTCTGGGCCTATCGGACGATCTGCAAAAAACTAACAGGGAAAACCCCATTCAGGCTAGTGTATGGCAAGGAGGCCATTATGCCAATGGAGTATATTGTTCCCAGTCCGTGTATCGTAGCATTTACAAACATGGAAGAACCCGACATCATGGAGGAGCATTTAGCACAGGTTATGGCTTTGGAGGAAGATCGGTTTATTGCTAATTTCCATCAGCAGGTTCAAAAGACCCGCGATAAGGCCTGACATGATCGACATGTTCGCCAGAAGAAATTCGTAGAGGGAGACTTGGTCCTCCTACATGATAGTCAATTTTTGAAACATCTAGGGAAGTTCCAACAACACTGGCTTGGTCCCTATACAGTTAAGGAAATCACAAATGGCGGAGCTATAAGGCTAGCCACCCTGTGCGGTGATATGCTCCTAGATTATATCAATGGTAGTCAGCTCAAAAAATATCGGATCAAATTAATATATGGCCGGAGTAGCTGTATAAGGCAGAATCTATCTACCATAACACATGAGTATGATCAGGGTATGTGTGGGAGGTAGCCACAACTTAGGAGGTCCGGAGCAGTGCGTAGGGGGCGCAGGTGTCTGTTCAAAGTGTAGAGGTGTGCTGGGAGCCCCGGGGTGTGTTGGGTGCATGGGAGGTGTGAGAACTAGTCGTTGGAATAGTAGAATCGGTTAAACAACTAAATTTACCGTTGACAGGAGCAGGCGACCGACATTTAATGAAGCGATCTCTTGAAATTTTGTACCATTTATCTGAAGGAAAGTGTCCATTACAATTCACTCGACCATTAGTAACTCTCTCGGGTTATAAAAGGGGATGGATTGGTCGGATGAGGGTTCCATATCTTTTGTCTTGTTTTTGCTCTACGGGATTATGATTTCTGATCATTTGGGTTTCCTGTACATCTACCATGTCTGAACCATCTACCCCCTCTAAGAGCAGCCACCTGGGGTTGGGATTCATTTTCCGCCCCAGAATGATGACCACCAACCTGGCGATAGCCTTGATAGAGCCAGAAGTTGAGGAGGTAACATAAAGTGCATCAAGAGCTGTAGCAGTTGTTTCCACTTCGCCTCCAGAAGCAAAGAAAGGAAAACAGAAAGTGCAAGGGTCACAGAAGCCTACAAAAGGGGCTGGGGTAAAATACCATATTTCTCCCCACAATATAAAACCATCACAGAAGATGGACCCAACCGACTTACCTAAACTAGAAAGCTGCCCTTTATCTGATCAGGAAAAGGCCCAGGTCACCCAGACCCTTGACCCACACGCCGAAGAACCTCGATGGCCTGGTCTCCTACCTATAGATGTCACTAACGCTGGGCGTGGTCCTCGTCATTGGCGAACCCTTCGGCAAGATTCATGAGGTAAAGTTCGATGATCATGACTTAGCTAATTGTGAGGTCTTTCCCCAGTTGGCCCCTGAGTTTTACCTGGAACGAATACTGGAAGATGATGGGGTACAGGTCATCCCTATGTGCTGGGTGCGTGGGTTGGCTAGTGCTGGGCTATTAAACCTGCTCGGGATGCCACATTTTGTCCATTACAACATTATAGATCGCGTGGTCCATCAACTGGTTGCTTTAGTCCATGATGGTAGCTTATGGATTGAAGAGCACATCCATATTGACGCTGCACAAATTCACTGAATTACTAGTCTCCCCATGGAAGGACCTGATCCAATGCTGAGGGTGGGAAAGAAGTATGAGCAAAAAAATTTTGACGTCGTGCGTGAGAATTACCATGTACTACAGAATACTTGGGGATTCATGAACAATACCATCAACGACTTAGGTACGCAGATGGGTACATTGTTGCTCGCATGCAAGCTAATGTGCAAATACCAGGCTACCACTGTACCCACATATGTTATTCAATTGGCAGAAAAATGCGAAAAAGGAGTATGCTTCAATTGGGCCCAGCACTTATGTAATGAAATTTTTGCAAACATTCGCGAGGCCCAGGATTAGGGGCACACATTCTGTTACTCCTGGTTGCTACTGCTTATTGCGTTGGTCACATGGGAAGCACTAGAGGAAGCAGTCCTCCCCGAGATCACCCCGGATATGTGCGAAGGAGCACGCTACACCAACTTATGGGATTCCAAGGACGCGCAACATATCAAGGACAATCAGGTCTTTTGGGTTTTGTTTCAGCGCCGCTTGGAAACCACCATCAACTCCCTCCCACACTTGTCTCCGGTAGTGTATGATAAATACCAAACCATTGCAACATTTTAGGTCACCCTGCACCACGTCCAAATTAGAGCACGCAACGGTAAAGTCTGGGACTCGCTCCCATAATCGCATAATCACATAATGACATAATCGCTACCTGGTCCCCACAGTTGCAGATTAGGTTCAAAACCGATACAGTAGGCACTTCAAGAGCAAATGTTTCCCTAACCACAACAGCCAAAGGAACTGGTAGATCAAACAACCACAGGGGGAAAGAAGGGAACGTACGGTCCCTGAAGGATTTTCAGCTAGATAGCAATCTAAAGAAGGGTGCGGTAGCACCCTCACAGAAGGGATCACTACCACACGTTAGTACAACAGACTAGGAGTAGAGGGATGTTGATTTCCCCGGAGGAACAAAAAGAATGGGTGCAGCCACTAAGGGGCCATGCAAGAAGCAGTCCTCACAGAGAACATGATGCGATGAAACGGTTACACTCACGAAAGGTGACCTGGAAAAAATTGTCGATGCAGTCACCTTGGCCACAGAGGAAAAGTGCCTAACTTTGGAAAAGCAGCAGCAAGTTGTAGTCGCCGTGCTTCAGGCTGAGTTTCGAGACTTGCAAATGAAGACGGACACACTACAAACCAATTTGATCCAGGTCCGCTCGAACCCTGCTACAAGAAGCACAACCCTTGTTGCAGAAGCAAGCCGCCTCTGACCACTGCCCGGTGCAGCCCTTACAGTCAGTCCACCTGACATCAAAACACAAGTACAGGCCTACGCAAAGGTCTAGTTGGATTTGGAAATATTTCCCCATGATTTTCTGTAGGCTTTACAAAGCTCACTATTTCAAGAAATACACCACAGCAACCATCAGGCCCACCAGTGGCTTGGCGCAGCGGAACAGAACATTAGTGAACAGACAGCTGAAGTAACCAAGGTGCAGTCTACGCACAAGATGCTGGAGCATTTAATTGGCCGACTTTGCACCGATGTTATGTGTTATCACCAAAATAGGACCCTGATAGGCTGCTAATAAGACTACCTCAGTGTAACTATTTCAAACCAATCTTTTAGCTGAGTCTTCGCCTCCTCAGCCTGAGAGGGCTCTCTCAAGGGTTTATGATATTGATTAATGATGATATAGATGGATAACTATATCTTGGTTTCGTGTGTTTGTAGGTTTAAAGATGAAGGCTTGCTACCATTGGGCTATGGAGTCAACAAGTCAGTAGATTCAGTGGCAAGGTTTCTGAACATGGAAGTTGAGGCAAATGGGGTTTTTAAACAGAGATAATTCACTCAAGAAACATAGGTCAACACAGTAATTCCATTACTAAAGGAAGTCAGAGCATAGGGTTATGAATTCTGAGTAATATCATTGAAACCTACTGCTAATGGTTCAAAGGTAATTTACTCACAAAAGCAGAAAAAACATAGTCATCTCATTACTAAAGGAAGTCAGAGCACATAGTTGTGAATTCTGAGTAATAGTAAATAAGATCTACTGCTAAACACAATAATTACATTACTAAAGGAAGTCAGAGCACATGATTGTGAATTCTGAGTAATATTAATAATATCTACTGCAAGTAATTAAAGTATCATGTAGATCAAGAAAACATTAAACCTCATCTAAACTCATATCTGTTTAGGAAAACCTCTCTGTATTACTGTTTATCTTCCATAGCATAAAGCAGCAGCTGGGCCAAAAAGTCTCCAACCCTTCTTGAATTCGACCTCATGCTTGATATATAGCATTTACAACCTTGGATTCTCTCATCCTACTTGAGGAGAATTCGAATTTTCTAGCTTGACATCTATCAACTACTAAAACAAACTATTAATTACATGTGACAGTTAAATTGTCTCTTCTAGAGTCCTAATACAATTAGGAGTAAAACTCTTTATTATGACTAAAAAAATATTATCTAGGAATTAAATACTTTCTTTTACACCTATAACTCCATGAATTCGAATTTGATGAAGCCTTTAACCTTGTTATGAGACCCTGATGAGTCATGTCTCGTCTGCCCTACAAACTAGGAAACTATTTCCTGCATTTAAGCTTTAACCTTCATTGATGCTCTTTGAACCCCTTTGCTGGAAATTTAGAAATTTTGAGACAAGTGACATATGTTATCACTCCCATAGAACCATGTCCTTCCATCTGTGCAAAATTTAGCCCTTGAAAGAGTTTAAAGATAGTTGATGTGTCTGCGCTACGAAAATATCAGCTATTTTCGTAGTGTAGCAACTATGTCTTTGTAAACAATCTCTTAACATCCAATTTATTCTGCTTTTACACTTGGAACTTAATTTGTACATCATTTATATCCTCTAGCATCATCAATAATTCAAAAACTAGATGTTTCACCTTTTGAAACATTAGCAAAATGTTCAAAACTGCACCTACAGCAGTTTCGTAGCGCGCGACGAAATTGATGTGCATGTCACCTACACATACTTTTTTCAAAAATCTCAGTTTTTAAAACTTATTTCACTTCTTCCATGATGTATTCAATCTTTTTTGATCAATCATAAGTCATCCTTGAAACACTTTCAATAAATAAAGTCCTTCTCCACAACAAAAATGCATCAAGAAATTGTAACTTACTGTTTTGTTCTAGCTGAAAAATAGGTGTTGGGATAGAACTTTTATCTCCTCATCAAAAACGTATTTTGAAAAAATGAAGGAGGCTTCTTGAGACCACTCTGTGCTGAACAAAAAAATCTCTTGTTTTTTTTCAATACTTCTCCTAGTGCCCATAAACTGTCTTTGAACATCAGTTGTAAACTGGAAAATTCTTATTTATGAAAATATGGCTTCCAAGAAATCCCTCTATCTGCCAACTGGTAACACTTATGAAGAAAGTGAGATAGGTTATTTTATCTAGAGATTTTATGAAGAGAAACCTCCTTCATAATTATAAAATACGTTTGCATGTCTCAAAAAACGGATCTTGAAAAATACTGCTAAAACCAGAAAACTGAGTTTTTCTCTGAATGACTTTCAACAGTTTCGTAGTGAAATTTAAACCATAAATATATCCCACCGCATAATGAATTTGAATAAACTGAAAGAGGTTTTTGTATTTCAGTATGTTAGGAAGAAAAAACTCTTTCATTTTTCAAAAATTAGTTTTCAGATGCTCAAGCACTCCTCTGGAATTTGACTACTAAAAGCAGAAAAGCAGGGTTTTTTGCTGAAAAAGGTTGTTTCAGCCATTTTGTAGCGCGCTACGAAAACAACAACGTTTTCATAGCACAAAATTGTCTACACTATGAAAGCAAGGTTTTGTTTCTAATTCCAAAAAAAAATTCAAAATGGTTAAAAAATTGACTTTCTAAACATGGTATGAGACACTAAGACATGGAATAAGGTCGATAAACTTTTTTTGGAAATAAAATATGACCTTAAAGACTTCTAACCCTAGGACCTAACCCTTTAAGCATGACATGACCTAGAGACCCTTTAACACCATGACTAGAACAAGGGTTTGGAAATGAGAATGACACTATTGAGACTCTAATCCTATCACTTATCCCTTTAAGCATGAGATGACTCAAAACCTATTATAATACCATGACTAAAAACAAGGCAAACTTTCCAAAGTCTAGAAATTTTTTTTTTAGGGTGATAACAGTGGCTCCACTAGGGATAGTATGCCCCCTGAGGTATGCTAAGAATTAGTAGATCCAGTGCTGCAATCCATTCCATTAAAAATAAAAACTCTGAAATTATGCCCAATCTGCTTCAAACTGTACCTAGTAAAAATGCTCAGTCAACCTTGAGCTTATTTGCATCTTCCTACCTACCCTATCAGTTGCAATCTCCATTTGTAGCTCAAGGAACATGAAACGTCCAATGAAGCCAATCAATTGTATTTTCTGATATTTGAGGCTCTGAACTGCATTCGACCTCAAAATAACCATGATATTGAGATGACCAAAACAACTTATAATGTATCTGATCTTCATCATGCAATTGAAAATGAAATACTGGTGTGCAAAGCTTTGCCATGTATTCAGCTATAGGGTCAAAGAAGGCATGGTTAGTTTGATGATCATCATGACATTCTATATATTTAGACAACTGATTCTCAGCCACACAAGATTCCTTTGATATGCTATCCAACTTCTTTTTTGAATGACTCCCATAGACAATGTAATTTTCCTCATTATTATGATCATTCTTTGAAGTAGGCTGTTGCAAAGTATGACATAAATAATCAACCTTTTCCTCTGCCTGAGGTTTATAAAATCTATCTTCCAGTTTATATGAAGGAAGAGGGCCAATAGGCTATGGATTCAACAAGTCAAGAGATTCAAAGCAGCAAGGTTTCTCGAACATGGAAGCCGAGGCAAATGGGTTGGGCAAATGGAGTTTTCAAACAAATATAATTCACTCAAGAACATAGGTAAACATATTAATTCCATTACTAAAGGAAGTCATAGCATAGGGTTATGAATTCTGAGTAATAGCAATGGAATCTACTGCTAGTGGTTCAAAAGTAATTTACTCACAAGATGCAGAAAAAACATAGTCATCTCATTGCTAAAGGAAGTCAGAGCACATGGTTGTGAATTCCGAGTAATAGCAAATGAGATCTACTGTTCAGCACACTAATTCCATTACCAAAGGAAGTCAGAGCATATGAATATGAATTCTGAGTAATAGTACAAGATTCACTGAAAGTAATTAAAGTATCATGTAGATCAGAAAACATTAAACCTCATTTGAACCTACATCTCGTTTAGGAAAACCTCTCAGACATCGTTATCTTCCATAACATAAAGCAAAGTTGAATCGGGCCAAAAAGTCTCCAACCCTTCTTGAATTCGGACCTCATGCTTGATATATAGCATTTAAAACCTTGATTCTCTCATCCTACTTGAGGAGAATTTGAATTTGCTAGCTTGACACCTATCAACTACTAAAACAAACTATTAATTACATGTGACAGTTAAATTGTCTCTTCTAGAGTCCTAATACAATTAGGAGTAAAACTCTTTATTATGACTAAAAAAATATTATCTAGGAATTAAATACTTTCTTTTACACCTATAACTCCATGAATTCGAATTTGATGAAGCCTTTAACCTTGTTATGAGACCCTGATGAGTCATGTCTCGTCTGCCCTACAAACTAGGAAACTATTTCCTGCATTTAAGCTTTAACCTTCATTGATGCTCTTTGAACCCCTTTGCTGGAAATTTAGAAATTTTGAGACAAGTGACATATGTTATCACTCCCATAGAACCATGTCCTTCCATCTGTGCAAAATTTAGCCCTTGAAAGAGTTTAAAGATAGTTGATGTGTCTGCGCTACGAAAATATCAGCTATTTTCGTAGTGTAGCAACTATGTCTTTGTAAACAATCTCTTAACATCCAATTTATTCTGCTTTTACACTTGGAACTTAATTTGTACATCATTTATATCCTCTAGCATCATCAATAATTCAAAAACTAGATGTTTCACCTTTTGAAACATTAGCAAAATGTTCAAAACTGCACCTACAGCAGTTTCGTAGCGCGCTACGAAATTGATGTGCATGTCACCTACACATACTTTTTTCAAAAATCTCAGTTTTTAAAACTTATTTCACTTCTTCCATGATGTATTCAATCTTTTTTGATCAATCATAAGTCATCCTTGAAACACTTTCAATAAATAAAGTCCTTCTCCACAACAAAAATGCATCAAGAAATTGTAACTTACTGTTTTGTTCTAGCTGAAAAATAGGTGTTGGGATAGAACTTTTATCTCCTCATCAAAAACGTATTTTGAAAAAATGAAGGAGGCTTCTTGAGACCACTCTGTGCTGAACAAAAAAATCTCTTGTTTTTTTTCAATACTTCTCCTAGTGCCCATAAACTGTCTTTGAACATCAGTTGTAAACTGGAAAATTCTTATTTATGAAAATATGGCTTCCAAGAAATCCCTCTATCTGCCAACTGGTAACACTTATGAAGAAAGTGAGATAGGTTATTTTATCTAGAGATTTTATGAAGAGAAACCTCCTTCATAATTATAAAATACGTTTGCATGTCTCAAAAAACGGATCTTGAAAAATACTGCTAAAACCAGAAAACTGAGTTTTTCTCTGAATGACTTTCAACAGTTTCGTAGTGAAATTTAAACCATAAATATATCCCACCGCATAATGAATTTGAATAAACTGAAAGAGGTTTTTGTATTTCAGTATGTTAGGAAGAAAAAACTCTTTCATTTTTCAAAAATTAGTTTTCAGATGCTCAAGCACTCCTCTGGAATTTGACTACTAAAAGCAGAAAAGCAGGGTTTTTTGCTGAAAAAGGTTGTTTCAGCCATTTTGTAGCGCGCTACGAAAACAACAACGTTTTCATAGCACAAAATTGTCTACACTATGAAAGCAAGGTTTTGTTTCTAATTCCAAAAAAAAATTCAAAATGGTTAAAAAATTGACTTTCTAAACATGGTATGAGACACTAAGACATGGAATAAGGTCGATAAACTTTTTTTGGAAATAAAATATGACCTTAAAGACTTCTAACCCTAGGACCTAACCCTTTAAGCATGACATGACCTAGAGACCCTTTAACACCATGACTAGAACAAGGGTTTGGAAATGAGAATGACACTATTGAGACTCTAATCCTATCACTTATCCCTACATGACGACCTCAAAACCTAGCTATATCACCATGACTAAAAAACAAGGAAAACTTTCCAAAGTCTAGAAAAAAAAATTTAGGTGACAAATAAAGGCTCCACCTAGGGATAGTATGCCCCCGAGGTATGCTAAGAATTAGTAGATCCAGTGGCTGCAATCCATTCCATTAAAAATAAAAACTCGAAATTATGCCCAACTGCCCAAATTGCTAAATTGCATCAGTAAAAATGCATCAGTAAAAATGCTCACCAACCTTTGGAGATTATTTTGCATCTTCCTACCTACCCTATCACGTAATCTCCATTTGTAGCTCAAGGAACATGAAACGTCCAATGAAGCCAATCAATTGTATTTTCTGATATTTGAGGCTCTGAACTGCATTCGACCTCAAAATAACCATGATATTGAGATGACCAAAACAACTTATAATGTATCTGATCTTCATCATGCAATTGAAAATGAAATACTGGTGTGCAAAGCTTTGCCATGTATTCAGCTATAGGGTCAAAGAAGGCATGGTTAGTTTGATGATCATCATGACATTCTATATATTTAGACAACTGATTCTCAGCCACACAAGATTCCTTTGATATGCTATCCAACTTCTTTTTTGAATGACTCCCATAGACAATGTAATTTTCCTCATTATTATGATCATTCTTTGAAGTAGGCTGTTGCAAAGTATGACATAAATAATCAACCTTTTCCTCTGCCTGAGGTTTATAAAATCTATCTTCC
>CM076581.1:1688831735-1688928082 GCA_034641835.2 Pinus albicaulis
GTAGAAGTTATGTTTAGTTTAGGGGTTTTTTTTGCCCTAGAAGGCACCCCCTCGCTTGTATGAGGGTATTTTATTGCGGCTGTGTATGGTCTGTGTATTCTCGGAGCAAGAAACAGAGAGGGAGACTGTGAGAGAGAACAGAGGATATTACAGCGGATCTGTTGTAGGTTGTGTCTCTTCGTTTTGCAGGATAATAGAAAGGAAGGACTGGCTGTTCGGGGTGGACATAGCCCAAACTAGGTGAACCACATATATCTGTGTCTCTTTGGTTTTATGTGTTTTTTGTGCTTGTGTTTTCCGCATATTATATGTGTTTCATTTCTCTGTAATTTTCTAACAACTGGTATCAGAGCCGAAGGTCTATTTGGCTGATAAACTCGCAGGAAAGAAGGGTTTCCTGGTTCGAGTGGGAGCAATGGCGGAAGATGGTAAATTTAGGGTCGAGAAATTTAACGGCCAAAAATTCCCGCTGTGGAAGATGTAGATGGAAGATTATCTGTATCAGAAAGATCTGTACCTACCATTGAGCGAAAAAACAAAGAAGCCGACGGCTATGACATATGCAGAATGGGAGATTCTCAATAGAAAGGCACTCATAACAGTACGGTTGTGCCTCGCAGCGTCGATAACCTTCAATATTTCGAAGGAAAAAACAACAAAGGGTTTGATTAAGGCATTAGCGAAACTATATGAAAAACCGTTGGCCTCAAAAAAGGTATTTTTTATGAAACGTTTATTTAATATGAAGATGTCGGAAGGTGGATCTGTTGCAGACCATTTAAATGATTTTAATACAATTACCTGTCAGTTAAGTTTTGTACGAGTAAAATTTGATGATGAAGTTAGAGCTCTGTTATTTCTGTGCTCATTGTCAGAAAGCTATAATGGTTTAGTTATGGCCATTAGTAACTCTGTCTCTGGATCTAGTACTTTAAAGTTTGATGATGTTGTCGGTGCTATCCTTAGCAAGGAAATGCAACGGAAAAGCTCCGGTGAGACATCGGGTAATGCTTTGAGCGAAAAGTCTAGCGGAAGAAGAATGGAAAGAGGAAAGAGCTTAGGATATCACAGTAAATCAAGGAAAGGCAAATCCAAGTCCAGATAGGGGATAGTGTGATGGAAATGTGGAAAGAAAGGACACCTAAAGAAAGATTGTAGATCTCGGAAGGGAAAATAAGGAGATACACAACAAGAAAACAATCATGAAGTAAATGTGACAGGTGATGTGTTACAAGATTCTTTGATTCTTTCTTTCGAAAATGTTACTGATTCTTGGGTAGTAGATTCAGGGGCCTCAATCCATGCCACACCTGATAAGAAATATTTTCATGACTATGTTCAAGGAGATTTTGGACAAGTCTATTTGGGTGATGATAAACCCTGTAAAATTGTTGGAATGGGTAAGGTTCTTGTAAAACAACATAATGGAAACCAATGGCTATTAAAGGAGGTAAGGCATGTTCCAGATCTGAAGAAAAATATGATTTCAGCAGGGCAGTTAGGCAGTGAAATTTGTGTGACAACTTTCACAGATAAAACTTGGAAGGTCACCAAAGGAGCGTTGGTAATAGCAAAAGGAAAAAAGGTTGGTACATTGTATTTATGCAGTGGTATTTCTAACTTTGTTAATTATTTAACCTCCAAAGGAGCAGATGCAGCATTATGGCATAATAGGCTCGAATGCATGAGTGAGAAGGGGATGAAGATTCTTCACTCAAGAAATTTGTTGTCGGGTTTGAAGAATGTTGATTTGGATTTCTGTGAGAATTTCATTTATGGAAAATAGAAGAGAGTCAGATTTCTTAGAGTTGGGAAAGAAAAGAAGAGCGAAAAATTAGATCTTGTGCATACAGATGTATGGGGACCTTTCGGAGTATCATCTCTTGGTGGCTCTGGAATTATTATGTTACTTTTTATTGATGATGCAACTAGAAAAAACTTGGTTTATTTGTATTAGAATAAATCGATGTATTTGATACTTTCAAGAAATGGGAAAGCTTTGGTTGAGATTGAGACAGGAAAGAATTTGAAGTGTCTCAGATCAGACAATGGAGGTGAATATTGCAGCAAAGAGTTTGATAGGTACTGTTTAGAGCATGGAATTCGTAGAGAGAAGACAGTTCCAACAACACCACAAGAAAATGGTGTGTCAGAAAGGATGAACAGAACAATCATGGAGCGTGCAAGGTGCATGAGATTGCATGCAGGATTTCCTTTACAATTTTGGGCAGATGTTGTAGATACTACTGTTTATCTAATAAACAGAGGGCCTTCAAGTTCCTTGGATGGTGGTATTCCAGAGGAAGCATGGACAAGTAAAAAGATAAACTACTGTTTTTTAAATCCTTTTGGTTATGAGGCCTTTGTCCATATTAATAAAGAAAATAGAACCAAGCTTGAGGTTGTTGGGGTTCCTGAGTTTTGATAGATTGGCTAACCAAAAGACAAGACAACATCAGAACCAATCTTTAGAGTTCCAGGATCTAGTCCTCCTGTTCTCAGAGAGGGTTCTCTCAAATTTACTTGTTTTGCAAAGGTTTATCTTGTTTGCTTTTGAGTATTGGTTTTAGACTAGTTATTAAGTGCAGGTGTTTGTTTGGTTTGTTTGTTTGGTTGGATTGGCACGACAGAACATGAAAGGTCTAGGAAAGATAGATAGAAAGAAGAAGTGTCTGATTCATTGGGCAATGGAGTCAAGAAAAATTTGTAACAAGCTCATCAATGGATATGGGATATCAAAGGGAAAATCTAACTTGGCCACAGGATCCTTTAGTTTTTGTGAATGAGATGGACATTAATGATTTTGAAAAGAGAAGTTTATTTCTCAACAAAGGGAACTTAAAAACATAACTTGAACAATAAAGAGGTATTTGATAGACAAGGCTAACCATGAATTCTACAAACCACACTTTAAGCAAATAATGACTTCAAGACAACTTTTAAAATGTAATCTAAGATTCGGGAGCACATCCTATTTCCTCAAAGATTCTATTTTAAAGGAGTTAGAAAACATGAAATATTCACTGATAATTGCAGTCATAGAAGAGGGAACACCTAACACTTCCATGATTACAACTATAAAGACATTTAAAACAATTATTTAAGCAGGGACAAAGGGTATGATCAAAACATACCTCCTTGGCTAACTGTAAACAATGGTACTTCAAAGGGAGACTTCAAAAAACAGCTTTCAAGTGGCAGCAGACAAGCAAGGAAAACCATAAATCATGCTGGAACCAACTATTTGAACTATTTGAGAAATAAACAAGCATAAGGTTTCAAGAGAATGATTAAAGACTCTAAAATGCCTTAGCAGAAGAAAACATAAAACAGTGAAGGATAAACAGGTCTAAGGTGCTTCCAGGAGTCATTTCTTAGCCTAAACTTTTCATCCTATTGTAGTAAGAATTTATGAAACATAATGAAAACAGGAAAGATAACAAACAATCCAGAATACAACACCAACATCCAGGCTCAGGGATCCAATGATAAAGCCTTCTCATGAACAAGCAAGTCAAAACATCATCAAGCTTCCAAGACTTCAATTTCTTCTTCAACTTCAACAGACTATGTATTATTTCAAAAAGTTTCAGTGTTACAACTAGTGACCAACCAACAAATAAACACCTTCTAAGTATTTATAGAAGAAAGAGGAGGTGGAAGAGTTCTAGGGTTTAGGTGTCATTAATTCCATACTAAATGCAATTCCTAGCCTTGAAAACCATGCAAGGCATAAGGCAGAAATGCATTCAATTACAACTCGGTTTCATTAACTCTGTTTTCTGCTTATTAGGCTTAGTGGGTGAAAAGATTGACTTTAAGGCTCTTTTTATCTTTTACAATAACTTTGCTGACAGTGTGAAATATTTGATTTTCTCTTGTAATAACTGTTAGCTATCTTTGGCTTTAATGTCTCTGACTGAGATTAGATCTAGGTATTCTTTTGAGGCAGAGAGGCTGCAGGTGGCAATATGGTAGCTAGGGATTCAATTAGCCCTTGTGATGTGGCTTTTGAGGCTTTTCTGGAGATCTGTCTTCATTCTGTGGATTAGGCATTTGATATTCAATTTGTGCCTTAATCCCGTTAAACTTTGATTAACATCTTTAATCTTCAATTATGCTCTGATCTTCATCTTTGACATTGATACTCTTTAATTAATTAATGCTGATTGTGTTTGCTGTTTTGCAGGTGCGCAGAGGGTTCGCTGGAGAATTTGTTTAGAAAAGTGATGATCATGACTTATCGGCCCTTTTTTTTTAAAACATGTAATTAGAACTCAAAACCCCTTTACTTGTATTCAGGGCTATGAGGATCGTCATCCTCATCCCATGCCACTGTAATTAGCTACAGGAGGGTTTTAACCTTGAATTTCATTAAACCTGCATAGAACACACAAAGTTAATTAAATACTATGAAAATTGGTTTACAACTACTTGCAGAGGCTCTAGGGTGGCGGAGGAGTAGTGAGGAGGTGGTGAATGCAGCGGAAAAACAAAAGAAAACCCTGGCAGAGCAATTGACCCGATCCAATGGAGGTTTGAGTGCGAAAGGGGACGTGGACCGTTAGATTGGGACGATCTACGGTGGCGATCTCTCGATGAGCGTTTCGGGAGGGAGACAGAAAGAAAATGAATTGAGATCGTGTTATAATATGGACCGTGCGATCTCAGAGATCGACGGCTAGGATTGAATCGAAGGCGATGTTGCGGAGGGTAGCGGTATGGCGGAAAACTGGGAATGGTTTTCGCATAACAAAATGGGGGAAGGCGGTTTTGAGTGAATGGAATGCAATTCCATACAATGGCCGACACGTGGATCTTCAAAACTGCCCATTTCGCAAAATTTTGGAGTGTTAAACCTCGGGTGTAAAGATTTTGCGATTTTGGATAGCGATCGTTAGATCTGGGGTGTCAGATCGGACGGTGCGGGTTGCACGCGATAGGCACGGAGATGTGAAGTGAAGAAAGTGGTGGGCTAGGTAGATGACATGATCTTTTTTTCGCAGAGCGGATGGAGGTCGAAGGATCAGGGGATGTGATGGTCGTAGATCTTCTCATATCAACGGCCAGGATTACATCGCATGGTCGGGGGTCGAGGGAAAAGGAAAAGAACCGAGGGAAAAAACTTTTTGCGATTGCGATGGCGGGGGCCAATCATAAGGCAAAGACATGGTTCTGTGGAAAGTGGAAAGGACCGAAGACAGAAGAAAAAAGGCGTTTATCGCATCAGAAGATTGGAAGAATAAAGGGAAGGCCAGGGTAAAGAAAACTTCGATTTGCGATGAGCAATAAAGGCTTAACGCTTGGTCGCAGGGGTGAGGTCATGTGAGGGAAGGGGCTAAATTATAAGCCCTCAGGGGATAATAATTTCAGAAGTGTAAGAGGTTACTTTTAGGCCTAAAACAGTGATTTTTAAGGCCAAATGAGGGTTTCGGTGGGTTAAAATGAATAAATTTAAACCAAATAAAAGGGAGATATAAGGTTTAAAGAAGGTTTAAGACGATTTTAGAGGTGAAATGAAAGGGTTTTGTGGGTAAAAATGGAGATATTTATGAAAGTGGACTAGAGGAGTGAATGGTGAAAATGAAACTTCATAGGAAGCTTTTCTCTTTGTAATCAGCAGGTACTTGAGGACTTATAGTGAAACAACGGTGAAGATTAATTCAAAGGATAAAGAACATCATAAGACTTCAAAAGATGATAGGTTTTCAAAGGAAACTATCTCTTGAAGGCTTGAAGACAAAGTCTAGCCACCAATTGGTATAACAGGATTTATAGGTGGCTAACAGTGGCTCCACTTGGGGAGGACATCTGCCCTTTAGGTGTCCAGAACCTCAGCTATTGATCTCTGGCCTTTCATTAAACCAGTGCCTTAATCCATTGGGCAGCAACCTTTCTTTTGTTTTGGCTGATCTTTCTTTGATCTGATAACCTTTGCAGCAATCTGAAACAATGGAATTATTTTCGAACAACATCTCTACCTACCAATTCCTACTGATTTTAACATTTTTCTTCTTCAAAGTGCATTTGGACTAGCAAACTCTTTTCAACATTTTTATTCTTTTTAAAATAGGAAACTAATCTATTTCTACTCTTATTTCTCCATGAGCTCAGTTTAAACAATTGAGCTCATAAATTCACTACCTAGCTACTATCTGCCAGGATTAGACTGTCTGACAGATCTATATTCTCTAAATTCTAAAGCAGAAAATTTAAACTCAAACAAATCAGGATTAGGCTGTCTGATTTGCTGAAATGTCTATGGCCGTATGTACAAGCTGCACATAGACTTTATTTGTAGAACAACAAAAATGGGTGAAGGCTTAAGATCTGAAAACTAAAACATCCTTCATTATTTCTTCAGCTCTGATTTTGATTTTACTGGAGTTGTCTTTTCTCTCTTTCTGGTCCAAGTTTTGAGCATATTGGAACTAGTTTGCTTTCTATCTTTGGCTCAAGATTTATTCTGTTTAGAGCCATTCTTCTTTTGAAATTCATAGGTTCAGATTCTGAATTTGTTTGAACCTTTGTTTTTTCTATCCTAATCTACTTCTACTGATAAGCCAAGATTGCACTGTTTGGCTAATCTAATCCACTAACCTATCAGTAGTAAATTGAAAACTAATTAGTCATGATTAGGTTGTATGACTAATATAACAGTGTGTTTTTAGGAGTGGCATTTGAGCTTGCACACTTTCAGATTTGGTCTCTCAAAATTCAAAGACAATGTTATATACAATGAATGAAAGCTTTGAAACCTAGGATTCTTGACAGAAGTAATGCTTGAGCATCCTGCCATTGACAGGACCTCCATATAAATCTTCTCCATTCAATTACTTCAGAAAAAATGCATTGTGACTCCTCTCAGCATGAATAATATATGGTCCTTTCCACAGATTCTCAAATTTGCCATGTTCTCCCTTTTCTTCCCTTCTTGAATCCCATTTAAGAACCACATTTCCAACTTGGAAATTATTTGCCTTAGTCCTTTTGTCAAATAGCTTATTGATATTTTCTTGGACTAGTTGTGTTTTTTTATAAACTTCCTCTCTGGACTGTTGTAAATGAATTGCTTGGTTGATTCTTCTCTGCATATCATTTTCCTTAGTTTGCACTTCTTGAAGGAGTTTCATGATTGGAACTCCTAATGATGTTGGGAATACTGCATCCATGCCATAAACCAGCTGATAGGGGGACATATTTATTGACTTTTTGGTAGTTAATCTATCAGCCCATAAGGCATGAACTAGCTTACTATGCCATGACTTCTGATTTTGCTCCAACATCTTTTTGATGATATTGATGAGGCTCTTGTTGGAGGATTCGGCTAATCCATTTCCTTGGGGGTAGTAGGCAGTAGAGTGGCCCAAGGTGATGTGGTATTTGTAATAGAAATCAACCATTCTTTTAGACTTGAAGGCAACAGCATTATCTGTGATGATTTTTCTAGGACAACCAAATCTGGATAGGATGTTTGTTTCAAGGAACTTGATAATGACAGAGTCAGTAGCATTCCTAGATGGTATGGCTTCTATCCACTTGGTAAAATAATCAGTGGCAGTGAGGATCCACTTATGTTGGGCTGATGAAGATGGGTGAATTTCCCCAATGAAGTCCAAGCCCCATTGTTGGAGGGGTGCCTCAACACTGATAGGATGTAAAGGTAAGGGAAGGATTTTTCTTCTGCCATCAAAAATTTGACACTTATGGCAAGACATAACTAACTTCTGAGTATCTGGGAAAATGGTGGGCCAATAGTAACCAAATCTGAGAACTTTATTTGCTGTGGTCTTCCAGAAAAGGTCTCCTCCACATTCTCCTTCATGCAGCTCATGCATGATTTTTCCTGCATCATCCTCAAATAACATTTAAGCAAAATTCCAACAGCATTTTTCCAATATAATACCCCATTTAATATGCAATAATTCAAAGCCTTCTATTTCAAAAATCTAGCTTTAGTTTTATACAAAGAAGGAGGGGCATTTAAATACAAAAGCACATAAATGATGTCAGCATACAAAGGTGAATTCAAAAATGTTTCTTCAATGAAAGGAGCAGTGAATTCTTCTATTTCTTCTAACACATCCACCATATTCATATCTAGTGCTTGGAAGTTTGACTCAGCCATGAGTTTTGCTAATCCCTGTCCTTTGATTAGTTTGGTGGGCCTGATTTCTAAGTCATATTCAAGAATAGTAGCAATCCATTTTCCCTTTTTACCATCAGGGTCTTGACTTAGAATATCCTTGACAACAGTATGTGGAACAAAAGCAATGATGTAAGAGTGTAAAATATAGACTCTAAAGTCCTTTAATGATTTCACCAATGCTAAGGCTTGCTTCTCCATGATGTTATATTTGAGAGGAGCATCTATTAAGGCCCTACTAAAAAAGGATATTGGTTGTTCTTGCCCCGTATCATTCTTTTGAAGTAATACTGCAGCTATTGTATGTTTTGATGCAAAAGAAAAGATATAAAAATCTTTGGTGAAATCTGGACTAATCAAGACTGGTGTTTGAGTAAGAGCTTGTTTAACCAGTTCAAACGATTGTTTAGTTTGTGTTGTCCATTTGACACCTACTTCTTTCTTAAGCATGTTTGTAATGTTTTTTAATAGCTCAGCAAGGTTGGGGATAAACCTCCTCAAAAAATTAATCTTTCCAATGAAATATTATAATTCTTTGAGGCTTCTTGGATGGTTGATTTTCAATATGCCATCAATCCTTTTAGGGTCTACTTTGATTCCCTCTTCTGAAATTATGTGGCCAACAAGCTTGCCTTCTTGGAGACCAAAGAGTTTTTTCTTGGGATTCATAGATAAGCCAAACTTCCTACATTTCTCAAAAACTTTTCTTAAATGAATCAAATGTTCTTCATCAGTTTTAGATAAAACAGTTATGTCATCAAGGTAAATGATTATAAAATAGCCAATATCCTCTGAGAAGGCTATGTCCATGGCCCTTTGGAAAGTGGCCCCTGCATTCATCAAACCAAATGGCATTTTGACATACATAAAAGTGCCCCAAGGTGTAGTAAAATTAGTTTTGTGTTGATCACTTGGGAGCACTGACACCTGATTGTAACCTGAGAACCCATCCAACAGTGATATTCTTTTTGATCCAACTACCCTTTGAAGTATATGGTCCATATTTGGAAAGAGGTAGTTGTTTTTTAGGGAGGTTCTATTTAAATTTCTAAAGTCAATGCAGAGCCTGATTTCCCCTGTCTTCTTCCCAACAGAAACTAGGTTTGACACCCATTCTGAATATCTAAGGGATACTATAATCCCAGCATCATACATTTTCTCGATTTCTTTCTTAACTAAAGGCAATAAAACAGGGTTTATCCTTCTTAGTCTCTATTTGAAAGGTTTCTGATTTTCTTTAAGAGGAATCTTATGTTGGATGATACTAGTGTCATAAGATTTTATATCTTTGTATTCCCAAGCAAACACATCTCTAAATTCTTTGAACAACTCTATGTATTGCAGTTTTATATGAGCTGGGAGTGTGCTAGATAGTTTGATCATCTTGGGTTCTGCTAAGCTGCCTATGTTATGTTCTTCTACATCTTTTTCCATAGGCTCCATACTTGGTTCTTTGGCTACATCATTATAGTCAAAAAGGTGTTCTAATGGTGTGAGGCCTCTTGGAATTGTATCATTTTTGCATTGTAGAACTTCCAAGTCTTTCTGGTCTGCGTTTTCAATTAATTATGCTTCAAAAATATTTTGACAGTGATTTATATCAGCAGAATAAGTCATTTCTGTTTCTGGGATTTGTTCATTTTCTACATAGTTTTGTTCATGGCTGGTCTCCGATATTGGTATGGAAAAATCATTTTCTGAATTTAAGAAATCATCTATGTGTCTGTCAGAGTCAAAAACTTGCCAATGATCCTCATTGTCAGGCACTGCAAGCCTGTTTTTTACCTTTACACTAAGTTGTTCATTTATCTAAGGTACTTGGCAATTGCTGGCATTGAAGGCAAGTTCATTTTCTAGATGATTTTGTGCTCTTGGAATGAAAATGAGTTCATATTTTTCAAAGGTCTTTAATAAATCAAGGGCAACATTTCGATATTCTCTAAGTTTTGGGTTTTTAGCTGAATATTCTCCTTTGATTTGTCTTCTTATAAGTTCATAATCTCCTAGGATTGATATTTTTTGGGCTTCTAATTGTTTAAGCAATTGTAAGCCAAGGAGCAGGGCTTCATATTCAGCGATGTTATTTGTGCATGGAAAATCTAGTTTATATGAATAACCCTGATTTGTATTTTGAATCCATACACCTACCCCTGCACTTGTTTTATTACAAGACCCATCAAAGTTTATTGTCCAAAGTATTTCTGCCTCATTTTCATTTTCTTGTTGCTGTTGATTGCTAATGTTTTGTATTTGATTTGAGGGAAGTTTTGATTGTTCTGGTAAACTGATTTCCTCTTTGTTTTCCTTTTCTTGTTGAGTGATTTGATCTTCATTGTACAAGATAAAGGAATCTAAACTTGATTGAATGGAATATATTGGAGATTTGTTTGGTTTATCAATGTTGCTCACCATGTATTTCATGTGGGATTCCCTGTATAATCTTCTATTCTAGTTGAATATTGGGATGGTGACATAGGACATGTCCATTTGAAGGATCCCCTGAAGTTTGGCTCCCCATGATCTTGATAAAAGCATGCCATATTTTGGGGGAATGTCAGCCACTACTATGTCCATCACTAGACTCTTAGCAGGGATTTGAGATAAGTTAACACATAAATATTTGATTAAACCCAAGCATTTGACTCTGTTTGAATCAAAGGAATACAAATATTTGTATGGTTTAGTAATTTCTAAGCCTAAGCTTTCCATTACTACTTTAGGCATAAGATTATGTGAAGCTCCAGAGTCTAACATGGCATTATGTAATATTCTATCATGCATATTCAAACTGATATAGAAGGGAGGAACAGCTCCTTCTTGGTATTTTCCTTCAACTTCAGGACCAAACAACAACTCTGGTTTATCATCTGTCAATTTCAATGTGTCAGTGTCACTTCCTAAATTTAAGGCTTTTAAAACCTGGTTTTTGTACACTTATTGGGTTACTAGTTCAGCTAGGGGTATAGTAATTTTTATTTTTTGCAATCTCTCCCTCAAGGCTGAAAGGAACTATTGTTTTTTTCATATTTACATTTGTTTTTTCAATTGAATTCCTTTTAGCAATTCTGATTTGCTGAACTTTGTTTGGACTGTGATTTGGAATAGTTTTACTAGGGCCACTAGCTGAGGTGTTAGGGCTGCTTTGTTCAACATTTGGCTGGTTGCTTTTCTCTTTGTTCGAATCTGTTTTCTTAGCCAAAGTGTTGGTTTTCTCTGCTGTTTTCTTAGGCCAATTTTCTGTATTTTTCCTAACAACAGTGCTAATGTTTTTATCTTTTGAATTATCTAGGTTCCCTTTGCTTCTAAGATCATACTGATTGTGTACCTCCATGATTGCATTTTCAAACCCCAACCTATAATCTTCAGAATCCTCATAAGTGTTTTCATTTTGATCTGAAGAGAAGAAACCTTGTTCTTCTTCAGTGAGCAAGACATCATCCCCACTGTCTAATCCAATCAAGTTTACATGATTTTCTCCCAATATTTCAATTCCCTTTCTTCTTCTTGATCAACATAGTTTTGTTGAACGGGAGGCCTAATCTACTAGTCATTGTCTCTCTGCATATCTTGATTAGGGTCTTTTCTCATATTTTGGTTTCTATTTTTGTTTTGGTTTTCTCTAGGGGGCACTCTATCATTTAGATTTATCTTTTCAAGCATCCTCTCCATTACCTTTACTAAGTTATCAATTTTAGTATCTGATGCTGAGGTTGATGGCATTGTATCATCCTCATATGTAACTCTTTTCTCTACTCTCAACCTAGCTCTTTTTTCAATCAAATTTTCCCCCACACTCATGGCCCCCCTCTGCATATCTTCTAAAGTTGAGGGGTCTCTTTCTCTTAGCTGATAAGCCATTTCCGGGTCAAAGCCTTCTGGGAATTTAGCCAAGGCTAAGCCTAGTGGAGGTTTCATGTCTGGAGGAAGTGCATTGTACACATTATTGAATCTAATGTAGTAATCATGGACACTTTCCCCAGTATTTCTTTTGAGGTTAGTATAGTCTGAAAGGATTTGGAGGGGGTTTTTTCTTATTTCCCATTTGTTTATGAATGCTTGATGCAAAGAAGGGAGGTCATTGATGCTGTTAGGAGTTAAGATTTTAAACCATTTTTTTACTTCTCCTCCTAAAATTTGGGCAAATATTATCATTTTAATGGTCACATCATCTATCTCCATGTAATCAAATGCATCTTCTATTATGTCTACATGTTGTTGAGCTGTGGTAGATTATTTTCCAGTGAAATGGGGAATTTTAGATTAATAGTCATTTGGTAAGGGAACCATAGGTTGTGCTAACACTAGTGGGACATACCATACTACCATGGATGGAAAGAAAGGTGGATTTACAGGAGGTGGATTGATAGGAGGGAAAGTGGGTTGAAAAGGGTGTTTTGGACAGTGGTGGTATGGAATGGAGTGGAAGAAACACTTGGGCCAGCAAACTATTTTTGAGAATATTTGTTATGGAAGAGGCTGAAGTGGTGAAGAAGCTGGGAATCAAGAGGAGTAGAAGGTGAGGCTTCTCTACTAAAGCTCTGCTGCAAATATGCAGTTTCAAGGTCATCTTGGTTTAAATCACTTTGAGACCTGGTTTTGAATATGTTCTTTGTATGGTGTAAGTCAAAGTGTAAATCCTCTAAGACAACAAGGTTTTCAGGGACAGATTTTGTTCTTAAGAGACTCCTATCAGCAGCTGATTTTCCAGACTTTGAAGTCTACCACAAAATATTTTCTGGATTTTCAACTATTGCAGGAGGATTAGGGTCTGGATGAGATCTATTGTTGATCCTATGTGAAGCCAGACTACTTTTTCAAAAAATGAGAGAGGTTGAAGCTTTTTAGGACTGTTTTGAAAGTATTGCCTTTCACAATGTCTTATCTAATATGGGACTAGGCTTCTCAACTCCTTCAAGGCTAGTTAACATAGTCCTAAAGAGATCTGGAGACCTAGATGGGTAATAGGCCTACTCGGACTAGTGGAGTCGCCAGGTGGAAAATTTTTAGCTTTTTGTGAAGGTAAAATGTTTTATGGTTCCACCACCATGTTTATTATGAAGCCACTCTGGAATATTTTTGGATTATGTATATTTATATGGTTATGAGAGTGTCTTATGTCTGATCTTAACACTTAGCTAAGGTGCTCAAACAAACAGAGTCTACTCTATGGCTCACTAACTGATTTCTTTAGAGATTTGTAAGACTAAAGAGTTTATAATAGTTTGCTAGGCTGTCATAGATTCAATAGCTCCCACAGTGATTGCCAATATGTTGGTGTGAATGGTGGGATAAGTCCACAAGATGATATCCTTAAGGTATTCTTTGTCAAGCTAAGGGCCTAAAGAGTTTTTAAGAAGTATTCAGGCAAATATGTACTCAATAGGTCCCACCGCAATCGCCATTATGTTGGGGTTCCTGAGTTTTGATAGATTGGCTAACCAAAAGACAAGACAACATCAGAACCAATCTTTAGAGTTCTAGGATCTAGTCCTCCTATTCTCAGAGAGGGATCTCTCAAATTTACTTGTTTTACAAAGGATTATCTTGTTTGCTTTTGAGTATTGATTTTAGACTAGTTATTAAGTGCAGGTGTTTGTTTGGTTTGTTTTTTTGGTTGGATTGGCATGACAGAACATGAAAGGTCTAGGAAAAATAGATAGAAAGAAGAAATGTTTGATTCATTGGGAAATGGAGTCAAGAAAAAGTTGTAACAAGCTCATCAATGGATATGGGATATCAAAGGGAAAATCTAACTTGGCCACAGGATCCTTTAGTTTTTGTGAATGAGATGGACATTAATGATTTTGAAAAGAGAAGTTTAATTCTCAACAAAGGGAATTTAAAAACATAACTTGAACAATAAAGCGGTATTTGATAGACAGGGCTAACCATGAATTCTACAAACCACACTTTAAGCAAATAATGACTTCAAGACAACTTTTAAAATGAAATCTAAGATTCGGGAGCACATCCTATTTCCTCAAATATTCTATTTTAAAGGAGTTAGAAAACATGAAAGATTCATTAATAATTGCAGTCATGGAAGAGGGAACACCTAACACATCCATGATTACAACTATAAAGACCTTTAAAACAATTATTTAAGCAGGGACAAAGGGTATGATTAAAACAGACCTCCTTGGCTAACTGTAAACAATGGTACTTCAAAGGGAGACTTCAAAAAATAGCTTTCAAGTGGCAGCAGACAAGCAAGGAAAACCATAAATCATGTTGGAACCAACTATTTGAAATATTTGATAAATAAACAAGCATAAGGTTTCAAGAGAATGATTAAAGACTCTAAAATGCCATAGCAGAAGAAAAAATAAAACAGTGAAGGATAAACAGGTCTAAGGTGCTTCCAGGAGTCATTTCTTAGCCTAAACTTTTCATCCTACTGTAGTAATAATTTATGAAACATAATGAAAATAGGAAAAACAACAGACAGTTCAGAATACATCACCAACAGCCATGCTCAGGGATCCAATGATAGAGCCTTCTCATGAACAAGCAAGTCAAAACATCATCAAGCTTCCAAGACTTCAATTTATTCTTCAACTTCAACAAACTATGTATTATTTCAAAAAGTTTCAGTGTTACAACTAGTGACCAACCAACAACAAAACAACTTCTTCAGAAGTATTTATAGAAGAAAGAGGAGGTGGAAGAGTTCTAGGGTTTAGGTGTCATTAATTCCATACTAAATGCAACTCCTAGCCTTTAAAACCATGCAAGGCATAAGGCAGGAATGCATTCAATTACGACTCAGTTTCATTAACTCTGTTTTCTGCTTATTAGGCTTAGTGGGTGAAAAGATTGACTTTAAGTCTCTTTTTATCTTTTACAATAACTTTGCTGATAGTGTGAAATATTTGATTTTCGCTTGTAATAACTGTTAGCTGTCTTTGGCCTTAATGTCTCTGACTGAGATTAGATCTGGGTATTCTTTTGAGGCAGAGAGGCTGCAGGTGGCAATATGGTAGCTGGGGATTCAATTAGCCCCTGTGATGTGGCTTTCGAGGCTTTTCTAGAGATCTGTCTTAATTCTGTGGATTAGGCCTTTGATATTCAATTTGTGCATTAATCCCTTTAAACTTTGATTAACATCTTTAATCTTTCAATTATGCTCTTATCTTCATCTTTGACACTGATACTCTTTCATTAATTGATGCTAACTGTGTTTGCTGTTTTGCAGGTGCGCAGAGGGTTCGTTGGAGAATTTGTTTAGAAAACCGATGATCATGACTTATCGGCCCTTTTTTTTTTTAAACATGTAATTAGAACTCAAAACCCCTTTACTTGTATTCAGGGCTATGAGGATCGTCATCCTCAGCCCATGCCACTGTAATTAGCTGTGGGAGGGTTTTAACCTTGAATTTCATTAAACCTGCATAGAACACACAAAGTTAATTAAATCCTGCGAAAATTGGTTTACAACTGCTTGCAGAGGCTCTGGGGTGGCGAAGGAGCAGTGAGGAGGTGGTGAATGCAGCGAAAAAATGGAAGAAAACCCTGGCAGAGCAACTAACCAGGTCCAATGGAGGTCTGAGTGCGAAAGGGGACGTGGACCGTTAGATTAGGAGGATATACGGTGGAGATCTCTTGATGAGTTTTTCAGGAGGGAGATGGAAAGCAAATGAATTGAGATCATGTTATGATATGGACCGTGCGATCTCAGAGATCGACAACTAGGATTGAATTGGAGGCGACGTTGCGGAGGGCAGCGGTATGGCGAAAGACTGGGAATGGTTTTCACATAACAAAATGGGGGAAGGTGGTTTTGAGCTAATGGAATGTGATTCCATACAGTGGCCGACACATGGATCTTCAAAACCACCCATTTCGCAGAATTTTGGAGCGTTAAACCTCGGGTGTAAAGATTTTGCAATTTTGGATAGCGATCGTTAGATCTGCGGTATTAGATCGGACGGTGTGGGTTGCAAGCGATAGGCACGGAGATGCGAGGTGGAGAAAATGGTGGGCCAGGTAGATGATGTGATATTTTTGTCGTGGAGCAGATGGAGGTCGAAGGATCAGGGGATGCGATGGCCGTAGATCTTCTCAGATCAACGGACAGGATTACATCGCATGGTCGGGGGTCGGGGGAAAAGGAAAAGAACCAAGGGAAAAAAACTTTTTGCGATTTCGATGGCAGGGGCCAATCATAAGGCAAAGACATGGTTCTGTGGAAAGTGGAAAGGACCGAAGGCAGAAGAAAAATGTGTTTGTCGCATCGTAAGATTGGAAGAATAAAGGAAAGGCCAGGGAAAAGAAAACTCCAATTTGCGATGAGCGATAAGGGCTTAGTGCCTGGTCGCAGGGGTGAGGTCATGTGAGGGAAGGGGCTGAATTATAAGCCTTCGGGAGCTAATAATTTCAGAAATGTAAAAGGTTGCTTTTTGGCCTAAAACATTGATTTTTAAGGGCAGATGAGGGTTTCGATAGGTTAAAATGAATAAATTTAAACCAAATAAAAGGGAGATATAAGGTTTAAAGAAGGTTTAAGACAATTTTAGAGGTGAAATGAAAGGGTTTTGTGGGTAAAAATGGAGATATTTATAAAATTGGACTGGAGGAATGAATGGTGAAAATGAAACTTCATAGGCAGCTTTTCTGTTGGTAATCAGCAGGTACTTGAGGACTTATAGTGAAACAGCCGTGAAGATTAATTCAAAGGATAAAGAACATCATAAGACTTCAAAAGATGATAGATTTTCAAAGGAAACTATCTCTTGAAGGCTTGAAGACAAAGTCTACCCACCACTTGGTATAACAGAATTTATAGGTGGCTAACAGAGGCAAAATCAAAGAAATGTACCTTTATTGGATATGGTGTTAATGATTTTGGTTATCCCTTATATGATTATGAAAATCATAAAATCATTAGGAGCAGAGATGTAATATTCAATGAAAAGGTATTGTATAAGAATCAATTGCAGGAAAAGAAACAGGAAAAAGAAACAAAGAATACACAGTTCTTGATGAGATCACATAAAAGGTAAAGGTGCCTGAAAATAATAATAATCAAGAGCCACAACAACAACAACCACCACAACGGCAACAAGCACCTCAAACACCTGAAAGTGGTGTTAGAAGATCTACCAGGATAAGTAGACCGCCTGAACGATACTCTCCTTCATTATATTATTTATTGTTGACTGATTCTGGTGAACCTGAATGTTATGAAGAAGCAATGCAGGTTGAAAGCAGGAAGAAGTGGGAGCTAGCCATGGAAGAAGAGATGGACTCCTTAATGCATAACCATACTTGGGACTTAGTCAAGTTGCCTGCAGGTAAAACTACATTGCAGAATAAATGGGTTTACAGGCTAAAGGAAGAAGATGGAGGAAAACAGAGGTACAAAGCTAGACTTGTGGTGAAGGGGTTTGCACAGAAGAAAGGTATTGATTTTTATGAAATATTTTCTCCTGTTGTTAAGATGACTTCAATCAGAACTATCTTAAGTCTTGTAGCAGCAGAAGATTTACATCTTGAACAGTTAGATGTAAAGACAACATTTCTCCATGGAGATTTGGAAGAAGAGATATACATGCAGCAACCAGAAGGATATGAGGTCAAAAGGAAAGAAAAATTGGTGTGCAGGTTAAAGAAGAGCTTGTATGGCTTAAAACAGGCTCCAAGGCAGTGGTATCTAAAATTTGACAAGTTTATGTCTGAACAAGGTTATACTAGATGTCACTCTGATCATTGTGTTTATCTAAAAAGGAAAAATGATGGCAGCTATATTATATTGTTGTTGTATGTAGATGACATGCTTGTTGCAAGGTCTAACATGCAGGAAATAAATGTGCTCAAAAGAAAATTGGAAAATTCATTTGCAATGAAGGATTTGGGAGCTGCAAAACAAATCCTTGGTATGAGGATAACTAGAGACAGGAAAAATCGCAAATTAACACTGTCTCAGAATGAGTACATAGAAAAGGTGTTGAAAAGATTTAATATGTAGAATGCAAAACTAGTTAGTACACCTTTTGCTAGCCATTTCAAACTTAGTAAGGAGATGTGCCCAAAGACCCAAGAAGACATGGATTATATGTCTAAAGTTCCATATGCATCAGCAGTTGGAAGCTTAATGTATGCAATGGTCTGCACAAGGCCTAATATTGCACATGCAGTGGGAGTTGTAAGCAGGTACATGAATAATCCAGGAAAGAACATTGGATGGCAGTAAAATGGATTCTCAGATATTTGAGAGGTACCACAAATCAAGCATTATGCTTTGGTGGTTCAAACATTGCTCTACAGGGATATGTTGATGCAGATATGGCAGGTGACAGAGATAACAAGAGGAGCACTACAGGATATGTATTTATGTAGGTGGAACAACTGTCAGTTGGGTTTCAAAAATCCAGAGTGTTGTTGCACTTTCAACAACAGAAGCAGAGTATGTTGCTGCTACAAAGGCTAGTAAGGAAATTATTTGGTTACAAATATTTATGGATGAATGGGTAAGAAGCATGATATGGGCACGTTATACACTGATAGCCAAAGTGCCATTCATCTTGAAAATAACTCAGCATTTCATTCCAGTACTAAACACATACAGCTCAAGTACCATTTCCTGCGATCAGTATTGGAAGATGGACAGTTGAAGCTAGAAAAGATACACACTAGCCAGAATCCTGCAGATATGCTAACAAAACTTGTAACCAGGGAGAAACTGAGAACATGATCAGTTTCAATTGGTCTTCAAGGATGATGATGAAAATGAGAAACAGGCAGGTCCAAAGAGGAGTCATTGTCCAGCAAATGAAGCAGCGGTGGAGTTGCTACAATCAGTCTCCAAGTGGGATATTGTTGGGTGTGGAGCTTGATTATCTTGTTTATTTTGTATCACAACATTGGACCCATGTACCTTAATGGGGGCGGCAACGCCGCCTGTAATTAAACGCTACCTGGGGGGTCCAGGGGGGCGGCTACGACTTCATGGTGCCCCCCCACCTGGCAGGGGGTTTCGGGGGCAACGCCCCCAAAGCTAAAAACAGATGTAAAATTGCCTTGTAAAAGTATAGTAATTTCTAGTCAATCTGGGTCGTTCATTAGGCGGATGATCTGACGGTAGAAGTTATGTTTAGTTTAGGTTTTTTTTTCCCTAGAAGGTACCCCCTCGCTTGTATGAGGCATTGTATTACGGCTGTGTATGGTATGTGTATTCTCGGAGCGAGAAACAGAGAGGGAGACAGTGAGAGAGAATAGAGGATATTATAGCGGATCTGTTGTAGGTTGTGTCTCTTCATTTTTCTAGATAATAGGAAGGAAGGACTAGTTGTTCGAGGTGGACATAGCCCAAACTGGGTGAACCACGTATATTTGTGTCTCTCTAGTTTTATGTGTTTTGTGTGCTTGTGTTTTCCGCATATTTTATGTGTTTCATTACTCTGTAAGTTTCTAACACAATTGTGGGTGAAAACATATATGTAAACCAACATAATGAAATAAGTTGTTGCAGAGAAGGAGCCATCGTGAAGGAATGAAAGGAAATTTTTGCTTCCATGGAAAATTTTTCTTCCATGGAAGCAAGTGATGGAGGTTTCAAAGATATTGATTATAAGAGTTATCAACCAGAAAATTTTGTTATAGATATTGAAATAGGAAATTTTGGGTGAAAAAATATATGTAAACCAACATAATCTGTTGATGCAGGGGCATTAGGCTCTAGAAATACTTTGTACTTTATAAGACTTAGAGGGGGTCTTATGTTTTTAAATTCTCATGTAAATATTAGTACTTTGAATAAAATGGTGAGGAATTGTAAATGTTCTCTAACCACTAGAGAACATGAGGGAAGTCGATTAAGTTAGGAAGCTGAAGATTCAGTTCAGTTATTCTAGGAATTGAGTCCAACTCTAGGACTTTGGAGGATTCCAAGAGTCCTTGTTGAGTTGTCAAAGCAGCTGAATCGATTCATTCATCTCTTGTATAAACATAAGCATCTGTAGAGTAAGAGCTAGAGAGTAGGGTAGTTGTTCAGAGACACAGTAGTAAGAGTAGAAGGCCACCGAATAGAAGATTCGGCCTAAACAATGAGGTTTTGTAAGTGATTTCAGTTGTGTATATAAAACGAATTGTTTCAGTATTGTATGGATATTGTGGATTTAAACTCTGTGTAAACAAGTCCTGTGTGCCCTTGAAGAAATCGACCTTCCTGTCCATGCTATATTTTGAATTATATGTGTGTTGGCTAAGCTAATTCCTGTGTGAGACTGTGTGTTTTAATTTGAATAGCAATGGAGAGAATCGATCACTGGAAGGATCGATTCTAGTAAGAATTTGATTGCCTATCTCAATCTATGTATGAAAAATGAGATGCATTCCGAAATTAAGTGAATTCATTAATTCACCGTATGGTTGAAAGAGGTTCGATTCCTTTTAAGTTCCTGAGGTATTATATTGTAGGGGAATTGAATTATGAGTCTCTGTGAGAGAGATTTTAATCTTCCCAGAATTCTTATTAATATAATACAACTCTCTATAAGAATTTTCGAATGGTTGAATTGTGGGTAATAGAATGAAATTGAAACTCTGTACGGAATAACAACAATTAATAGAGGCGGAATCACAAGAAGTGACACAGAGGAACAGTTCGATAGAACAGTGAGGTGAGTGGAATAAACCTCGCGTTAGAACCTTGAGCGGAGGAACGGAACCATGAAGAGCTACAGTAGAAGTAGCTTCGGAGTTGAAAACTAGTGGGTTCGCACTTTTCAAAAGTGGTAAATAGATTTTAGAAAAAAAAAACCCGATCGAATACATTTGCGCCACGTCACCAAGCAAATACCACCCTCATCGTGTGATTTCGAGGTGTTAACCTTTGGGTCTAGAAAAAAACATGATATTGACGAGATCCGTTCGATCTGGAGGGCAGTGGA
The DNA here is from genome assembly GCA_034641835.2 of Pinus albicaulis. Taxonomy (NCBI): domain Eukaryota; kingdom Viridiplantae; phylum Streptophyta; class Pinopsida; order Pinales; family Pinaceae; genus Pinus; species Pinus albicaulis. The sequence goes on from CM076581.1 coordinate 1,688,852,772, forward strand.
TCCAAAGGCTGTCGCAACCAAAGATGTGTGGGTGTTAACTGAGGTATGGTCACGTTTTACATAGGAAATTATTTAATTAAAAAATGAAAATTGAATGGTTGTGGTGGCCCCGAGTATAAGGCTAATGTTGAGTGAGTTAACCATTACAATGGTGGTTAATATTTAAAGCTTGGGTATTTGTTCAAAGGCTTCAAAATATTGTTATAGTATCATAATACTGTGGCCGAGATAGCCTATTCCTCCTTTATAAGTCAAGGTATTAGGCTGCGGAATAGTTAAGCATTGGTTGAAGTTTCGAAGTCGGGAGTCTAATGGGTTCATTAATTTAAGCCAAAACTTGGGTATTTGTTTAAAAAAGGATATGAATGACAATTCATATACTTATTCCGAAGGATGGTTCAAGTTAGAGTGAGCATTTTTAAAGTGAGATAACTACGAGCGCTTTGTTAAAGGGGAAAACCAAAGGCCATAGTATTTGAGGGATATATAACATTGGAATATGGTATTTCATTAATCAATTTCTATGAAATTGATAAATGAAATTAAAGGAAGAAAAGGGCGAGATAACTCCCGATTTGAAGTTCTAACGTTGAAGAGCATATTCTATGCTTTATGGGCTTTAATCTTGATTTTAAGAAGCTTCCGCCTATGTTGATTTAGCCCAAACTTAAAATTATTTGGGCTAAAATAGGAAGGCAATTTATACACAAGAGGGTGTGACTGTGAGTTAAGAGAGGTAGCCCGAGCATCATTGTGGTATCAGAGCATCAGGAATAGCTCTGTTTGAAAGTTCAATTTTTTTTGAATTAATTGCAGGTATGAAAAGAAATCAAACTTTTGAAAACTGATAAGGATTGCAAGCATACAGAGATGATGATGTGCATATAGTGCATGTGGTGAGAGAAGAAGGAAGATTAGATTCTAAGATCTGATATACAGCAAAGTACACTGAATTACAGTGAACAGAGAGTTGTAGAAGAACAATATCAGGCAGGGATCTTGCAGGTAAATAATTTTAAATCTGAATTGAAATTTTGATTTCAGAACTATGGTTGCAGAAAAGTGAAGACTGAAGTTTTGATATTCAGCTAGAAGCTGGATAGGAAGAACAATTGCAGTGTTCTCAAGAGAAGGTGAGTTGATGAGAAGTTTTTAACTCTGGTTTGAAGAGTTGTTTGTAGAATTCAGAGTGCAGACAATTGAAGAATCTCAGCAGAAGCAGATCACAGCTTTGAGAGCAGTGATGAAATATTCCAGCAGAGGATTCTAAGGTGAAGAATAAGTGTGGCAAAACCTAGAGAATTCCCAACAGAGGTTGGATGAAAGAAGAATAGAGGTGTTCTTGAGAATTTGCAGAGTGAAGCCTAGAGAGAGCAGAAGAGAGTGCTCAAAGGTTCCAGCAGAAGGGGACCAGTACTTGCCAAAAGCCGGATCTGGAGGAAAGGATTGGTGAGGTAGGCTGCAGCAAGAGAGATTGTTGTTGCAGAGGCTTAGTGCAGCTTATGAGTGAGGAAATCATGAATGAGAAAATGGCTATTGATAGTCATAGTAGAGATTGTAGAGGTTTTGAGAGAGGCCACAGCAAAAAAGAGAAAGAAGATGCCAGGGCAAATGGCATGAGGCAGCAGTTAACTGATACGGAGTATTGGAAAGAGATAGCTAAGATCAGTAAGCAGTTTTATAAACTGGAGAGGATGATAGAGGAAAACCAGAGAATTGGTTGGCTCATGAATAAGAGTGTGAAATGGAAACCATTACAATTGAGGTTGAGGCAAAAGGAGATTGCCTTATTGAAAGAAGAACTCAGAGTAGTTGAGTTAAAGAAGAAAGTTTATGTTTGTGAAGTAGAACAGAACACAGATGAAGAGTGGAGATATGCAAGAGATCTTGTGAGACATGATGAAGGCTTAAGGCAGCAAGAAGCTTGTCCTGCTGAAGAGGATATCATTGAGGATTTCCTGAGCTATTGGACAAGTCTAGATCAGCTGGATGATGTGATGACAGACTCCACAAAGGAAGAGAAACTTAGAGTTCTTGAGCCAAGGATGGAATTTGAATATTCCACATGCAGATCTGTTCAAAGAGAAGTGCTTGAGAAAGCAACCAAGACTGAAAAGTCTTGTGGTTTTGAAACTAAAGAGTTGTGTATGTTTGCAGGTACATCACAGGGAGATGAGAAAGCTTTAAGGTTTGCTGAGGAGGATAAATTGAATCTGAAATCTGTTCAGATCAATGCTGAGATAGTAAGATCTCAGAAAGAAGACATGAAGATAGAGGAGTCTAATGAGGATATTCAGCAGAATGTGAAAGCAGATGATTGGTCAAGAACAAGCAGAGGTATAAGAGGTTGTGTAAGGTTCCCAAAATCTACTCCAATGGAAGTGGTTGAGTTGTATAGGAGGTTGGGTTTCCAAAGAAGATAATTAGAGAAGCAGAGGACCTATGCACAAGATAATTTGTTGAAGAGACAGGGCAGGAAGGTTTTCATGAAGCAGATGATGGAGAGGAGGAGAGACTATATGACAGTCTGATGAAGGATGCAGATCAGCATGCTGAGGTGCTGACAGAAGATTTAGAAGGAAGTTCTGAACAACATACTGATATGTTGTCAGAGGAGAAGAAGGTATTGAAGCCTTGTAATTTTAATGCTGATGATTCATGTGTTAATCATGCAAGCAAAGAGGAAGAACAACAAATGGAAACTTTCAGAGACTTGAATGAAAGAGAAACTATGTTGGCTGAAAACATAGGGAAGGATCATCATTTTAACATGGTGATTGGAGCAGTGGAGGTAACTCTGGCAGCTAAGGAGAAAGATGATGGAGATTTTCTGAGTCTTGAAATAGACTTAGAACTGCAGAGAGAAGAATTGGTGACTAGGTCATCAAATGAAAACTTTCGGTCTTGTGGTGTTAAAATTGACAATTTTTTTATGTGTACAGGTGATGCAGAAGACAATTCATCCTTTGGAATTGTCTTGAGAAGAGAAGAACTGTTGCAGCAGAAAGAAGATGAAACAGTCATTCAGAAAATTGTCACTGTTGGTGACAGAGAAGAATTGACTTGTTTGAATAGCCAAGAGAAGATTGGAGAGCAGACTGTGGGGCATATTGGTAAAACTAAAACAGTGAGGAAGAATCAGCATTCTATGCTGACAGAGGATGAGAATGCATAAATTAAAGAACTTGATTGGATTGCTAGAATCCATCAAGGGGATGAAAGACAATTGCTGAAGATTTCCCAAGAAGAAGAAAAAGATGTTGAACCTGAATTGTAGCATGCTGGAGATGTGAAACAAGTTCAGAAGAGATGGATGTAATGTTTGCTGGGAACATTTGAAGAAGAGAAAGAGGTTGCAGACACTAAAGTAAAGATTCCTGAAGCCGGGAAAGAAAGAGCAGTAGATACTAGTTTGTTAAGTTTGATTATGTTTACTAGTATACTGAATGAGTATGTTACTGCAGGAAGAAAGTTAGTTAATGATTTGTTTTCTAGAAATAATTTTGCAGATGATGAGCGAGAGAATGTTGCAGAGGGACAGGAAGTTTGGGAGGACGCAACATGGGGGGTGACATCTGCAGGAGGAGAAAATATATTAGTAACATGTGAGATAGTAAGAACAACAGTATTGGCAGCAACAGAAGTTGGAGACAGCAGTAGTGGGCAAGGAAATTTCCAGATGGAATATAAGTTGTACAAAGAGATTGAAAGCCTCATAAGACTGATGATAAAGGTGTCTCAAAATCAGCAAACAACAGCAAGAAAGCAGAAGAGTTTCAACAAAGGAAGGACAAGAAAAAGATTGTGAAGGAGGTGAATTGCAGAACAAGATATGGAGACCTGGAGAAATGCAGTTGAAGGATGATGCAGCCGCTGGACAGTAGCAAAACAAAGTATGGGATCCAGGAGGCAAAGATTGAATACACATGATTGGGAGATCATGATCAATTTGAACCTTGGGAGTCTGATGCAAGGGCATTAGGCTCTAGAAATACTTTGTATTTTATAAGACCTAGAGGCGGTCTTATGTTTTTAAATTCTCATGTAAATATTAGTACTTTGAATAAAATGGCTAGGAATTGTAAATGTTCTCTAACCACTAGAGAACATGAGGGAAGTCGATTAAGTTAGGAAGCTTAAGAGTCAGTTCAGTTATTCTAGGAATTGAGTCAAACTCTAGGACTTTGGAGGATTCCAAGAGTCCTTGTTGAGCTGTCAAAGTAGCTGAATCGATTCATTCATCTCTTGTATAAAAATAAGCATTTGTAGAGTAACAGCTAGAGAGTAGGGTAGCTGTTCAGAGATAGAGTAGTAAGAGTAGAAGGCCACCGAATAGAAGATCTAGCCTAAACAATGAGGTTTTGTAAGTGATTTCAGTTGTGTATATAAAATGAATTGTTTCAGTATTGTATGGATATTGTGGATTTAAACTCTGTGTAAACGAGTCCTGTTTTCCCTTGAAGAAATCAACCTTCCTGTTGATGCTATATTCTGAATTATATGTGTGTTGGCTGAGCTAATTCCTGTGTGATACTGTGTGTTTTAATTTGAATAGCAATGGAGAGAATCGATCACTGGAAGGATCGATTCTAGTAAGCAATTGATTGCCTGTCTCAATCTATGTATGACGAACGGGATGCATTCCGAAATGAAGTGAATTCGTGAATTCACCGTATGGTTGAAAGAGGTTCGATTCCTTTTAAGTTCCTGAGGTATTCTATTGTAGGGGAATTGAATTATGAGTCTCTGTGAGAGAGATTTTAATCTTCACATAATTATGATTAATATTAATACAACTCTGTGTAAGAATTTCTGAATGGTTGAATTGTGGGTAATAGAATGAAATTGAAACTATGTGCGGAATAACAACAATGAATAGAGGCGGAATCACAAGAAGTGACACAACAAAACTATTCGATAGAACAGTGAGGTGAGTGGAATAAACCTCGCGTTGGAACCTTAAGCGGAGGAACGGAACCATGAAGAGCTACAGTAGAAGCAGCTTTGGAGTTGAAAACCGGTGGGTTCGCACTTTTCAAAAGTGGTAAATAGATTTTAGAAAAAAAACCCGATCCAATACATTTGCGCCACATCACCAAGAAAATACCACCCTCATCGTGCGATTTCTAGGCATTAACCTTTAGTTCTAGAAAAACGTGATATTGACGAGATCCATTCGATCTAGAGGGCAGTGGATCCAAAGGCTGTTGCAACCAAAGATGCGCGGGTGTTAACTGAGGTATGGCCGCATTTTACATTGGAAATTGTTTAATTAACATATGAAAGTTGAATGGTTGTGGTGGCCCCGAGTATAAGGCTAATGTTGAGTGAGTTAACCGTTACAATGGTGGTTAATATTTAATGCTTGGGTATCGGTTCAAAGGCTTCGAAATATTGTTATAGTATCATAATACTATGGCCGAGATAGCCTATCCCTCCTTTATAATTCAAGGTATTAGGCTGCGGAATAGTTAAGCGTTGGTTGAAGTTTCAAAGTCGGGAGTCTAATGGGTTCATTAATTTAAGCCAAAACTTGGGTATTTGTTTAACAAAGGATATGACTATCGATTCATATACCTTAATGCCTTATTTCGAAGGATGGCTCAAGTTAGAGTGAGCGCTTTTAAAGTGAGATAATTACGAGAGCTTTGTTAAAGGGGAAAACCAAAGGCCATAGTATTTGAGGGATATACAACATTGGAATATGGTATTTCATTAATCAATTTCTATGAAATTGATAAATGAAATTAAAGGAAGAAAAGGGCGAGATAACTCCCGATTTGAAGTTCTAACGTTGAAGAGCATATTCTATGCTTTATGGGCTTTAATCTTGATTTTAAGAAGCTTCCGCCTATGTTGAGTTAGCCCAAACTTAAAATTATTTGGGCTAAAATAGGGAGGCAGTTAATACACAAGAGAGTGTGATTGTGAGTTAAGAGAGGTAGCCCAGGCATCATCTGTTCACATATATAAAAAAAATTGTTATAGATATTGAAATAGGAAATTGGAGTGAAAATCCTTTGGTGATTAATAATCCTTCGAAACAAGCATGAAATGAGCATGTAACTCAAATAAGATATTTTAAATACATTCAAGTACAATCTATCTAACATAGATGTAAATAAAGATAATTTTTATTAACATAAATAGAGTTTACTCCAAGTTCATCTACATATCCCAGTGCCAATTGCGCGCTTGTCAGAAATTGTTTATGAAGAACAATAGGCTTGGTATACAAGAAAGTGAATGTCATTTTAATATAGATACATTTTTGGAAGGAGATAGTGTTATTCATGTTATGGTTTATTTTCTTCACTCCAAACTTGTTATTCATGTTATGGTTTATTTTCTTCACTCCAAACTTGGTTCGGTCTTTCTCTATATACACAAGAAAAAAAATACAAAGTAATTTCACAAATTTAAGTTATAGTTTTATATTTTATAATTACAAATCTAGTTTCTTATGAAAATGTTTTACACACATCTATTCATTCAAAGAAATTATATTGTGAATATGCTTTATCCTATTATTTGATTACAAAATTATTGTACTCCCTACTAAGTAAAAAAACTTTATTAATAAAGAATTGAATGTCAAATTGAAAGATTACTCAAGCAATAACTACTATAATATATAGAATTGATTTTTGACGTATAAATTACTTGTTTTATATGTCATTCAATTTCCATTACCTATTATCTTCAAACCCCATGGGGAGGTATTGAACATGGGAGCCAAATTTTAGGTAAATAAGCATTCACATTGTCAACTTGGACAAAAAAAAAATTATGATCCTAAAATTCTCTTACCTAATCATCTTTTTAAGTATATAATTGAGTTTCATTTATTAAAAAAAAACGGCAATATTAAGACCTCCTAGAATTATAAAAGGTAATTGACATGAAAAAATAAAAAATCTCCTCGTGACAACATACAAATGTTAATCTTAATTGAATCATTCAAAAAATAAAAAGGGATAATAGATTTACTAGTTATATCATTAAAAAAATACCACTTTCACAATCTAATTTCTACATTAATTTTTAAAAATATTATTTTATAATTATAACTCTTAAATATATTTTGAAAGCACAAATATATAAGAAATATAGTTCAATTATTGGGCATTAGAAATTCCAAAGAGGTAAAGGTAAATGAGTTAGTATCAAGAAATATGACATCAACCCTTGGAAAAATTGCAAAATATCAATCTCAATATGGTATAAGTGCTAGTAGGGAATTATTGACAGGGGTTGTTGGAAAAAGAACTACATCATATTGGTTGATGTCAATGAAAACAATAATCTACAAAACATTAAGCATGTAATGTTCCCAATTTTAGCCTCAAGCTAAAATGGAACATTATAGTGGCATATTTTATTTTTGCCTAATAAAATGGGGAAGGAGACACCTTAGCCCCTTTTATATGAAGAAATAACACTCCTTGTGTGAAAGGAGGATAAATAAGCAACTAAAATAAACACCTAATGGTGTGAACATGATGAGGAGCACCTTGAGTTGGCCATCTTTGACCAAGTCAACAACGCTGCCTTAGAGGGTTGGCTTGCTTGAGAAGATAACGCAGCTTTTGGAGGGAAAACATTAAAAAGTGAATGGAAACCCTAATTGTGCGGCCTATGGTGAAAGAGAGTTCATTTGATTTATAAGAACGAAGGAGAAGCTCATTTGATTCATTCTTGGATTCAAAAATTTCGTGGTGAGGCCAAGGACTTGCACATCCAGACTGTTTAGCAGGATTGCAGCGCTCTTGAGCATTGGGGGTGCTCCAGGGAGGGGATCCCCCACCTCTTCCTCATGGGAGGAGAGGATTTGAGCTGCATTTACTCATTCTGACATTTGGCCAAGCTCACTCCTTCAGTTGCAGCATTATTTCTATAGCAGAATGGTGTTGTGTTGCTGGGGTAGCAGCAGAGGAACTCATAGAGTCTTTCCTTGCTTGCCTTTTCAGTTGAGGAGTGATCTCTTCATTGGAGGAGCTGTAGATAGGGCTCTTGGACTTCATTTCAGAACTGTGGCATCAGGCCACTCATTCACCATCTCCCACTGCACAGTCATTTGGAGAAACTGCGTTATTCCACGAGGGCAGTGTTGAGGGAGATTCTTGTGCTCATCAAGAGAAGTGATTTTGAGTAAAATGGGATCAACCCCTTTTCCTTTGAGGGCATTATCAAAGGAGGGCATCAGCATTTAAGATCAGCCACAGCCTCATATTCATTTGGTTTCAGTTGCAGTGACAATTTGTTTGTCACTATTGTATTTTATCTGGCATTTCTAGCAATCTCCCTTAGATTGGCTAGAAATCTCATATTGAGCCCATTTTCCTTTCTTGGGCCATTTTCCTTGTATCTTTCAGCTACATTATCATTTTGTATGTATTCAGCAGCTGCATCTCTCATAGAAACTACGCAGTTATGGTTTCCCGACATTCTATGTAGCTGCAGCTACTCCGGCATTATATGGTATATTCATTGGAGTTGGTTCTAGAGGATTGAGAGGTTTATTCCCTCAATTATTTCTTATATATTCATGCTGAAATCATAATATAATGTTGGTTGTACCATTTCCCCTCTTATGATGTATTTCATATTTGCAAATTTAATGTTCATGTTCATGTATTGCTGTAGCTCACTCTTCGAGCATTATTTCAGAGATCTAGATTGGGGAGATCTGAATAACCCATCTAGATGCATTTCTTTAAGCTCATTTTTTGCAAGGGAGTTGTATATGAATTATTCTAGGGCATCCCAGTGGTGGTTTGTCTTATTTATGCAGTAGCTTCCTTATGCAGCGTCCTCAAGGACCCTGTAGCAATATTTCCCGAGGTGGAATATTGCATATCCATAGGCAGAGTCTGAGAAGGGCCAGCTAGCCTCAGCATTTCTCCCTTCTTTGGAAGGAGTCATATCCTGTAATGCCCCATCAGTCAATCTCTGAAATGGACTTGCAGTGTCTCACTAAAGAAGGAAAATTGGAACATCTTAAGATGTTCCCGATGGAGCAGAAAATTCCAGATTTGGAACATTACAAAGCACGAGTTTATGGAGGCATTAAAAAATTAGGATTCAATAACATGAGAATGATGAACTTGCATGTTGGGCTAATATATGTAGGAAACCTTATCAAGATAGACTTTCGTATAATGTGAGCGACACTATGAAAGAGTTTTGGTATTGGAATTTCCATGTGTCACCAAATGAGAAGAATACCATGAGACATTGTATATCTAGAGGGGTGTATTGAGATCATTTCCCCTTTCAATGAATTTTATTATTAAAGAACATTTATTACTACATAATATGTATAACTTGTATATATACTTATCAAAAAAAAATAATCGTGTTGAATCTTATGAGAATGAGGACAATATAACTAGTCCATTCATACAACTACCACATACTATCAATAGGAAAAAGGGTTTTCCTGTGAAGAGATCTATGCATCTTCATCATGCAAATCAAATCTCAACACCAAGGAGTCATCCTAAGATAAAAGGTCATCATAGTAACTTTGATGTTCCAAAACCATCAATCATTTAATTATATTTCTCTAAATATCAACAATTGGACAACAATCACAATATGGTAACGCTTGGGGGGAATGTGTATCCATATCATAGTATAATTGTATATACAACAACTTATCCAAATGATATAAAAATATTTCATAAGCAATGCAACTGCTACATGAATTACTCACAATCCTTAATGATATACTCCAAGTTCTTCCACAATACTAATCAGGTGTCTAAAGAAGCCATCGTCACTCAGGCACCATATAGGTAACACCTGGGGGAAATGTGTTAGAATTGCAGATAAAATATCTTATACAAAGGATATAAAAATTTGTTATAATTAATGCAATTGCTACATCAACTACTCGCCATATAGCTAATGTCCCAGGGAAATGTGTTAGAACTATATATACAATAGCTCATACAAAAGATATGAAAATATGTTATAAGCTATGTGATTGCTACATGAACTACTCACAGTCCTTAATGATATAATCAAAGTTCTTCCACAATACTAATCAAGTGTCTAAAGAAGCCATCGTCACTTCCAAAATCACATATTTAAACATACAAGTCATAAAAAATGAATTTGTTTCATAGATTTTAATAGAATCACGTGCTTAGATCTAAGATATAGTTCTTAAACTCTGCAGCCTCTTCTTGATTGAAAACATACTAAACTGATAAGATATAGCTAAAGTGAAATAATTTAAAAACTTCTTGGCACAATTGTTACATAATAATTTGATGCACAACTTGTATAGTAATAAATATTAGCTTGCAACACGTCCAAATAAAACAACTGAAGTAAATACTATCAGTTGGTTTTCAATACATTTATGTAATTAAAATAGAGCTAGGAACTTTTGAAGACTACTTCATAGAAAATTAGAAGCATCTTCATGCCTGGTTTTCCAAGCTAGTCGTGATACCTCTCTAGATCCTTATAGCATTAGATATATTTTGTGAGCTAATGTGATTTTTTTTGTCACAATCATTTAAAAATCAGTTATTATACCACAATATTGACTTTCTCATTGTCTGTTTTGTTTATGAACCCTTTAAATGGACCACAGGAACATTTGATTTTACACTGTAATCTCCCTAACATGGGTGGGGGTTTCAAAAATTGGAGAGTAAATTGAGTGGTTATTGTTAGAAATTGTTGTATAAGATGGGAAATTTGGATGTTTTGTAGACAATATGGATGTCATAATAGATATCTATTTTAAATTTTTTAGTGTCTCTAGCCACCATGCATCTAATATGATCCATTTCAACTGAGAAATTCAATATATATTTTGAATTTTTTAGTCTCTCTGGCCACCATGCATCTAATAGGATCCATTTCAGCTAAGAAATTCAATAAATCACAGTGTGAATGATAACTTGTGACATCCCTAGCCATTTTCTTTGATTGTGGATCCGGTTGCAAACTAATAACTTGTAAAATCCCTAGCCACTTTCTTTGATTGTGGATCAGGTTATAAACTAGAATACACTCTCTCTTCATAAGACTCTACAATATATATTGGATGGAGGGAAATTTTATGATAAAACATGTAAAAAAAACCCTTAAGGGTTGTCTCAACTTACTCTATTGTTAATCGCATAGTCTCAATTTGGTAAGTTTTGTTTGGAATTGAAAAATAAAAAAAAATTATAAAGGATAAAATTATGTAGTGAATACTTTGTTTAAAATTTCAGAATAAAAAGTTGAGTAAGTTTGACATCATATAATGTGGGAAATTTGGATGGTTTGTAGACAATATGGATGTTCAATATCTATTTTGAATTTTTTAGTGTCTCTGGCCACCATGCATCTAATAGGATCCATTTTAGCTAAGAAATTCAATACATCACCATCTGAAAGATAACTTGTGACATCCCTAGCCATTTTCTTTGATTTTGGATCGGGTTACAAACTAATAACTTGTGAAATTAGTTTATGATTATAAAGTAAAAAACATTAAGTTTTTTAGCCACAATTAGGTAATTAAAGATATGTATATAGTTTTTTTTTCAACAGAAGAAATTTGATATTCATTAACAATTTTTTTTTGAAAGAATATGTATGTATTTACAAACTGTTATGTAGTTACAACCTATTACAATTAAGTAATTAGAGGTAAATTTAGTGTTAATTAAGAAATGAGAATTATGAACATTCATCATTATTAATTTCATTTTTTATATATTAAGAAATACTACCCATGAATAATAAAACAGTTGTAACATAAATAACATATAACAAAAAAATACCATGTATTTTTGGAATAATAAAATAGTTGTAACAAAAATAATATAGAACAAGAAAAAATATGTATTATTAGATGTATGAAAATTTAGATACATTTTATTAAGTAAAATTTTAAAAGAATAATGGTTATAAACAATTAAAAATAATTTTATTAAATAGTAGTTTAGATATTTTCACTCTTAAAGAGGTTTGCATATCAAGACATTTGATCCCTCTTCCACATGAATACCATGGGTCAATACCATGGGCTGTTTTTATAGTTTTTTGTTATTTTATTTTATTACCTAAATTCAATTTAACTTATTTAAAAAAAAAACAAATACTTGAGAGTTAAGATTGATCTAGGCCATCTTAATTTCCCCCTTTAAATAAACTATATTCCACATGAATACCATGGGTCAATACCATGGGCTATTATTATAGTTTATTGTTAATGTTATTTTATTACCTAAATTAAATTTAACTTATTAAAAAGGAAAAAACAAATACTATAAAAAAACATGTATAAAAATATTTACATTTACGTATAAAAATATAACAAAACGGGTCGACAAAAATTTCTTTTATGTGATTTTCACCAAAAATTTCTTATAAACATATAACAAATTTTTAATAGCAAAATTATAACTTAAAAGTCATCAAAACCTACATTCAATCTAACTTATTAAAAAAAAAAAAAAAACGAAAACTAACATTATAAAAAATATATATAAAACTATTTACTTGTGGATCTAATGGCCTAAAACATTTCAATCGTCTAACATTTGATCCAATGGCTCAAACATGGACATAGTGGGAGTTGTTTTCAAATAGGAATGCCTTATGGCACAGTAATTTTGTTCGGATATATCATGATCATGGTAAAAAACTGTCAAAATTAGAGTTTTCGGTCCTCAAAATCAGGATGATCCAAGAAGGGGTGGTAATAGTAGTTGTAGTGTTGTGTGTCTCTCTGCTCGTCTATGTGCCAGAGCCCCCTATGTTGGATCGTTGTTGCCTTGGAAGGATCGTCGAAAATGCAGTTGTGTTCCCTGTAAATGTGAGAACATGAGATGGATGAGAATTGAGCTTCCAAATGTCAGAGATCTTCCAAAATAGCTTGAAGTGTGTGTACATGACATGATGCATTTTTATTGATCCAATTAATGGTGATTTTAGAATCTCCAAAGACTTGTAGATGGTGGATATCATGCTCTAATGCAAACTGAAGAAGGTGGCGAAGTGTAATTAGTTCAGCAAAAATTGTTCGTGCCAGGTCCCAATCCCATCTTGATTTTATAAAAGTGTTGATGGGTAATATGAAGGAGAGCTCCACCCCCGCATCCAATGGGCTGGGATGAGCCATTGAAGTAAGCCCAAGGTATGTCAAAGTTAATAACTTCGGGGATGATGGTTCTGGGTGATCGGGTTGGGTCGTCTTCTGGAATGCTGGAATAGATGGTTATAATATTTGAAGAGATCAATTGCCAGTTGGGGATATGGTCCTGGAATATTGAGCCATTTCTGGCCAACCAGATTCCCCAACAGACGAGAAGAGGAAGGTTCCTTGCTTTATGCGGGAAGACAGAGTTCCACCAGAGTTGTCATGCCTCCCCTATATTCAGACCTTGCCATTACAGATTGATGCCTAGTTCAGATAATATGGAAGTCCAGAGAGCATTGGTGGAGCGGCAATGGATGAATAGATGATCAATTGATTCAGATTCATTTCGACAGAGAGTGCACCAAGAGGGACCATGTATGGATCGTTTGTGCGGGTTGTCCATGGTGGGAGCAATGTGGTTGAGAGTGCACCACATGAATAGTCTGGTTCGCATGGGTGCCTTGAGCTTCCGTATGAGTTGCCACCACTAAGATTTCCTCTGTGGGAGATGATCTGAATATATGAGCAGATACCCTTCCTTTGGTGTATATATCCCAGATTTTGTAGGAGCCCATATTATTTCGTCATCCCCTGTGCCAATGCAAATGTGGCTTTCAGATAGTGTAGTTGTATAAGTCTGCCAAGCTTGATGCATTGGCCCTGGGAGTCCAAGTTGATTAGCAGATTTCCATCCTTGCAGATAGAGGGTTTAGGAATGAGGGTCCGCAATCTATGTTATGAAATTGATGCCTTGTTCTGACAGATGGTTGATAATATCGCATCATAAGGAGTGTGCATTCCCACTCCCAGACCAGGGATCGGTTCCAATGTGTGCTTGATTCCCATATTTGATTCTCCAAGTCAAACCATTTCGAATGTTCGGTAGAGAGGTAATAACAACCTTCCATATGGTTGAAATGTTCCGTTGGATCCAAGAGGGCTATCTAATCTAGTCAATGATCTTCATGGGCCAGATGCATTTCATGTAGACCACCTGCGTCCAGAGAATCTTGGATGTCATAATCGACCATCCCATTTTTGCAACAATAACTTTGGCGAATATATCCAAGTTTTTGATACCACATCCCCCCCATTTTTTGGGTAGAGCGATGCTGCCCCATTTAATCCATGAAAAAATTTGTCCTTATTGGTTCCCATTCCATAGAAATATGTTGCATAATCGTTGTATTCGGTCGATGATGGCTCGAAGTATCCAAGCAAGAGACATCCAGTAAGCTGGAGTGGCTTCCAGAACAGATTTGAGGTGGTTTAAATGACCAGCCCGTGATAACCATCTATTGTGCCATATGCATATCCTTTTTTCCAATTTGGCAATAAGCCAAGTCTAGACTGCAATGTGATAGTCAGAGGATTTAAGTCTAAACTCGAGATATCTGAGTCCATCCTGAGGATCCAAGGGGGGGAATGGAAATCTATTCAGGGCAATTCTTCTCTCTTGAGGAGGGCATCTGTTAATAGTAATGGTTGATTTTAGTGCATTACAAACCATACCAGTTGTGATACTAAAATCTACAAGGACTATTGAGAAGGATAAAATGTCACCAATGGAGCTATTGAGCATAATGAGTACGTCATCTACAAATAGAGGGTGTGAGAGTGTGCAACCTTCAACTATTTTGATGCCCTGTAGATGACCTTGATTCTTCTCGCTCATAATTAGCCTACTCAAAGCTTTCATAATGAGGAGGAAGACGAGAGGGGAGAGGGGACAGCCTTGTTGAAGTCCTCTTTCAAAGTGGAAGAAAGTAGACATAAATCCATTTGATGAGTATACTAAATGAGACATTAGTGATGCAGCACCTGATCCATTTGATGAAGCTGTAAGGGAAACCCAGGTGGGTGAGTATCATGCGAATGTAGAGCCAATTTGATTGGTCAAATGCCTTAGTGAGATCCAATTTAAGAATGAAGCTTTTGAGATTTTTGAGTTTAATAAAGTGGAGCACCTCCTGTGTTGTACCTACATCTTCATGAATCTGGCGATGATGGATGAAGGAAAATTGTTTAGGGGATATGTGAGCAGAGAGGATGGGTTTAATACGGTTGGCAATGATTTTAGAAATGATCTTGTATAAGCAGTTGCAGAGGGAGATAGGTCAAAAATCGAAGAAATTATGGGGATCATCTGATTTGGGAATGAGTGCAATAAAGGTGGAGTTATAGGCATCATATAAACTTCCTGTCGTACGACATTCTTCGACCAGATTGAGGATGTCCTGTCCCATGATTTCAAAAAAGGCCAAGTAGAATTCAATAGGCCAGCCATCTGGTCCAGGGCTCTTGTCTTTCTGTAACCATTTCAAGGTATCCTGGAGTTCCTGAATGGTGACTGGTCTCATCAGTTGTTCCTCGTCATCCTAATCCACAAATCTAGGGAATAATCTTGCCACTCTTATAATTTCAGCTAGATTAGTGTTGTCAGCGGCCTTGTATAGGTTACGGAAATGTTCCACCCCCATGTGTGCCAACTGTTGGAAGTTTTGGGCCTGGTTTCCATTTTCATCCTTCAGAGACCAAATGGTATTGATGGATTTGCATCCATTTGCGAAGCGGTTGAAAAATTTGGAGTTCTCATCCCCATATTTTAGCCAGATGGCTCTGCTCAGGAGACGCCATCTTTCCTCTTGATCCTTGAGTATCTAGTTTCATTCTACTGTAAGCTGAGTGAGTTGGGTTCTAATAATTGCAGTGCTCGGCCCGACCAACATGGCATATTCAATCCCAGCAATGTCAGATTCAATTTTGAGAAGAGTGTCCTCATCCTTTTTTCTTTTGTCCCTAGCCCATGACTTGGTCATTTGCTTGATGTCCTTCATCTTTGCAAAAAATGATGCTGAGGGTGAGGAGCCGGGATCAATGGGATGGGAAGTCCAATAAATGGAGACCAGTTCAATGTATTCAAGGTAGGCAAGCTACATAACATTGAATTTGAAAGGACTACAGGGCTTGCCATGGACGGGAGCAAGTTCCATATATATGGGCAGATGATCATATATACCCCCAGATCCCACCCATTTTCTATATGATAATCCAGAGTTGATGAGGGATTCGTGGATGAGATAGCAGTCCAGTCTACGGGCAACAGAGGCCTCTCCAACCCTGTGGTTGCTCCAGGTGGGGTGGATCTGGGGCATAGAGATGTCGACCAGATGGTGAGTCTCAATGAGATGTGCCATGTCGGTAGCCAAAGGGTCAGCCTATGCAAGGGGTCCCCATGATTCAGCCAGATTTAAGGAGAAATTGAGGTCTCCACTAATGACAAGGTTGTGAGTAGAAAAAAGGGGAATAATTGAGGAGGTGATTCTAGAAGGGAAGTCGGGAGCTACAAGGGGCGTAGATGTTGATGAGTTGATATTCAGATCCGAGTTCAAAGGAGAAGACATCCACACCAAGGAATCCATCCTCGCCCAATTGATTCAAAATCCTAATGGTTCTATGGTTTATGCCAAGTAAAATGCCTCCAGAGTGACCAAGAGCATTGAATGTCTGGAAGTTCCAACCCTGGCATATGGATTGTAGTGTAGAAATCACCTAATCAGAGGAGTCAAGGGTTTCCTGGAGAAAAATTATGTTAGAAGGAGTACAGGTCAATAATCTTCGCAGGGCCAATTTTTTTCCAGGGCTGGCCTACCCACGACAGTTGAAGGATATAATCTTCATGAGGTAACCATAGGCTGGGTCTTCCATGCTCTAAGGACCCATTGAAGGGTCTTTTATTTTCCATCGACCACATCTAATCCAGCTTGAATAATAGCCTTGGATATATTCGAGTGTCGGTCCCATCCAAATTTAGATGGATTTTGGTCCAAAAGTATGAGGCCACCAGTCCCAGAGGAGAGTGTATGAGGCTGGGTGAGAGATCGAAGGAGGTAGGAGTGTGAGTTCTGAGAGTCCAGAGAGGATTCTGAGAGGGATAGGTGTTATAGGTCAATTTGGGCACCATTCCCAATGACCTGGTTAACTGGGCATCATCTCCAGGACCGATGATCAAGGGTTTATCATTCCCTATCATTTCAGTTGCTATATGCTCTAAAGAAAACAAGACAAATCAAACAAGACTTTCATCAAGCAAAGGTTTCCATGGTTTGAAGCTTATTATTTAACATATGAGAGCTCACCAACGCAGGCTCTAAGAAGCCTAAGTGCGTTGCATATGCAGGTAGCCCCATGCAAGGCTGCTCTGCAAAGCACTTCCTGACATTCACAGGTGCGTTGGTCACATTGGGAGCGAAATTCTCATTGTTCCGGAATATCCACTTGGCCAGTGCCTTCTAGAAGGGTTCACATGTGTCAAGCTTCAGATCCAAGTGTCCATTTGACATCTACATGAATGGAAACATGTCTTGCCTATTTTTGGAAAGCTATTGATTGCAAAACAACCTACAATTCATCTATAAATTGAACACAGATCTAAGTGTTTGAGAAGGAAGAATTTGAGTAGAGAAATGTTGGAGAATTTTCAATTGAGAGTTTGATTTGTGGAGCTGCTGCTGGAGAGATTTATGCTGTGATGAGACTTCGGAACTTTGCTGGAAGGTCACTTCAAATTAGTCACTAGGTTGTAACCTCTCCTTCTATCATCAATAAAGAGTACTTCTTATTTTTCCCTACATGCATCTATGTTAACTTTGATTTTCCATGTCGTAAGATCTTAGTTGATGAATGTAGTTTATGATTTACTGATTTAGCTAACTAGCTTGAATAGATATCTATATTATTGCATCTTCTGTTGTTTCAGTGTTCTTTCTTGTAGGAAGCATTCAGCTCACAAACCGCTTGAATTTGAAGCTGCAGTGGAAGCGACAGAAGGAGACATTTGGAAGCGACTAAACAAGTAAGCCTCCAATCTTCTATGTGTATCTATTATGAGTTAGGAGAAATGGTAGTATAGTCTTTCACCTATTGTTCTATATTAGCACTTGTCTAGGGAAGCGTAGTTTATCCGTAGATTACAATTATGGCCCAACAAACTGGCGACTCCGCTAGGGATAATTTCTCTTAATTCTAGGTGTTTTAGTCTCTCATTTGCTTTCTAAATCCACCCAGTAGCTATTTCACATAAAGATTAGACTTTTTCAGAGCTTAATTTGCAAAGACAGTGAGTTAAACAGTAGCTTTTTCTTTGTTTACTGCGCCCAACGCACCCTTAGACTGGACACAGTGCTTTGCAGAGCAATGTCTCCCTTCCAAGCCTACGTTGCATAGCACTGTCTCCCCTTGGAGACTGCTTTGACTCCTAAAAGTGACCAAATTCCCTTGAATTTGACTTTGCAACTTGCTTCAATTTTGTTTGCTGCTGTGTTCTAAAAAGTTTGATGCTCAATTGACCAGTGACTATATATACTTCTTCCTCCTTTGGCTGAAAATTTGTTCAATGTTTGTTTAGAAAAGTTTTTCTTTATCATTGACAAGTTGATTTCAAAGTATTTTTTATGGTCGCATTAAGAATCATTTGCTTTCGAAATAGGAAATTGTCGTAAAATCTTCATTTCCTTGATAGGAGAAATTGTTGTTGAAATCCTTGTTTTTCCTTCAAAAGAGAAATTGTTGTTTGTATTCTTCATTTCTTGAAAGTAAAAATCATTTTGATTATTGATCTAGTGCACCTAGTTTCTTTTCTGCATTCATAACATTAAGGAAATTGAAAATAAAAACTTGCATTTGCATGTAGGATTGTGTGTTTTTTGCAAAAGGAACATTAGGAAATCGCATTTAGTTTCTGATTCATTGATTTTGTTTTTTGTTCATTGATTTTTTTTCTCATGAACTATTTGCTCTCTTCCCTTAGTAGCTAGGTTCTTCATTAAAAAAGTTGAAAGTGAAATTTTATTTATCATTCTTAGCTTGCATTTTAGGAATTTCATATACATCATCGTGGTGAACCTGAAAGGCAAATTGTTAAGCAAGATCAACATAAAATAAATCTCAATTTACTTAACAACGCATTGGAACATTAATGATAACATTTAGAAGGTCTAGGCTAGAGACGTGTTTCGGCATCGTAAAACATAACAGTTGTTGTTAACTTATCTGTAATACATTCTGAGTGTGATACCTCACTCCACGTACGTAAGTATATCGTAGCTCGTCCATGTACTCTTGGGTATATCGGGCAGTGTTACAGTACAACAAGTATAAAGGGGTGCTCTCACTGTGCAGTTTCGCATCAAACAGTGCTAATACGGACTTGGACCTCCACGTACCTTCGGGTATATTTGGGAGGACAAATTTTAGGTGTTATCCATCCATAGTGAACTGAGTCGGCCACCTTGAAATTGTGATACACCGAACACAACATTCGGGGAGATTACCTGCCCGTACTTCTTGGTTCGCCAGGAGGTATTATGCAGTTCACAGTTTCTTGGTAAACCCTTTTGCCTAGCATTACCCTCTTTTTGTTTATTTGTTTTTGGACAAAATAAATCAATAATCGTGGAAGAACACAATCCTGCCTCCCGTCGTTCGCGTAGATTAGCTTTAAAACCACCTTTACCACCGGAAGTTACTTTTGGTAGGGGAAGGCGATCACGATCTACCGAATCAAGTACAATTCGTACCTCATCTTTTAAACTAGAGCTAGCTCAAATTGTTTCCACACATCTCAGTTCGTTCACTATTGTCGAAAAGGAGTCTTCACAGCTACCCGTGGTCACGATTCAATCGTCGAGACCATACCTCCTGGACTTGACGTTGTTCAATCAAAAATTGATCTAGATCTTGTCTCTTCTTTGCTAGCAAATATGAATCCTGAAGTCGAACAACCGGAAGTTGTTCCTACCTTGGTCATCCCACAAAGTTTTGTAGCCACTAAAACTCCTATATCACACACTCAACCGTCTGAAATATATTTTGGGCCTAACGGTGAAGTTCTTCCTCTTGGTTTAATCGCGGTTGAAGAAATCCCACAACTTGATACACCTTTAAGTAAAACTCATTTTGGGGGAGACCTTTACCTGTACCAGTCTTTTCCTTAATCGTTTCCATCTGCTTTTGTTGATCATATTGCCATTCAATCTCCCATTGATTTTCGAGGGTATACATTTGGTCAAACAACCATGTCTGAACCGGCATATTCGGTTGGGTCTGCTGCTCTAATTACATCAGCTCCTACCCTCGCTACTCCGTCGATGTTCACAACCTCACCAAAGTCATATTTGCACGGTGGGCCTTCAGTCCCAACAGGTTACAAATCATTATCTGGCACTTTCTCTAGTGCGCCTTCACGTTCATGGTCTTTGTCAATGTCTTCATCTGGTGTTTTAACTGGTAGTCCTATATTTAGTACTGAACGACTTGAATCATTACATCCATCATCAGGGTAATATCAAGTCGGTCCTTATGGGTCAATTCCTTTAAGTACCATATCAACTCGACTCCCAGCATTTGGAGAACAATATTTTCCATCTTATTATCCTCCTTATGCTGGGGGGAAACCTTTGGTCACCTAATACGACAGTACTCAGTCACATTTTGGTCAAACTAATGTTGACATGAATGTTTGTCAATGGCAGCCCACTATGCCTATCCAACCACAAACGGTTGTCCAATCATATCAACCAGTTCAACCTATTACACCCACTTCATTACCACTTGTTAATACATCTATACCCTTGTTACATAATCAAAATCTTGTACATCAAAATTATCAGGCGAGCTCTTGAACTCAATATCATCAAATTTTGGGTCCACAGACTCAAAATCCTTTGGTTAATTTACAACAACCTGTATCAGGAATCATTTATTCACAAGCTGGTAAACCATTTTATGGGATGTCGCAAACGCAACCTCGTTATACATATCAACCGAATCCAACTTACACTAATTTGGGTTATAATATTGGTGGACAGACCCCTTGGCAGCCACAGGCGCAAATTCCTCAAACTTCATATCAACAAGTAACATATCCAGGTTTTGGTCAACATAATTCACAAGCGTTTGCTATGCAAAATAACCCCTATCTAGGTTACCAGCATCAAATTCCATATGCTAGTTCTCAAAGACCTGTTGCCAAAGCAATTCCATCTTACCCTGGTTATGCTCAACCTGACCTTAATAGATAGTTTCCTTTTGTTGCAACCTTGGAATTACCAGATTTAAACCGGTTAACTAATGATCCTATCAATTATGCTCCTTGGTGGCCGGTGATACCTCATAAATTACCCTCTAACATTCCTAAATTCAATGGAAACCCTGAAGAAGATCTGTCGACTCATGTTATGACTTATCATTTATGGTGTTCATCAAATTCTCTAAATGATGATTCTGTTCGATTACATCTTTTCCAACATACGCTCGCAAGTCCAGCTGCTAAATGGTACATTGAATTACCTAGAGCTTCTTTCGACAATTTTACTACCTTAGCTACTGTCTTTTTGACCCATTTCCAGTTACCAATCAGATACGAAACTGGAACAGAACTTTTGACCAACTTCAAACAGAGTAATGCTACTCACATTTCAGATCATATTCATTAGTGGCGTCGCCGTCAACGAATGGTTGAGACATTTGTTCCTGATCAGCTCCTTGCTGAATGGTTCATTAAGTCCCTGTTACCATCTATAACCAAGGATGTAGCTAAAGGTGGCGTCGTCAAAAAAGAGCAAGTTATCGCTCGTGCCAAGTATTTGGTCTTGATCTATACTCAGTCTGGCACGCTCTATGAAAAAATCCCAAATGTGCCGCGATCTAATTTCAATGTTCCTCCTCAAATAAAGGACTCTTGTGTTGGAGATGGCTTGATAGGCACTGCGAACACACACAACACTACTACATTTGATCCTGCTCCTACTTCTGAAATTAATGCTACGTCATTTGACAAAGGCAAAAGTGACAAGCAACTAGGAAGTAAGAAAAAGGGGAAATCAAAGAAAAATCAAACATCTAACCCACAGGAAAGGTCATTTGATCAACCGTATGGACTAGGGAAACCTCATTATCCATGCATAATCTGTAATGAGGAACACTTTGTTAGGGATTTTCCTCACCGTGTTGAAGTCTCAAAAATCATCAAGACTCTCATTCATCAACTGTGTTGACAGACCCATTTTCAAATCTAGATAAAAATTTGGTTGCTACGGATCCAGCTCCTAGTTCCCAAGTGTTAATGTTATCCACCACAAAACCTTCACAAGATATTTTGGTGTCAACGCAGAATACAGACTATGGTAGTCCGGCCACTGATCAACCTACTACCTCGACAACGAATCCATCTAATGAATCAATACCACCTCCTGTTATTCTTGAATTGACGATTAAGCCACCAAAGGGAGTAATTCATAAATCGACATATAATCCTCGCGCAAGAGCTGCACAAAATTATAATATAGTTGAACATTTGGCTCAATCCCCTTCATCTATGTCCGCTCTTGAGGTATTACAAAATTGTCCCTCCCAGAAGCAGGCTTTATTGTTGGCCATTGGTGGAATTGATCCGACTGATTCTAATCTTTTCGTCTTTAATCATACGGGCTATGTGCCACAATTACCAGCACAATTGGCATTTTCCATACAAGTAAATGTTCTCAATCACCTTGTTCATCGCACTATTATTGACGATGGAGCATCTACGTGCATTATGTCTCTAAACTGTTGGAAGTCACTTGGCTCGCCGCAATTATCACAATCATTAACGACGTTGAAGGCATTTGATGGAAGAACATATAAACCTTGTGGTATTATTAATAACCTGCAAGTTGAATGAGGGGGAAAAACAGTAAGTATTGATGTTGAGGTTGTTGACAGACCCCTTGACTATAATATTTTACTCGGAAGACCATGGGTATATGCAATGACTGCTATTGTTTCTATATATTTTAGAATGATTGCCTTTCCACATAAAGGTACAATTACAGTCGTTAATCAATTATCGTTCTTTGCCTCCGCTTCGCAGGTAACTAGAAGCGTTCCGTTTGTTCACTTACCCCAATTAGAAATTCAGAACATTGATGTAGGACTCTTAAAGGATTCCACTCTTATGGGAACCTTTGCATTACCTTCGCGTGCGACATCGGCAGAAATTGCAAGCATAGAGACCTGCTACATGATCTCTTCCACTCTATCTGGCTTAAGGGAGAGTACGGGTGATTCTGATATTTCTACATTGGACGATGTTTTACCGCTCAACCCTATTGAGCTACAATAGTAATCAATCTATTTGGCTTGGGCGGCAAATCCGAAATCAGCGTCGCCGAGTGTTTGGGTTGATCGTTCATTAGATTTTGGTAATCCATCTGATCCATTTTCCTTAAAAAAAATTACAGATGAAAATATTTTGGAAGCTATGATGGCAAAAGGAGAACCATGGGAAGATTATCATCATCGTTCCCATCTTCCAAATTATGAAGAAAATAATCTTAGTGAACTATATCATCCATCCATTCAAACTTTCTTTTCGAATTCTTTTCCGATTAATGCAATTAAATCTGAGCGAAATTTATATAATATCGAAGAAACGATTACTATCGATATTTCGACTAAACCTGGCGTTGTAGAAAATATTCATGTCAGTGTATCTTGTTCTCCATCAGAACTTGATTCATATCGCTCTCTTTTTTGTGAATTTCGTGACGTATTCGCTTGGTCTTAAAAGGAAATGCCAAGCATAGATACTAGTATAGTTGAACACACTATTAATATGTATCCTAATGTCAAACTGGTGCGTCAACGGCTTTGTCCTGTTCATCCGAAGAAAGCTGCTGCCATAAAAGTAGAAGTTCAAAAACTTTTGTGTGCTGGTTTCATTTACCTTGTTCCGCTAACTGAGTGGGTTTCCAATATCGTTCCTGTTATGAAAAAACAAGGAACCGTTAGAGTGTGCGTCGATTATCGGTATGTTAATCAGGCTTGGCAGAAGGAGAACCATGGGAATATTATCATCATCGTTCCCATATTCCAAATTATGAAGAAAATAATCTCAATGAACTATATCACCCATCCATTCAAACTTTATTTTCGAATTCTTTTCCGATTAATGCAATTAAATCTGAGCGAAATTTATCTAATATCGAAGAAACGATTTCTATCGATATTTCGACTAAACCTGGCGTTGTAGAAAATATTCATGTTGGTGTATATTGTTCTCCATCAAAAATTGATTCATATCGCTCTCTTGTCATGAATTTCATGACGTATTCGCTTGGTCTTACGAGGAAATGCCAGGCATAGATACTAGTATAGTTGAACACACTATTATTATGTATCTTGATGTCAAACCGGTGCGTCAACGGCTTTGTCCTGTTCATCCGAAGAAAGTCGCTGCTATCAAAGTAGAAGTTGAAAA
Organism: Pinus albicaulis; assembly: GCA_034641835.2. NCBI lineage: Eukaryota > Viridiplantae > Streptophyta > Pinopsida > Pinales > Pinaceae > Pinus > Pinus albicaulis. The sequence goes on from CM076581.1 coordinate 1,688,877,227, forward strand.
TTTTTTGCGTGCTGGTTTCATTTACCCTGTTCTACTAACTGAGTGGGTTTCCAATATAATTCCTGTTATGAAAAAACAAGGAACCGTTAGAGTGTGCGTCGATTATCGGGATGTTAATCAGGCTTGTCCAAAAGACAACTATCCTACTCCCTTTATCGACCAGATTATTGACGATTATGCTGGATGCGAAAATTTTTCATTCATGGATGGATTTTCCAGCTACAATCAAATCAATATCCGCCCAGATGACCAACATAAGACAGCATTCATCTGTCCCTAGGGCACATTCGCATATAGGAAACTTCCGTTTGGTTTAAATAATGTTGGGGCAACTTTTCAGAGAGCAATGGATTATGCTTTCAGCGACATCAAGCACACTATTCAACCATATCTAGAAAACAGCACATTCATGAAAACGGACTAATCACCCGATGCATCTAAGAGCCATTTTCTTAAGTTTCCGACACTACAAGATACGCCTCAATCTGCACAAATGTGTGTTTTGTGTTGGTTATGGTCGATTGCTCGAATTCGTAGTCTCAAAAGAAGGAATTCGAATAGACCCACTGAAGGTACAGGCCATTCTTGATTTTCCTGCACCATCAAACTTACTTCAGATACAGAAACTTCAAGGAAAGGCTAACTTCCTGAGAAGGTTCATTCCAAACTACGCCGAAATGGCTAAATGATTTACTCGATTATTGAAAAAACGAGTTCCCTTCCATTGGGACCAAGTTGCGCAATCTTCTTTTGATGCTATCACGGACCATCTTATCTGAGCGTCATTAATTTATCCTCCTAATTATCAAATTGATTATTTTCTATATATCGTCGCGGCTGAAACAACCATTGCTATGGTTTTGGTCCAAGTAGAAAATGGAATTGAACATCCGATCTATTATTTGAGTCGTAATCTCAATGATACGGAAGTTAAGTACTCATACATTGAAATGCTTGCCTTGGCAGTTGTTCAAGCTATCCAAATATTTTTCCATTATATCCTGCTCTGAAAAACAACAATAGTTTTATATTGCAACCCCATGACTTACATCTTATCACGTCAATTGTTGGGGGGAAAATATTCAAAATGGATTGTCATTTTGTAGGAATTTGATTTGGAATTCATCAAATCCAAGTCAAAGAAGTCTTTAGTTTTGGCTGAGCTTCTCTGTGACCCTCCCTCAAATAGTACTGCAACTACGTCAGAACCATCTATTTCAGACGAGTCTATATTTCTGATCGGATCATCTAATCCTTGGTATGGGGATTTCATCATTTATCTCCAAACCCAAAATTTTTGACCTAATACCTCTCGCTCTGATCAACGACGTATTTGATACCAAGCCAAAGATTATCTGATCGTCGGCGATACACTTTATTGTCATGGTGTTGATACCATTTTAAGGAGGTGCCTTACTCATGAGGAGGCCGAAAAATTATTAAATGATTGCCATGCTGGGGCTTGTGGTGGACATTTATCTGGATATGCTACCGTGCAGAAGATACTTCGTGCCGGTTACTTTTGGCCTACTATTTTTCGAGATTGCATCCTCGCAGTCAAAATTTGTCATGCATGCCAGCTTTTTTATCGTAAAATATGTAAACCACCAGCGCCAATGCATCATGTTGTCTTTGTTGGACCATTTATGAAATGGGGTATTGAATTCATGACCTATAACCCTCCTTCATCCAGGGGGCATGGTTATATTATTGTCGCGGTCGACTATATTACCAAATGGGCTGAAGCGATGCCTACATTCAACAACACGGGACAAACAACTGCATTGTTTTTCTTTAACCATGTTATTACACGGTTTGGGGTCCCACAGGCTATAGTTACGGATTATGGGAAGCATTTTTGCAACCATATGATGTTTGAATTGACAGCCAAGTTAGGATTGTCACATGATAATTCTACTCCTTATTATCCACAATCAAATGGACAAGTTGAAGCTATTAACAAAATTCTTAAATGAATGCTTCAATGAATGATAGTAGTCCATAAAAGGAACTGGCACTTGATCCTGACTCTACCTTGTGGGCGTATCAAACCTTGGTGAGAAACGCAACCGGATTCACTCCTTTTCAGTTGGTGCATGGTCTGGAAGCTATCTTACCAATCCAATGTGAAATATCATCGTTAAAACTCACGATAGACTTGTTATCTGACACCTTAGAAGAAGAAGCACGTCTCCTTAACCTCATCCATCTAGATGAAACGCTTTGTGAAGCCCAATTGGCCAACGAAGCACATAAGAGACGTATAAAGGCGCAATACGACAAAAATGTCCAGTCTCGCATCTTCTCATAGGGTGACTTGGTCCTTCTTTATGATCAGGAAGCTGATGTAATAGATACAGGGAAATTCGAGCCATTATGGCATGGCCCCTATATTGTCAAAAGGGTTCTTGCTAAGGGTGCCTACGAGTTAGTTGATTATGATGGGATTCCATTGGCACAGCCTAGAAATGGGTTGTATTTGAAACGTTACTATGCTTAATCATGAGTGTAGTAATTTTTTGTATTATATTGTTTATATGCTGTTAATTTGCATTCACTATCTTAATTTGTTTTTTAGAGTTTTCTTGACGTTAGTAATCCTCTTTACATTTTTTATGATAGATGTCTAATCTTTAGAACCATTTGTTGGATATGTTGATGGTGCTAGTCGTAGTACGCAAAATCTATCCTCTGCAGCGTGGGCCATTTTCGCTCCGAACGGCGAGTTAGTGAGTTTTCAAGGGATTTGTATTGGTAGATTGACGAACAATATCGTTGAGTATAGCGCGTTGATTGAACTTCTCTCTGATGCCATTTCATTTGGTATTAACCGCATAATCATAAGGTTAGACTCACAACTTGTGGTACTACAACTTACTAGTATTTATACTGTTAGAAATCTGACACTTCTTAGATTGTTCCTTAGAGTTCGACTTTTGGAAAGACATTTTGATTTTTTTCAATATCAACACATTTCCAGAAATTTGAACACTTTAACTGATTCATTAGCTAATCAAGTGTTAGACAGACATTTGCGTCATAGGTAAAAAAAAAATATTCACAACATTGAATAGGATTGCGCATTAAACATAGGAAAAACTCTAAAAACATATAGATAGATAGTTATAGGTTTTTTACAAAATTTGTGCCCAAGACACGTTGGTCATCTGACCCCAAAATATATGAAAAAAGTCATAAGTAAACTAGTGGCTTTCGTGATAACATGCTATAGATCTATAAATCCTACGAAGCAACCGCATCCAACGGCTAGGAACCCCAATTTTGTGTCGCTGCAATCGCATGGGAAGCTCTTTGATCCGGAAATCAGGAATCCCGAAGGTCAACCCCTCTATGTGCTGCTGGAGATCAGTTAGAGTCTAGGCCATATCAAGGTCCTGAAGGACTGCTCTCCCGACAACCCTCTTTGCTGGCGCATCCGCTTCACGCTCTGGTTCCTCTACTGGTTGAACGCGACCGATATCTGCATTACATCAAACATTTAGTTTAGTCTTGGAAAGAAATCAAAACACAAAAACATTGTATAAACCTTAGAAAAAAAAGAAAAAAAGAAAAAAAACATGGTCAAATAATTCTTACCTATTGCACCCCACTGAGAGCCTTCTGGTAATACTAGATCTGGATCTCCTCGGAAGTCGACGCCTGCATATGCGTAATCATCGATGGCAGTAATCTGTCGCCGAAACCAGGCAAAGAATGCATTAGAGAACACAACAGTTGATTGGCCTACATGCCGACCCATGAGTTCTACCCATCTTTGCATTCGAGGATCTCTAGGACTAGAAATATCCAATGTTACATGTTGTGGCTTCATAAGTGGAATTCGTTCCAAGGCGAAGGAGATAAGGATGGAACCATAACTGAAATTTTTCTTCCTTCCTCCCTTTGCTTTATTCATTTGTTCCTTTATCTGAGATAGAACAGCTTCAGACCAGTTGAAGGTTGTTGGCTCTAAGCACTCTAGCGCATACTGCATATACGATCTATTTGCTACATGGATTGTAATGGTGCCAACAAGTTTAGTAATCGTGAAGATAATGGTTCTCAAAGGCAAATACCTGACGTCCAGAATGTTTATTTTTCCATCTTTTCTAGGTTCTGACCCTGGATAGCAATACTGCATAACATAATCCCTCACTGTCTCTCCTCCAATGGTAGACCCTGTGAGAAAAATGGGCAAACCTCTCCTCGACAAACCAGTGAGAAAATATACATCCTCAACTGTTATGGACAACACTTGATTTTTTATGTGAAATGCCTCTATCGTCAGATCCCATGCTCGAACAAGAAACTCTAGGAGTTCTATTTGTTGCCTCATTCCTGACAATTTGAAGTACTTAAGTAGCCCGCAATCTCTTAGATCTCTTACAGTACCCAGATCATTCAAGGAAATCATATCTTGTTCCTCATGTTCTCTTTCTCTCCATGTAATCGTCATTATTATCCGATGGAAACCTGAAAATCAACCATAAGATCCATTAGATACCATTCATTGCAAAAAAACTAGGCAAATTTTGGACAAAGCATGAAAACCAAAAAATTTGCGTCCAACGCACTCCCTATGTTGAGACAGTGCGTTGCATATGCAATTATCCTTCAGTGTACCTGCTATGCAATGCAGGTTTCGACATTCAGGGGTGCGTTGCCCTCATTTTGGGTAGAATTTACCCTGGGGGCCTCAAAACCCTAAAAAAACTGCAAGGAATGGGAATGAAATCAATACTGAAATAAAGAGGAGGTCATGGCACTAACCTGGATCAAACAGTGACGAAATCCGTCTACAGGAACGATCGCAATCAACGACTGAAGTTCAGGGGCAAAATCAGGTTCAAAGCTCTAAAATTCAAATGGTAACTTTGGAATGGTAAAAATGAATAGTGAAACTACTTTTTACAGTCATTTAATTGTTTGCAAGTTAAATTTATTGCTATGACTATAGTTTTATTATGTTTTTATCATGAAACAGGTATTTTTAATCCATTTGATGTTGTTCTGAACATGAAATACAACTGATGAATAGATTAGTCGTGCAGATTTATTCAAATAATGACTTGACCAAAAAGCATACTTTTTCTCCTTATTTTTCGTGCTTTGTTAAAAACGAAAAAGGATTTGAAGCACACTTTTATCTCTTTTTCGAGCTTCGATAACAACGAAAAAGGAACCCTTGGAGTCTTCTTTCAGCTCTTTTTAGACTCCGATAATGTGAAAAGAATGTCGAGCACTTGTCATTTCGAGCTCGTTAAAATAAATGAATTGATATCTACTCAGTATAAGTTTAACCCTTTTTCGGACTGAGATGAATTATTTACGAAAAAGGAATACCTTGGTTAAACATGACCAAAGAGGTTCTTTCAGATATTATTTTACACTTTTTTTTTCGGATCTAAGAGACAAATTTACGAAAAATTACTTTTCGAGTTCTCTTTCGTCCTCTTTTTCAGACTCTCTAAATATGAGAAAGGACCAGGCTATCACTGTCGTTAAGCTCGTTAAAAATTAAAATAGCAACGGGCTTGTCTATCATGGCAAGAATCGAGTTTCATTTATTGCTAGACTCGTTAAATTATTAAATAGTGATACTTTGTTCGCTCGAAGGGTTGAATTATAGACCAAGAAAATGTTATCCTCCTCAAGCTTGTCAAAAAATAAAGAGGTACTGGTCGAAAAATGACCGGGGAAAATTTGGGAAAAGTGAGTAAAAGTTTATTTTTGGTAGCAAGTCGCTCTTGAACATGACACTTCTTTCACTCCATGTTTGTGACCGTTTGGGTTGGGTAATCATTTTGACGGTTCATTCAAACCTATGGTTCATTGGCCAGTGCCTTCTAGAAGATATGGGGATGTAGGGCAAGTCACTGAAGATATGGGGATGTGGTGCAATTTGCAATCGAAGTAACATATGCAGGTAAGTTAAAATGTGAAACAGGGATTGAGGATGGAGGATTACTCGATGCAATTTTGGCCACAACTGCCTAATCCCTTGTCATCCAGGGGGAGGGAGGTCCAATAGGAGCAAAGGCAGGCTTGGGCCCCAGAGCAACCTTCTTTCCTTTGCGACGGTCCGCTGAGACGTTCACAGGTGGAGGAGCAGTCGGAATCTCTGGTGCTTGTACATGTTCTGGATTACCAACAACAACTGCACCTTTGAGGAGGGGGCAATCCTTGTATAGGTGTCCAACCTCATGACATCTTCGACATCTATAGGGTACTCCTTCGTAATCCAGAATCTGAATATGAAAAAATTGTTTCCATCGTAGGGTGATGGCTTCTTCTAATCCTTCACGAGTGTCCAAGTGAACCAAAACCCTGGCCATCATCATAATGCCAGAGGTTAGGTAGGATTTATCATGGTCCAGATAGGTGCTAAGTGTGTCACTAATGAGCCGCATGATGTCTTCATACCAGAAGTGAAGTGGGAGCCCCGACAACCTGACCCAAATCGGCCATGCTCCAAGCTGTTCTCTTTCTGGATCGAAAAGGGGGCTCCATCTTTTGAACATGATCGATGCTTGTTCTATGTGCCAAAGCTTCTAGAGCACCCAAACGACTTGCTCAGATCGATGAAAGTGAAGGGAAAACCATTAGCGCGGGAGAATGACAATCCACAACATCTCCTCCATGATAGGTCCCCAGATCTCATTCATCCAATTGCGGAGATGGTTAAGACTGTATCTTTAGCCTCGAACATGGCCAACCAAGACTTTGTCCACCGTATCCATTACTTCTCCCATAAGAAGCCCTTTTCCAAGGTTCAGGTCATAGTTACGATTACCCTTTTTACTGCATTTAGAGCGTCGATTGCCCTTGTGCGATGAGCTAGTATCCCTCTAGGCAGAATGGGATTCAGATCCTAGGTCAGTGGTGGTGGGGTTAGGGTCACCTGCAAGAAAGATTATTGGCAGAGTAGCGAAACATCCAGAAGATGTGAGACCTAGTGTGGGTGGGGCCGCAACAGATGGATCATGCGATGGTGCAACCAAATCTTCAGGAGGTCGTGCGCCAGAAGGGCCATGAGGGGGCAAGATAGAAGTGCCTTGAAGGCATGTAGTGAGAAAATGTAAGGATTTCGGTGAAAAAACGACCGATCCGGTTGTCGACGAGGAGCTTAGAGGAAATGTTGATAGGTCTGCGAGCAAGAAAGGCGGGGATTCAGTGAACAATGGAGGGTCAGTGGGAAGGGGACCGAGGAGAGGATTAGGGAGTGGCGAAGGAAAACAAGGGCCGTTAGAGGCCGCCTTGGGAATATTGAGAGCCAACGGGGCGCTAGGTGGCACGGTGTAAAGAGGGGATCCCCAGATGTAGACACCCTCAAGCGGGATCTGGCGAATAATCGACGAATTCATCATCCATAGCTGGCACTGATGACCAAAAATTCGTGATATATGACGGCCTGTCAACGTCGAGACCGACCGGATGCAAGAGGTGGTTACAAGGATGCACTTTTCGTTAGTTGAAGGTTGTGTAACGGAGTTGCTGCGGCTGTTATCATTGTCACTCCTGTTTGAAACCCTAACCCTTCAGAAACCCTAGCCCATTCAGATTGCAGAGATGAGTGTGTGCAAAGAACCATTGTGCCTGTATATGTTATATCTCTATGTTCTTCTAAATCAATGAATTCACCTAAATGCTCATTCAGATTCTCCTTCATTTCATCCTATACACAATGACAAACTAAGCATGCTCTCAAGCTACCTACCCGACCTCATCCATATCTCTGCAACTTGAAATTGAATTTTGACCTAAACCCTAGACCTAGTATCCTAACTATCATTTCCTATACATCACAAGAAACATCAAACAAAAAACCTATTTACTAAGCTTATATGCTTAGCCTAAGATCATTAGATATTTAGTCATTTCATTGACTGCAAAGTGACATTGAGAGAGCCCTCTCTGGTCCTGGTAGGGCTAGTTTCCTGACCTAAAGCCTCATTTATGGTTACCTTCCTTCAATTCCATTGTCAACTTTAGAAATTTTGGGGGAGTGATAACACCTTGGAGCTTGCATGCCTCAATGGAAAGTTCTTCACGTTGAACAACAAGTTCACCTCATTGGCCTTCGATCGAATGATTCTACAAGTGTTCAACTTCAAGACATTTATTCATGCTTGTAGATTGTGTTATTGTACCTTGAGGGCCATTTTCATTATTGGTGGTCTATGTCGTGCCCGTTAACGGTTTTCATCATTGACCGGTAATCAAGTGGTTTCTACCATGTTCGACATCAGCGCATCTATTCACATGGTTAGATTCGTACATCGGGTAGATCGATATTGCGACAAAGACCCTAGACCACATTTGTTATTATCCATGCTGCAGGGAGTTATTAAGTATTGATGATTGTACACATTATCCTTTTTATACGGATGATTGCAACCATATTGTGGATCATTTTCCATGATCTCTTTTAAACGGATGGTTGCGACCATGCCATGGGTTCATGTGTTCTATGATGCCTATTCATTGATATTTTATTAGGCATATTCATGTCAGAGATGTCATATATTGTATTATGTTTGATTTGGTAGGTTTCTTAGCGATTTTCCGAGTCCTTGCCTTGGTTCGTAAGGCATTTCACCCATCACTCCCTGTTCTGCCTTCATGCTTTAGGGGGCATCTGTTACACAATAATTTGTCACCCTGTTCACTTCCCTGACCCTAAAGTGCCTTGTGATGAATATTGTGCAGTATATCCACCTTAGAAAAATACATCGTGATATCCTTTAAAGACTAAAAGAAAGTTGCCTTGAATAACTTCTGAAGAAGCTTAGCTCAAACCCTAAATTTTTGGGTCAACGCTTTTCTTCAGTTATCCACCTGTGCTAATGGTGGGTTGCACATTAAATCCTAGCGTTGTCAGCGCTCTTTTGATTGAAAAACCAAGTTGAACCCTTTCTAGCATTGTTTCCTGAAATGGAGGAGAAGCTTCAAGCTCTATAAGCTTCCAGGACGACTAGCTAGATATTGTTCGATGGAGATATGGTCAAGCTCTCTCATTTGGAACTCTTGATCTTATCAATAGGGGATTATCTCTTTAGAAGTGGGCCTTCCTACTTCTTTCATGGGCTCCAAACTCCCTCCCCCTTCCTATAAATTGATCCCCATTTCTCCACTACTGACTAGTCCTTATTGGGATGGTCTGATCATTAATCCTTTGTATCCCTATGCTGTGTTAATGCCTAAATTTCCATTCGGGAGAAGGATCGCTTGAAGAGCCTTGGTTTTGGACTCGGACTACACCAAAGGGACGCCTCCAACATCAAGGCCACGGTTTTAGGCTTCCTCTTTTATATTATCGATAATATATCTAGTGTTTCACTTTCTATATTTGTTTGGATATCGATACAAATAGCCTAATGCTCCTTGATATGTTAGGTAGTTTATGTTCAATATATGCTTTGTATTGGATCACGTTTGTTGTTATCTTTTGGTCTCTTGCAGGTATTTGAATGCCACAAGCAGCGAGGATCGAGCCTGAAGGATTGTGGATCAAGTCCCTCATCAAAGGGTTGAGCATAACATCAGGAAGAGGTAGGTCATTTTCCCTTTCTCATCCTGCTTTGAATATTTACTAAGAAAGTGTCCATTAGATAGTCTCATACATTACTAGACTGACTCTAGGGCTAGAGAGATCGCCTTTGTCTGCAGAGGGGATTGTCTTCACAACACCTCCCCAAAGGAGCACTTGAGCAACATGATGTATGCAAAGGATGTACCTTAGGGAAGCACGCAAAATCCACATTCCATTATGGATACAACAAAGCACATGCAGCCTTGGAAAGGATCCACTCCGATGTTTGTGGACCTTTCTCGACAACCTCCACTGCCAGACACAAATATTTTGTCATTTTTATTAACGACTTCTCATGAAAGTGCTTGATCTTCTTCATGCATAATAAATATGAGACATTCTCCAAGTTCGCAGAGTTAAATGCACTGGTCGAGAAAGAAAACGATAAGAAGCTGAAGGCTCTCAGGAGCGATACTGGATATGAGTACATGTCGAATGAATTCAAATAATTATGTGCAAAAGAAGGGATTCGACGAGAGGTTACAACACCCCACAACCCACAGCATAATGAGGTGGATGAGAGAAAAAATTGTAGCATTGTGGGAGTTGTGAGGGTTATGTTGCATTCAAAAGGTCTACCATTGCATTTGTGGGTAGAGGAATGCAACACAATAGTCTATTTGCAGAACCAAAGTCCTCATCGTATTCTAGGCATGTTTACATCGGAGGAGGTTTTCTTGGGAAGACAGCCGGATGTGCTGCACTTCAAGATTTTTTGAGCCTCTGTTTACTGCCATGTCTCCAAATAATCAAGGAAGAAGCTTGAGTTGACAACAAACGTGGGGGTATCTATGGGTTACACAAAAAATCCTCACAACTACCATGTGTACTTTCCATCCCTTAGAATGATAATTGTGTGAATGGATGTAAAGTTTGATGAGGAAACAATGATGCGATTCTCTCTTGAGAGGGAGGTTCAAATCCCACGAGAAGAGGAGATTTTAGCTCCAAAAGAGGAGCCTCGGGAAGTCATGGAGTAGCCACAAATTGAGGAGCATATATTGGAGACATCCACTCAAGTAGGACCATCCAGAGAAGGCATAAAAAGGACCAGGGAAGCGGATAGACTTGTTGACGATGCGAGGGAGAATGTGGGAGCTCCTTCAAATTTGCGAAGGCAGATAAGGTCACCTGATCGATACACTAGCCACATGGATCTAATGATTGAGCTTGTATAGATTGAGGCATCCTCTTTCGAGGAATTAATAGAGAAACCTATGTGGGTTGATGCAAGGGTGGAGGAATACAAATCCATTGTAAAGAACATTGTTTTGGAAGTGGTTCCAAGACCGACAGATAAATCAATTGCAGGTTTGAGATGGATATTCAAGTAAATCATGCAACAAACAGAAGTATAAAGAAGTATAAGGACAAATTTGTGGCCAAGGAGTACTCCCAAGTTGAGAGAATTGACTATGAGGAGACATTTTCTCTTGTAGCAAGGTACTCATCCACTAGATCAATTCTTACTATGGTTGTGCAAATGGGGTGGAATATCCACTAGATGGATGTTAAAAAATCATTTCTTAATGGGGTTATTGAGGAGGATGTATACATCGAGCAACCAAAATGGTTTGAGACATTTGATAGGGAGTCTCATGTGTGTAGACTCAAGCGAACATTATACGGTCTCAAATAAGCACCTTGTGCTTGGTACACCAGGATTGACAACTATCTCACTGGTTTGGGCTTCACCAAAAGTGAAGCGGATGCAAACCTCTATCACATATTGATAGAAGGTAAATTTATTATTATTGTCTTATATGTTGATGATTTGATTTTAATTGATGATGATCAGTTGATCAGATCTTGCAAGGAGGACCTTGCAATGGAATTTGAAATGAAGGACATGGGTCTCATGCACTACTTCCTCGGGTTGGAAGTATGACAAGGCGATGGGGAACTATTTATCTCTTAAGGCAATTATATAAATGAGATATTGCAAATATTTCGCATGGAGAGTTGCAAACCCATGGAGACACCTCTATCGACCAACTGGAGGAAGGAGGATGCTACCATTTACTGACAACTATTAGGTTCACTAATGTATCTTCTGAATACATGACTAAATATGTGCTATGCAATCAACCAGCTGAGAGAAGTTATGGTTAGGCCAACCAAATTATATTGGAAGGCATCTAAGCATGTTTTATAGTACCTCAGAGGCACTAACCAGTTTGGACTATGGTATAGACAGAAAAAGAGGGTGAAGTTGTGTGACTTCACATATGCAGATTGGGCAGGGAATCCGTCAGACTAAAAGAGTACATCGGGTGAAATTTTTACTCTTTGGTCCGAAACTATTTCGTGGTGTAGCAAGAAGTAAATATCTGCGACACTCAACTCGATAGAAGCATAATACATTGCTGCAAGTCAAGCAACATGTGAGGTGATCTGGATGAGAAAGATACTTGTGGAACTGTTTGGTTAGATGATGGATCCAAATGTGATCCACTGTAATATTCAGAGTTACATCAAGCTCTATGAGAAAATTGTATTTCACAATCGATCTGATCTAAAATTATTTGTTAGTTAATGTTGTGCTAATATTAGTTTCAGAATTAACATGAAAGTGCTCTGGTTTGCTTATCATACAAGCGTTTATGCATGTGCTTACGAGTGACAATTCCTTAAAATTGATGAGATTAAGTGTATTTTATGAACATAAAAGCATGGAAACTCAGTGTTGAACAACAACATAAGAAAACGCATCAAGCACAAATAACAAAGACAAATACATAAGTTTTTGATGAAGTAGTTCACCCCTCCTGGGCTACATCTCCTTGGTCCATCTTCATAGTGTGGGCCTTTGTATTAGCTTAAATTGTGAAAAAACGTTGTTTAGTGTCTCCTGTTGCATCTGAAACCTGCTCCAATGGGCCCAAAACATCAAAATCTACCAAGAATGACTCTTCCTGAGCCAAAATTGGTCGAAAATTGCCTCAGTTATGGCAAAACCAATTTTTCCTAGTTTTTCTCCACTAAATCTGGAAGTTCGCCAGTTAACTCCACTAAATGTGGAGCTACTTCGCATTTGGCGGGTCTGCTAATCCTTCTGCCAACCTAATCTGCACTTAATTAAGTGATAAGTACATGTTTAAGTGGATAAGCGGGCGCGTTTAGCGCTAACCACGCTTATCCGCAAATAACAAATTAACGTAATTAACCCACGTATTAATGTAATTAATCTTCATTAGAAAAACTCTGTCGGATTGCTTTGGCTCTCGGTTTTGGGCATGTGGACATGTGGGAGGGGGTTGGCCCCCTCTAAACCCCCATACTTCGCGGCAATACACTTCAAATAATGGTGAAGTCCTGTATTGTTAAGAACTTCGATGACATGTGAGGTGGTAAGTCATTGGTTTGTGATGCGGGTGGTCATGGGTTTGACCCCAACCCTGACCACATAATTTTGGTCGAATGTGAAAAGGCTTAGACCATAGCTAGAAAAATTTGGTTTAAATACAATGTGAATCATTTAATATTTGCATGTTGACTATGGTTCTGAACTTTGGTTTATATATAATATGTGCCCAACTTTGCCATTGCATAAAGATGTATGCGCCTTCCAACCTTGCCATGGGGGGAGGGGGGGCACGTGGCAGCCTCCAGCTGTGCCACGTGGCCCTTCCCCATTGGAAAAAAAATTCACCATAATAATAATAAGCCACCATAGTATAAGTTTCCAACTTAGGACTAGGAGGAAGAATTCAACTTCCCTAAGCAACATTGGCGTATTCAATTCCGAAACTTGTCGCAGTGTCACTCGCTGAAAACTGGAGAATATTCCCTAAGGATTCTTGAGGTGTTAACTAGACTGCCAAGTCATCAGTTTGTCACTATTCTACACAATTTTTACCTGTTTGGGAAAACGAACAATAGACCATAACTCATGTTGAAAATGCAGCAAGATGATGGAGCTTAGTGAAATGAAGTCGCCTTCACTAAGTGGGCCCGCAGGCAAATTCTGGCGCAAAATCTATTTTTAGACTATGTCTATTTTTAGACATATGGAGCATGGTCCGGGGATTGCAGTATGTTATTCTTGGAGTATTGATCATGTTGGTAAAAATAGATGGGACTCTATTTTTTGGACCGATAGGTCGAAGTCTATTTTTAGACTGCCTATCCTAAAAATAGGGAAGTCAAATATTATTTACCCTTAATAATATTTGGACTCTAAACAGCAGTTTACTCTCTTGGAGCACTTCAGTTCGAGCTACAGAAGTGGCTCATGCATCTGACAGAGGAATCACGTGGTTCCCAAGGGTTTGATGGCATCATGCATGGTTGACTTCAGCTGGACTTCAGTGGCAGAAGTTTGGAGGAGTTAATGAGACAGCTAGTGGAGTTGTGTTCTGTTTATTTTAGTTGAACTAGTTGAGATTAGTTTAACTAGCTAATCAATTAGTTATGAGTGGAGTGAATTAAATATTATTTAATTCATTAATTAGTAACTCAATATTCAACTCAAGAACACATCAGTTCACTACAGTGCATGATCAGTTCAGTGGAGACCAGTGAAAGAGGTAGATGAAAGGGTGGAGTTAGCTATCAGTGGCGACATCAGTTGTGCATGAGATTTGCACCACACTTGGAGGAATTTCCCATAATGATTGCGTTGTCAAGCCAAGGAGATTCGAACCTTGGATCTCTATTTAGACAGGCCATGATTGCGCAATAGAGGCAAGGAAATTGGTGGTGAGTTTTGAACCAGTAACCTGTTCAAAACCAAGCTAGTTTGTGTGTAACTTCATGAGAAAGTATTGAGTACTTGTGAGGAGTATTGTACTGATTTTGTTACATGATTTATCCATTATAATATACACAATAGCTGCGGGGTTTTCAGCTATAAGCTTTCCCCATACATACTGTGTTAATGTGTATGATGATTTGATGTGTTATCGCTTGATTTATTTTCCGCATGTGTGATGATCTGAGTTGAGTGGAAGAGATTATGTGTTGCATATAAATTCGAATTGTATGTGATCAGGATAGTCTCGGTGGATAATTAATCATTATTCAGCAAATTTCTACATGGTATCGTAGCTATTGAAGCAGAGATTGATCATCACAGTGATTACAAACTTATTTCGGTAGACAGAGTCTGCATGCGGGCCAGGTAGCCTCTGGATCCATCCTTTCTTTGAAAGGTGATATATCCAGTAAACGCCCCTTGCAGTCAATCTCTGTGCTAGAAATAATTTTTTCTCATAGATCTAGAGCAGTTGAGCTTTGAGGTGGAATTCAAATTTTGCAGCAGTTTTGTTTCTTGGTGCCAGTGTTGAAAATGTCTTTCAACGGTTTGCGACTCGAATATGCTCTTGAAGGCAGTTTGAATTATGTTGCATGGAAGGATCGCATGGAGGTAGTATTAGAAGATAATGGTCTGAAGGAGTTCGTAGATACGGATGTCCAAAAGCCCACTGATCCTGCTGAAGTCGAAGCATGGCAAAAGAAGATGGCGAAATGTCGAAGGATCCTGTTGGAGAGCGTCAAGGATCATATTGTATCCAGCCTGCATGGAAAGGCTTCTTCATATTTAATGTGGAAAGCTTTGACGGATCTATTCCAGAGTAAGAGCGACCAAAGGAAGCTAGCGCTCAAAGATAAGCTCAGGAACATCAAGATGGAGAAGGGTGACAGTATCGCCAAATACCTCACGAAGTTCACTCAATGCAGAGATGAGCTGGGAAGTGTGGGGGTGACTGTCGAAGATGAGGACATGGTCGACCTGGCTCTCCTTGGTCTTCCGAAGGCTTGGCACTCATATCAAGAGAGTGTCAATGGTCGGGAGAAGCTGCCGGGATGGGAGCGCCTTTGGGCGGATCTCATGCAGGAGGAGATAAGGAGGACTACTCGAGATGGATCTTCATCAAAGGGAGCTGATGAAGAAAATTGCGCTTTGGTTGCCAAAGCAAAGAAAGGGAAGGGTAAGAAAACTTCTCATTCCGGTGCAAATGGCAAGAATCAGGATATGGCGAAAGTGAAGTGTTTTCACCGCCATGATCACGGACATTATGCTACCAATTGTCCAAAGAAGAAGAAGAACAAGCAAGCGGGAAGATCTGCAGATGGAGAAGCTTTGGCTTCACAGTTCGAGCTTGACTTTTCACTGATCGCATGCTTGGTTTCAAGTGTGATGGGATCGGTGTGGTTCTTGGACAGCGGTGCGTCATTTCATATGACGAGAGATCGGGATTTGTTCTTAGATCTGGAGGACAAAGATTTGGGTGTGCACATCGAGATGGGCGATGATGGTAGATACAGTGCGACTGGTATCGGTACCATATCCTTTCAGAGGGAGTCTGGTAAACCCTTTGTATTGAGGGATGTCATGCATGTACCTGGATTGAAGAAGAACTTGATCTTTGTGGCGATGTTGGAGGATAAGGGGTATGATGTCGTCTTCAGCGAAGGAAAATCCTTCCTGCACAGTAACACTGCTGGAGAGACCCGGAAGATAGGGGTTCGAACCAAGAACCTTTATCAGTTGCAGGTAGATGGCTGCGCAGCTATGGCATGCAAGGCGGGATAAGTGGTGAGCCGAGATGATGAGGGCGAACTGTGGCACAAGAGATTGGGCCACCTTCACCATGGAGCTTTGAAGATCCTGCAACAGATTTCTACTGGGCTTCCTAAGGGCATTCTTGCGCAGTCAGATCAGTGCAAGGGGTGTACCTTGGGGAAGTATGTGAAAGCCGCCTTTCACGAGAAGGATAGTCGCGCCACGACGATCCTTTAGAAAGTTCACACAGACGTGTGTGGTCCTTTCTCAGTTGCTTCGACAGCAAAGCACAAGTATTATGTGATCTTTGTTGATGATTTCTCTCGAAAGTGCTGGATCTTCTTCATGCAGAAGAGGAGCGATACATTCGCGAAGTTCTGTGAGTTTAAAGCACTGGTCGAGAAGGATTCGGGGAAGAAGGTGATTTCTCTAAGGAGTGATAACGGTGGTGAATTCATCTCGGCTGAATTCAAGGAGTTCTGCAGCGCAGAAGGGATTCGGAGAGAGCTCATCGCACCCCATAACCCACAGCAGAACGGGGTGGCCGAGCAGAAGAATAGAACGATCGTGGGTGTTGCACGTGCGATGTTACATGATCAGGGCCTACCCCTTCACTTGTGGGCTGAGGCATGCAATACAGCAGTGTATGTGCATAACCGTTGTCCTCACAAGGTTCTTGGCATGAGTACACCAGAGGAGGCTTATTCTGGCAAGAGGCCTGATATTTCCCATTTGCGGATTTTCGGATCTCCTGTCTACATGCATGTGACGAAGGATGCAAGGAGGAAGCTGGATCCAACTGCTGAAGTTGGAATATTTGTGGGGTACACCGATACACCTCACAACTATCGGGTGTATGTGCCAGACAGTCGCAAGACTGTTGTGCGACGGGATATAAAATTTCAGGAGGAGAAAGCCATGCAGTGTCCGCTTGAGAGGGAGCTACACTTGCATGCAGATGAGGAGCTGTTAGTTCCTAAGGAGGAGCTTCCGGATGTGGATCAGCCACAAGAGGAGGTTCAGGAGGTGGAAGAAACCACCCATGCAACGCCAACCATCAGAGGGCGCATGCGCACTACAAAAGCTGAGCGACTGGCTCGGGATGCAGAGAAGGTTGTAGGACCACCTACAGCACAGCGCAGACAGAGACAGTCACCGGATCGGTACACTGGATACATGGCTCTTGTGAGTTAATGTGGCCAGGGACTGAGCCATCCTTTTGAGGAAGTCAGGAGGAACCCGCATACACATGATCGAAGAATATGATTCGATCGTCAGGAACAGTGCATGGGAGATTGTCCCAAGACCGGAGGGGAAATCAGTGGTGGGTTCGCGATGGATCTACAAAGTGAAGCAGGTGGCTGACGGGAGTGTGGAGATGTACAAGGCGAGATTTGTCGCCCGTGGCTTCTCACAGATCAAGGGGATTGACTATGAGGAGACCTTTGCACCTGTCGCAAGGTACTCTTCCATACGGACGATCCTTGCTCTCTCAGCGCAGATGGGGTGGCAAATTCATCAGATGGATGTGAAGACGACGTTCCTCAATGGATTTATTGAGGAGGAGTTGTACATAGAGCAGCCTGAAGGTTTCAAGATCTTCAGCAGTGAGTCGCATGTGTGCCGACTCAAGAGAGCACTGTACGGGCTGAAGCAAGCACCTCGTGCTTGGTACACTCGAATAGACAGCTACTTCACCGGGCTTGGATTCTCCAAGAGTGAGGCGGATCCTAACCTGTACTGGATTGTGGTGGAGGGGAAGCTATTGATCATCGTACTGTATGTAGATGATCTGATTTTGACTGGCGATGAGCAGTTTATACTTTCATGCAAGGAGGATCTTGCACGAGAGTTTGAGATGAAGGACTTGGGCATCCTTCATTATTTCCTGGGATTGGAGATTTGGCAGCGCAGCGGAGGACTGTTTGTTTCTCAGGGAAAGTATGCCCGGGAGATTCTGGAGAGGTTCAACATGCAAGGCTGCAAGCCTGTTGACACTTCTCTTCCTGGTGGTTGGAGGAAGGAGGATGCTACTTCAGCGGAGGTAGTGGATGCCACTGTCTATCGACAGTTGGTGGGGTCGCTTATGTATCTGGTCAATACACGACCCGATATATGCTATGCAGTTAACCAGCTTTCACAAGCTATGGTTAAGCCTACCAAGCTCTTTTGAAGCAACCTTGCGCATTGTGCTATATCGTAGGTCATTCTGGATATGGTCTATGGCCGGTGGACAGAGGATGGAGCGAAGCCAGCTTCATCGCATGCAAGACAAGTGTAGGGAGCTCAACGGACCGTAAGAGCAATCCGGAGGAGTTTTCAGCATTGGGTCGACCGTAGTTTCGGTACAGCCAGGAAGCGGTAGATCCGTGGCACCCGGGCCCAGCGTAGGCCGAGCAGCATGGCAGCCTAGTCGACCGCATGCGAGGCTATTTGGATGAGGAAGATCCCTGAGGATTGTCTGTGCTAGTATTTGAGCCTACACAAGATTCACTGTACAAATCGTAGTTGCATTAAACTCTCATTAATCCATTATTTCATGATGAATCCAACATACTGCATCAAAGTCATTACATCGTAGATTGTGTCTGAGAAATCATGATGCTTTAGTATGTTCACGGAGGATCAGGATGCCGACATCCTGACGAAGGCGCTCACCAGGAGCAAGTTTGAATTCCACAGAGGCAGGATAGGGGTTGCAGATAATCCATATCTTGCTGAGAGGGAGTGTTGAAAATGTAGCAAGACGATGGAGCTTAGTGAAATGAAGTCGCCTTCACTAAGTGGGCCCGCAGGCAAATTCTGGCGCAAAATCTATTTTTAGACTATGTTTATTTTTAGACATATGGAGCATGGTCCAGGGGTTGCAGTATGTTATTCTTGGAGTATTGGTCATGTTGGTAAAAATAGATGGACCTCTATTTTTGGACCTATAGGTCGAAGTCTATTTTTAGACTGCCTATCCTAAAAATAGGGAAGTCAAATATTATTTACCCCTAATAATATTTGGACTCTAAACTTCAGTTTACTCTCTTGGAGCACTTCAGTTCGAGCTACAGAAGTGGCTCATGCATCTGACAGAGGAATTACGCTATTCCTAAGGGTTTGGTGAGCTCATGTATGATTGACTTCAGTTAGGACTTCAGTGGCAGAAGTTTGGTGGAGTTGATGAGACAGATGGTGGAGTTGTGTTCGGTTTAACTTAGTTGAACTAGTTGAGATTAGTTTAACTAGCTAATCAAATAGTAATGAGTGGAGTGAATTAAATATTATTTAATTCATTAATTAGTAACTCATTATTCAACTCAAGAACACATCAGTTCACTACAGTGCATGATCAGTTCAGTGGAGACCAGTGAAAGAGGTAGATGAAAGGGTGGAGTTAGCTATCAGTGGCGACATCAGTTGTGCATGAGATTTGCACCACACTCGGAGGAATTGCCCATGATGATTGCACTGTCAAGACAAGGAGATTTGAACCTTGGATCTCTATATAGACAGGCCTAGATTGCGCAATAGAGGCAAGGCAATTAGTGGTGAGTTTTGAACCAGTAACCTGTTCAAAACTGAGCTAGTTTGTGTGTAACTTTATGAGAAAGTACTGAGTACTTGTGAGGAGTATTGTACTGAGTTTGTTACATGATTTCTCCATTATAATATACACAATAGTTGCGGGGTTTTCAGCTATAAGATTTCCCCATACATACTGTGTTAATGTGTATGATGATTTGATGTGCTATTGCTTGTTTTATTTCCGCATGTGTGATGATCTGAGTGGAAGAGATTATGTGTTGCATATAAATTCAAATTGTATGTGATCAGGATAGTCTCAGTGGATAATTAATCATTATTCAGCAAATTTCTACAACTCACTCATACAAACTCAAATTTTTATGGAACGAGTTGCGTTGGAATCTGGTGATGAGCTCTATTCGGTCATTCAAGTCTGAAGCATTCTTGAGCACTTTCATTTTTTAGCTAAATACTGATATATTGATCATTCCTACCCACTAGAAGCCTTTTGGACCCCAAAAGATACCATCAATTGTTCAACAGGTGAGGGTACAACTCCCTCACCCTTTCACTCTCTATCCATTTGGCCTTTGAAGGATTTTGTCCCTTGAGTCACACTCTAAGGTATTCGACATTACCTCTTCTTGAAGTTCTAATTCTTTTGCCAAGTATGAGATCTTGCTTAAGTTCATCAAGATATTCTGGCGATAAATCATCTATTGATGGCAGCTGAACATGTTGTCCTTGATTATCAATCAAAGGAGGCTCAAACAATCTCAAATTCTCAACGTTAATGACATAATATATCTGCATATAAGGAGGAAAATCTAGCTTAAATGTATTAGTACCAATCTTTTCCATAATTTTAAATGGACCATAATGGATTGGCTTGAGTTTTTTACCTTCCCCATGCAGTGTTTATTTGCTGGTATACAACCAAACTTCATCTCCAAGCTGGAATTTGTGATCAACACGGTGTTTGTGATGCCTTGCCTTGTAGCTACTTTTACTCTTTTCAGGTTGCTCTTGCACTGTGTGATGTATCAACTAAATTTTCTCAATGAACTTCCTTGCCTTGTATATGTCACTATGACCATCTCTAGCGACATCTTTATCAAATATGAATTCCAAAGGCGGTCTTGGTAAGTAACCATAACATGCGTCAAATGGCGATGTGATTGTGGAAGAATGCTTTGCCCTGTAGTATGCATGATGAATGTAATGCGATTGTTCATCCCACAACTTGGGATGCTTGCTGCAATAGCCTTTAAGAAGATGAATAAATGTCTCGTTTACCACCTCGGTTTGACCATCTGTTTGCGGATGAAATTTTGTACTCTTCTTCAACTTTGTGTCCATCATGCCCCATAATTTTGACCAAAAATTCCCAACAAATCGGGAATCCCGATCACTTACAATACAAGTAGGAAGACCAAAATGAACCCTTACATTTTGAAAGAAAATATTAGCGGTTTGTTCAGCTGTAATTGCTTTCTTACATGGCATAAAAAGACAGATTTTGTTGAACATATCTACCACAACATACAAGTAACCATGACCTTTCCTTGACATAGGAAGACCACCTAAAAAATCCATTGAGATACTCTCCCAAGGATGTGAAGGAACCAGAAGTGGAGTGTACAATCCAATTTTCCTTTTACTGGGCTTACTTATTTCACATAAATAATATCGACTAATAAAACGAGATACACTATCAGTCATGTATGGCCAATAACAATACCTTTGGATATTCACTACTTTCTTGACAACACGGAAATGTCCAGCAACCAATGATGTGTGCGCCTCCCTTATGATATTGTTTCTTTCTCCCTGTGGTATACATAACTTGCCCAAGTGATACAACAAATTGTTATGCACATGATAATCTAACTCTTCATTTTGGTTTCCTTGACTCAAACTTTCATACACCTTTTGAAAATCACTATCATATGCATATTGTTCAATGTAACTTTCATGCATAATTGAATTGTGCTTGAGTATAATAGATGAATTTACAATAGGCCTAGAGAGCATATCAACTACCTTATTGTAAATTCCTTTTTTGTACCTGATAACCAAATGAAATTGTTGTAGAAATCCCATCCATCTGAAATGTCTTGACTGTTGCAACTTTTACTGTGATTATAAGTACTGGAATGGTTGATGGTCAGTATGGATAATGGTTTCTTTCCCTATCAAATATACAATTTGTACCAATGCATATAACTCTTTATCATAGGTGGGATAATTAGTCACAGCTCCATTAAAAATTTCAGAATGAAACGAAATAGGCTTACCGTGCTGCATGAGCACTACTCCCATAGCATAATCACTTGCATCTGTTTGGATCTCAAATGGTTGTCTAAGATCCGAAAGAGCCAATACCGGTGCTAAAATTATCTTTTGCTTTAAATCATCGAATGCTTTTTGCTTCAAATCTCCCCAATGGAATAACTTTCTTAACACTTGTCAATGCATGTAACAGAGCTGCACTGGAAGAAAAATTAGCAATGAATTTCCTCCAATATTGTGCTGCCCCAAGAAAGCTTCTTACCTCTGTAACTGTTTTGGGCTTGGGCCAATTGAAAATGACCTCTAATTCGGAAGGTTCTATCTACAACTCACCTCCTCCAACAATGTGTCCCGAATACACTAAAGAAGTCTTATCAAACTCACACTTCGACATCTTTAAAAACAATTTCTCTTTTTTCAAGACATCAAGTACCTTGTTCACATGCACGACATGTTCTTCTCTTGATTTGCTGAATATAAGTATGTCATCTAAGTAAACAATGACGAAGTCATCTATAAATGGTCTAAGTACATCATTCATGACTCTCATGAAAGTAGTTGGAGCATTTGTTAGACCAAATGACATAACTTTCACTCAAACAATCCTTGTCTAGTTTTGAAAGCAGTTTTCCAAATGTCCTCTTCAGCTATTCTAACTTGATGATAACCACTTCGCAAGTCCAACTCAGTGAAATATCTTGAATACTTTAATTGATCTAGCAAATCATCAATGTGTGGGAGTGGGTAACGATTATTTACCGTGATTTTATTCAGTGCACTGAAATCGATGCACATGCGCCAAGTCCCGTCCTTCTTTGGTACCAAAACAATTGGTGAACCACATGACGAAGTAGATGGGCATATGATACCTTTGTTCAACAATTCTTGAATTTGCTTCTTGAATTCAAAACTCTCCATAATTGACATGTGATACATACCAATGTTTGGAAGTGGAATATCCTGCTGCAATTGAATCTCATGCTGAATTTCCCTCTTGGGAGGTAACCCAATTGGTTCTTGAAGCATCTCGCCATGCTGACTTACCACATCAAACAAATCAGATTTTAATTTGTCATCACATCCTTCAAAAGATTCATAGTCAACATCATCTTTTTTCTTGATCATGAGGAGCACAAAATTTTTAATTGCATTAACTAGCCTCTTCATTTGCCCTACATTAACTAAAGAAATATTTGGTTTCTTGCAATGAGCTCTCACAATATACTCCACCCCATCGTTAAGCAAATGATATTTGTTCTCATGGTGATAAAACACTGCTTTCCTGTCATACAAATATGGACTTCCCAAGATATTCCTGGAAATGTCAAGTGGAACCACATCTAACTCGACTTCATCAACAAAGTTTGCAGTAATAGCAAATCTAAATATGCATTTCCTTGTAACCTGTAAATTGCCATTCTTAACTATCCAACCCAAAGGGTATGGTTTATGATGTGGTATGATTTCAAGGTTAAGATTTTTGACCAAGTCTTTTGAAATCAAGTTTGCTTGTGACCCACTATCAAACAATACATCAATCTTTGTATGATTTGAAATCACTCTAACATGGAACAATTCTATCATTGTTTCTTCATTTGGAGTGTTGTTGTGACTATTTGAGGAACTAGTACTTTCTATGGCTTCCTTTCCTTTGTTAACCATGGCTACAATCTTGGTATCATCTCCTGAATCGGATCGAAGATCTTGTTGTGTGATGGCAGTCATCTTTTGTTTCCCTTTGTTATTTGGTTTCTTTGCCCTTAGTTCGGGATGTAGTTTCCAACAATGGGCTTCATCACGCCCCACTTTTAAACAATGTTTGCATGTAGTTTTCTCCCCTTCTTTCTTGATGCTTGCATTCTCCTTTCCCTTCCATTTTACTCCCTTCTCTTTTCCCTTACCCTTGAATGACTTCTTCTTACTACCCTCTTCCTGAATGTTCTCTCCCCTTGCTTCAAGATGCGTGGCTTGCACACATACTTCATCTAAGTTGTTTGGGTTAAACATAAGGATAGTATGTTTCAAGTAGGAATGTAAACCCCCAATGTATTTCAAGAGTGTTTCTTGTGAATTCAAGTTTACTCCTAACAACAAAGCCCTATTTATAAAATCTTGTGTGTACTCATGAACAGTTTGGCCTTTGAGTTGCCTAAAGTTTTGCTAACTCATTATTGCTTTTTGCATATAGGCTAAGGGATAAAAACTGTCTTTTAATGGAATAAATGAATTCAACCCAAGGAATGGATATCTTACCATGAATTTTAATTTCCTCTTGAGTCTTTGCCTCCCACCAAACTAGTGTCGCTCCTTCTAGTCTTAATGAAGCCAATTGGATCTTTATGTCGCCCTCTTGTAGATTTTGAATTTTGTAGTATACTTCCAATTGATGGATCCAATTGTCTAACTTCTTTACATTTACTTCACCATTGTACATGGGAAGTTAAAATTTGATGTCCAACTTGAGTAATGGAGTTTTTCCTTTTGTGATTTTTGAATGAGTGTGGGTGGTTTTTGTGGTGGATGTGGAAGATGAAGATGCTGATGAAGATGATGAGGATGAGGATGGTGGAGATGGAGGTGGCTTTCATCCACTGCCTTTCGAACTCTTCTCTTCATCCTTCTTACCATCTGAAGATCCTTCTCCATGTGGAGGCTTAGAACCTTCTCCTACTCTTTCTGTAGTGAATGCATCAAACATGATTTTAACCATTCTTTGCATGTCTTTGAAGTCTCTCTTAAGATCCTCTTATTTTAAATGTCCATGAGTCTCTCCAAATCCTTACAAAATGGCTAAGGATTCAAGCTCAACCTCTAATGCTTGTACCTCTTTAATCATTTAAGCCTCAAGTGTAGCTTTGAGTGGAAATTAGGGTGAAGATGATGCTTTCTTAGCTCTCTTTCTCCTTGTCCTAATCTCAGGATTAACAACCAATAGCTGCCCTTCTCCTCTCTGCAACTCCAACCTTGCAAGCATCACAAAACTGGAACTATTAAAACCATTCTTGCACAATCTCAAGCAAAGCAAGCAATAAACCTTTAGCAACCTTGTGCTTTAATACCAAATTGATGTGAAATTTATTGTTAGTTAATGCTGTGCTAATATCAATTTCAGAATTAACATGAAAGTGCTTTGGTTTGCTTATCATACAAGGGTTTATACAGGTGCTTATGAGTGAAAATTCATTAAACTTGGTGAGATTAAGTGTATTTTATGAACTTAAAAGCATGGAAACTCAATGTTGAACAACAACATAATAAAACACAACAAGCACAAATAACAAAGACAAATACACAAGTTTTTGATGAAGGAGTTCACCCCTCCTGGGCTACATCTCCTTGGTCTAACTTCATAGTGTGGCCCTTTGTATTAGCTTCAATTGTGAAAAAGTGTTGTTTACAGTGTCCTGTTTCCTTTACAACCTACTCCAATAGCTCCAAAACATCAAAATCTACCAAGAATGACTGTTTCTGAGCCAAAATTGGTCGAAAATTGCCTCAGTTATGGCAAAACCAATTTTCCTAGTTTTTGTCCACTAAATATGGAAGTCTGCCAGTTAACACCACTAAATGTGGAGCTACTCTGCATTTGGCGGGTCCACTAATCCTTCCGCCAACCTAATACGCACTTAATTAATTGATAAGTACATGTTTAAGTGGATAAGCGAACGTGTTTAGCGCTAACCGTGCTTATCCACAAATGACAGATTAATGTAATTAACCCACGTCTTAACGTAATTAATCTTCATTAAAAAACTCCGCTGGATTGCTTTGGCTCTTGGTTTCGGCCGCATGGACATGTGGGAGGGGGAAGGTCCCCTCCAAACCCCCATACTCCACGACAATATGCTTCAAATCGCAGTGAAGTCCTATACGGTTATGAACTTCAGCG
The DNA here is from genome assembly GCA_034641835.2 of Pinus albicaulis. Taxonomy (NCBI): domain Eukaryota; kingdom Viridiplantae; phylum Streptophyta; class Pinopsida; order Pinales; family Pinaceae; genus Pinus; species Pinus albicaulis. The sequence goes on from CM076581.1 coordinate 1,688,903,021, forward strand.
ACAGGTGAGGTGGTAAGGCATCGGTTTGTGGTGCAGGTGGTCGTGGGTTCGACCCCAAATCCGACCATATATTTTTGGTTGAACGTGTAAAGGCTTGGAACATAGTTAGAAAACTTTGGTTTAAATATAATGCGACCCATTTAATATTTGCATGTCGACTATGGTTCCGAATTTTGGTTTATATATAATATGTGCCCAACTTTTCCATTGCATAAAAATGTATGCGCCTTCCAACCTTATAATGGGGGGGGGGGCACATGGCAGCATTCGGCTACGCCACATGGCCCTTCTCCATTGGCCAAAAAAATTCACCATAATAATAATAAGCTACCATAGTAGAAATTTCCAACTTAGGACTAGGAGGAAACAAATCAACTTCCCCAAGCAACATTGGCGAATCCGATTCCGGCACTTGTCACAGTGTCACTAGCTAAAAATTGGAGAATATTACCTGAAGATTCCTGAGGTGCTGACTGGACTGCCAATTCATTAGTCTGTCACTGTTCTGCACAATTTTTACCTATTTGGGAAAACAAACAGTAGACCATAACTCACTCATATGAACTCGGATTTTGATGAAACGAGTTGCATTGGAATCTTGGTGACGAGCTCTATCCGATCGTTTAGGTTTGAAGCATTTATGAGCACTTTCATTTTTTAGCTAAACACTAAGCTCCTAATCACGATCTAAGCATATAGATACCCGGTATCACCATTTATGGGACCATGTGCAGAGGCAGATAATGTTGCTATAATACATTCTGATAGAGGAACAAGACGCTGACATTTTGACAAAAGCTTTGTTAAGAAGGATGTTCAAGTTCCACAGGTGTAGGATAAGGGTGGCTGATAATCCATTTCTTGCTAAGAGGGAATGTCGAAAAAATGCAGCAAGAAATTTTCAATTTGATTTTTCCTTGATTAAATTGATAAAATTTGAATTTCCACATTAGTAGACAACTTAAATCCAGTTAATTGAGGTGACATGGCTCATGTCACTCAGTTAGCTCAGTAAATTCGAGTTAGAGGAGTTAGAGTTCAGTTAAGCATGTGTGATTGCAAATTTGTTGTAATCAAGGTCAATTATTTGAAGTTATTTTAAGCTAAATTACTTCTAACTGTTGGAGGAACTAGTGGAAGGCCATTTATGCAGCGAGGCTTCAGTCAAACTCAGTGATCATCTAGTTAACTGATCAATCAACCAAAAATATCTAGTGCATGCAGAGAATTAAAGTTCCCCAGCTATGGTGGAGATTCCAAGGCAGTGTAACATCAGTCATAGACTAGCCTTGAGTGTACATGTGTTGCATGCAGTCAAATAATCAACCTTGGGAATTGCACAATCACTGTGGAGGAATTTCCTAAATAATAAGGGCCTAATTTCTCAAGGAATTGCACAAGGAAATAGGGGCTCAAGCATAGGCATAATTTGACTAAGTTCGGGTCAGAGCTTTTCAATGAGTAGAGAGATAGGTTATTCACTTGCAGGTTGTGCTCAGTTGAGGAAAGCAATTGTAATACATCTCTATTCATCAGATTAATGTAAGCAGTCAAAGGGTTTTTTAGCAGATTGCTTTCCCTTGGAAAACACTATGTGCATGTGTATTATTTCTCATTGCATGTTTGTGATTGGTGTTCTAAATTGTGAATTGAATTTCGCAGAGCTGTAGAGTAGGTTTATGTCTTGTGATTTTACTTAAAACTTCACTAGCAATTGCAAATCTACATCATAATTTCTACACTCCATGGTGACTCTGAGGGTTGGTTAATCCCCAAAACGCCTAGGATGAATATGACATCTTTGTGATATTAAGAGGGTTGAAGATAAAAATACTTCTTTTAAATGGTCTATCATATACTAAGATTAGACCTAAATTTCAAAATCACTCCAGCCTCTTTAACTTTTAAGTGAACAAAAATATAATAATTTTAATTGCAACCTAAAAATAAAATTTTAGATAAAAATTATTATTATCCAATTTTAAGGTCACGACCAAGGCACACACGAAATTGATGTATGAGACCCCCTTGTTTGTGGGACAAGGGACCCATCTCCGCGCAACAATTTGACTGTTAAGTTTACAAAGACATACATACTCTACCCACATCTCATTTGAACCCGTGACCTCTTACAAGAAAACACATACTCTTAATCATTAGGTCCACTTTCCTTCTCTTCTTGAGATCCATTTTTAATTTTAATAAATGTTAGTCATCACTATCAATATAATATTTAAAATATTTATAAATTAAAATGAAAATTTTCAAATTATAAAAAAATTTAAAATTATTAATATTTTGATTTGGTAAAAAAATAAAAAATAAAAACTCTTTCATCTTAAAAGATCTACTAAGTTTGGAGTCTAGAGATCAAATCTTTTAATTTGCATCTTAAAAAATTTGATCAATAAACTCTTCATCTTAGTAGATCTACTAAGTGTCAGAGTCTAGATAAATCTTTTGATTTGCATCTTAAAAAATTGTTCAATGAGATTAATATTATTTTTATTAGTAATTAAACCTATTGTACATATATCTGATTTGATACGGGATTAAACACATTCAAGCTTTGCCACTCACTTTACACAGGGTTACCATTCCCCGCCTAAAAAGAAGTGGCCTGAAGTTCAACTTTTTTGAAAATAATGTGCTACTAACGAGCAAAGTCACCTTAGCGAATCGTCACAATACTCGTTGTGGTTATGATCCGCGTCAAGGCCTCCGGTTTTTTAGTGGGTAAAAGGTCTCGAGCGAAAGAGAAAGAGAAAGAGCGGGAAAGTATACAATATATTAGAGAAAAGGAAATGCTCTCGAGATTTTTCATCATTTTCTCCCCTGCGCTTTCCTCTTAATTCATAGCTAATTATCCTTCACTACAGAGCAAATTAAGTGCAGATGGAAAGTAGTTCAATGGAACTAGGAGGGCACAATGCCGTCGAAATTTTTATGCAGACCGTGAGAACATCCAAGGCAAGTTATTTCATTCATTTTTGTGGGTTTTAAAATGTCAATAAACACTCATACATATACAGAAATTCTCTTGTAAATATGGAAGTCTGCCAGTTAAGACCACTAAATGTGGAGCTACTATGCATTTGGCGGGTTCGCTAATCCTTCTGCCAACCTAATCCGCACTTAATTAAGTGATAAGTACGTGTTTAAGTGGATAAGTGAGCGTGTTTAGCGCTAACTGTGCTTATCCACAAATGACAGATTAATGTAATTAACCCACGTCTTAACGTAATTAATCTTCGTTAAAAAACTCTGCCAGATTGCTTTAGCTCTTGGTTTCGGCCACATGGACATGTGGGAGGGGGAAGGTCCCCTCCAAACCCCCATACTCCATGGCAGTATACTTCAAATCGCAGTGAAGTCTTATACGGTTATGAACTTCAGTGACAGGTGAGGTGGTAAGGCGTCGGTTTGTGGTGCAGGTGGTCGTGGGTTCGACCTCGAATTCAACCATATATTTTTGATTGAACGTGTAAAGGCTTGGACCATAGTTAGAAAACTTTGGTTTAAATATAATGCGACCCATTTAATATTTGCATGTCGACTATGGTTCCGAACTTTGGTTTATATATAATATGTGCCCAACTTTTCCATTGCATAAAAATGTATGCGCCTTCCAACCTTACCATGGGGGAGGCACGTGGCAGCATCCGACTATGCCACGCGGCCCTTCTCCATTGGCCAAAAAAATTCACCATAATAATAATAAGCTACCATAGTAGAAATTTCCAACTTAGGACTAGGAGGAAAAAATCAACTTCCCCAAGCAACATTGGCGAATCTTATTCCGGCACTTGTCACAGTGTCACTGGCTAAAAATTGGAGAATATTACCTGAAGATTCCCGAGGTGCTGACTGGACTGCCAAATCATTAGTCTGTCACTGTTCTGCATAATTTTTACCTATTTGGGAAAACAAACAGCAGACCATAACTCACTCATATGAACTCGGATTTTGATGAAACGAGTTGCATTGGAATCCCGGTGACGAGCTCTATCTGATCGTTTAGGTCTTAAGCATTTATGAGCACTTTCATTTTTTAGCTAAATACTAAGCTCCTGATCATGATCCAAGCATATAGATACCCGATATCACCATTTATGGGACCATGTGCAGAGGCAGATAATGTTGCTACAATACATTCCGATAGAGGAACAAGACACTGACATTTTGACAAAGTCTTTGTTAAGAAGGATGCTCAAGTTCCACAGGTGTAGGATAAGGGTGGTTGATAATCCCTTTCTTGCTAAGAGGGAATGTTGAAAAAATGCAGCAAGAAATTCTCAATTTGATTTTTCCTTGATTAAATTGATAAAATTTGAATTTCCACATTAGTAGACAACTTAAATCTAGTTAATTGAGGTGACATGGCTCATGTCACTCAGTTAGCTCAGTAAATTCGAGTTAGAGGAGTTAGAGTTCAGTTAAGCATGTGTGATTGCAAATTTGTTGTAATCAAGGTCAATTATTTGAAGTTGTTTTAAGCTAAATTACTTCTAATTGTTGGAGGAACTAGTGGAAGGTCATTTATGCAGTGAGGCTTCAGTGAAATTCAGTGATCATCCAGTTAACTGATCAATCAACCAAAAATATCTAGTGCATGCAGAGAATTTGAGTTCCCCCGCTGTGGTGGAGATTCCAAGGCAGTGTAACATCGGTGATAGACTAGCCTTGAGTGTACATGTGTTACATGCAGTCAGATAATCAACCTTGGGAATTGCGCAATCATTGTGGAGGAATTTCCTAAATAATAGGGGCCTAATTTCTCAAGGAATTGCACAAGGAAATAGGGGCTCAAGCAGAGGCATAATTTGACTAAGTCTGGGTCAGAGCTTTTCAATGAGTAAAGAGATAGGTTATTCACTTGCAGGTTGTGCTCAGTTGAGGAAAGCAATTGTAATACATCTCTATTCATCAGATTAATGTAAGTAGACAAAGGGTTTTTTAGCAGATTGCTTTCCCTTGGAAAACACTGTGTGCATGTGTATTATTTCTCATTGCATGTTTGTGATTGGTGTTCTAAATTGTGAATTGAATTTCACAGAGCTGTAGAGTAGGTTTATGTCTTGTGATTTTAATTAAAACTTCACTAGCAATTGCAAATCTACATCATAATTTCTACACCCCATGGTGACTCTGAGGGTTGGTTAATCCCCAAAACGCTTAGGATGAATATGACATCTTTGTGATATTAAGAGGGTTGAAGATAAAAATGGTCTATCATATACTAAGATTAGACCTAAATTTCAAAATCACTCCAGCCTCTTTAACTTTTAAGTGAACAAAAATATAATAATTTTAATTGCAACATAAAAATAAAATTTTAGATAACAACTATTATTATCCAATTTTAAGGTCACGACCAAGGCACACACGAAATTGGTGTATGAGACCCCCTTGTTTGTGGGACAAGGGACCCACCTCCGTGCAACAATTTGACTGCTAAATTTACGAAGACATACATACTCTACCCACATCTCGTTTGAACCCGTGACCTCTTACATGAAAACACATACTCTTAATCATTAGGTCCACTTTCCTTCTCTTCTTGAGATCCATTTTTAATTTTAATAAATGTTAGTCATCACTATCAATATAATATTTAAAATATTTATAGATTAAAATTAAAATTATCAAATTATAAAAAAAATTAAAATTATTAATATTTTGATTTGGTAAAAAAATAAAAAATAAGAAATAAGAACTCTTTCATCTTAAGAGATCTACTAAGTGTGGAGTGTAGAGATCAAATCTTTTAATTTGCATCTTAAAAAATTTGATCAATAAACTCTTCATCTTAGTAGATCTACTAAGTGTCGAGTCTAGATAAATCTTTTGATTTGCATCTTAAAAAAATTGTTCAATGAGATTAATATTATTTTTATTAGTAATTAAACATATTGTACATATATCTGATTTGATACGTCACCTTAGCAAATCGTCACAATACTCGTTGTGGTTATGATCCGCGTCAAGGCCTCCGGTTTTTTTAGTGGGTAAAAGGTCTCGAGCGAAAGAGAAAGAGAAAGAGCGGGAAAGTATACAATATATCAGAGAAAAGGAAATGACCTCGAGATTTTTCATCATTTTCTCCCCTGCGCTTTCCTCTTAATTCACAGCTAATTATCCTTCACTACAGAGCAAATTAAGTGCAGATGGAAAGTAGTTCAATGGAAACAGGAGGGCACAATGCCGTCGAAATTTTTATGCAGACCGTGAGAACATCCAAGGCAAGTTATTTCATTCATTTTTGTTGGTTTTAAAATGTCAATAAACACTCATACATATACAGAAATTCTCTTGTAAATTTATCGGGTCTGGCCAGTGGCTTCTAGTGAGGATTTTGTTTAACCAACTAAATAATTAAATCATGAAAGCATATTTTTTTCCTGCTACATTCTGAAGCCCGAAAGGGCTGTGTAATGCAGGGAATAAATATTGTTAAATTTATTTTATTTCTATAAAACGTTATCAGATTTACTTTTTTCCTTGGATTCTATTCTCTTTTAAAATCGCACCTTTTTCGTTTAGAGGGAGAGATTATAATGATGATTACTGTACCATTCGCTGAAATTAACCTTGGTTTATTGAAAAATTTAAAGAAAAAATTAATTAATCCCTGTTTTATCACATTCTTTTATTGTGTGGAATATGTCCAGCTGAACTTGAACCTAGGTCATGGTGATGGTAAATACCCCTGTTTACCACTAAATCACAGCCTAACAGACTTTTTAAAAATATACTATATCCTACAGCATTTTTTTTTAAAATATTTGAATTTTTCGAACAATAGCATGACTGCCTTTTATCGCCTGAGACATTCTCACTTGGACACGAGTCTGGGTCGTGCCCTTTATCACCTGAGGAGTGCTCACTTGGACTTGAATCTAGGTCCTTGTCACTGCAAAGTTCCCAATTAGCGGGGAACCACAGCCCAGTGTATTTTAAAAGAACGTTCCAGCGTACAACAAAGGGTTTTTATATTTGTCTAAAATAGTGAAATAGTGATTGTAATTTACTTGGATATATATGCCTGTTTATTCTGTGCTTATTTTATAATCATGTTCTCCCATTCGAAGGAAGGAATGGGAGAAGGTGACATCAGCAAAAGAAGCAGGAAAGTGGGCGTGGCTGAAAAATGGGAAAGCCCAAATCACCAAGCGTTTAACAAATCACAAATAGGGATTCGGGGCTCCTCGGGAGTATCTAAGCATGGTAAGTTGGAACTGTAGAGGTTTTCCATGGATGAGAGGACCGGGATTGAGGCCCATAGCAAAAGGGAAAGACATCATTATCCTTTTAGAAACACATAAGCACGAGGGCTGCAGGGTTCCAGAATATGAAGGTTTCAATAAGGTTTCAGTGTGGAATGAAGAAACAAGAACAGGTAAACGGCACAGAGGGATCACAGTTCTAATAAGAAAATTGCGGGGCAAAATAGTAAAGTGGAAAAAGAAGATCCAAATAAGAAATTTATATGGTTGACTATAACTAACAACAAAGTAACATTCAGGCTGGTGCATGTTACTTTGGCCCAAAGTTTTACAAGAAGTCAAATTTAGATAACGAAGACCCTTTTGGTGCTTTGAAAAGAGATATCTTTGCCTTCAGGATGTTAGGAGATATAGTGTTAATTGGATACTTTAATGCTAGGACAACAAACAATCAATCTATTCCATTGGGAAGTGATGAGAATATGGACAACAACCTTCTTTGGTTAGAGGAGATTGAGGATCACACGTGGACAAGGACCTCTCAGGATGGGAATGGGAGCATGTCCAACTTTGGCATTGAGTTGTTAGGCTTATGTAGCCTCTACGACATGCCTATTTGTAATGGCATGAAAGCTTGGCCAAGATCCGGTGGCATCACATGTGTTATCACTAAATTGATACTGATGGGCTGCTTCAACAGTCAACCTAGAGTAACTATTTAAAACCTACTTTTCGCTGAAAATTAGCCTTTTCAGCCTGAGAGGGCTCTCTCAAGGATATAGATGATATTATCTAAATGAAGCTCAAAAGACGGCTAACTCTGAACTTGGGTTTTAAATGTGTTTTTGTGCAGGTGAAAGATGTGGACAATTTACTACCATTGGGCATTTGGAGTCAATATAAACAACTCAATGACATGTGAAACTCCTCTCATGGAAGCTGAGGCATATATATATATATATAGTAAATGAAAACATAGCATTTACTGTATATATATATATATGAAAACATAGCATTTACTGAAGCAAATACACTACAACCTTCACTGAATAAACTACGGAAAATAAATGCGGAAACAAGATTTGAGCAAAAAAATTAGACACACATGACACCATTATTTTTGGACTAATGTCCTCGGAAAAACCCAATACGGGAAAGCCAGTGCAGTAGCTGAGGGTTTGTATTATTAAGCAGAAGATTCTTAATACAACTGGATGCCCAAATCTGGCTATCCACAGAGATTCTGACTGACAGAGAATTAGTGAAGATTACCTCACACTAACACTGGAGATTTGACATCGACCCAACACTGAACTAGACAACCCCACATTGCCTCCCCGTTGCCTCTGTGCAGATTTGCGTCACTCTGGCTGGGGACTGCGTCACTTCCTTCTGCTGGTTGTTCTGCTGGCTGGATGCTGATCTTTTGCCCCTCCGGTCTCACACCCTGACACTCTGACACTAGATATGACTGATCCTCAGCAAAATTTTGGATCTCCTCAAGGGTTCAATGCTGCCTCAACATCGCACTGTACTGCCCAGTGTAGCTCCTACGCTGCCTCTTTTGCGTCGTCTTCTCTTCTTTCTCTGCGATGTATTCTCAACTTAGGAAAATATCTTCCAATCGGAACTATCACTGCCCCTCATTGCAATCGAATCAACTCGATCAAATCCTCCGGTTGCTCCGCGCTGCTCACTTGAGAAAATCGATCTCTAGGCTCACTCGGTGTGTTTTCCAAATGCCCATCGAAGTCCTTATAATCTTCTCGTTGGATAACCAATGACCCAAATTAAAATATAATCAATGACTTAGATCATATTGACTTGACCTCCATCTTCATCTAGAAGTTTCACACCCAATTCTATTAATATACTTTAATTATTTTAATTCCCTAAATTTAGACTTAGGCTTCCATTAAAAATAATCAATTATTTTAATAAAACCCCATCCGGGTGGAATTTCCCAAAACGTTTTATGGATATTTTGGAATACATGTGTTTAAGCCTCCCTGCAAAATTTGAGACTTAGAGCACATTTGATGCCACCAAAAATCAACATTCATAATTGTCATTATACTTGTATTAATATATATTCTATGTAAAAAGAAAAGAAGAAAATTATTATTATTTTCTAGCATGCTCTTCATGCTTTATTTTGGTCAAAAGAAAATGTAAAAGGGCATGTTCTTTGTGATCGTTGTAAAAAGAAGTAAATTTGAATTTTTGTAAGTGTCATTTGTCCCTCCAAGTTGCCGAGTTGGCTCTCCAAGGAACAACTCTGCTCAACTAGTACTCACACCCATTCGACATCATGAAGTGACTACTAATAAGAGCTATTCGTCCTCCTCAAAACACACTCATTTGAGCATACATCAACGAAAATTCTGAGGCTTCCATTGTCTGAAATACACGAAGGATCTAAGGCTCTTTGATGAATCAAGTTTTTGTGACATATCTCTCTATAATGATGCGAGTTTCTGTGATATGTCTCTCTATGATGATGCGAATTTTTGTGATGATGATACGAGTTTCTATGATATGTCTCTCTATGATGATGCAAGTTCCTATGGTATATTTCTCTGTGTTGATGCGAGTTCCTGTGGCAGCTTTCCTTGTAACAACGCAAGCTTTCTATGTCACCTATATCTCTATGACGTGGCATGCATGTAAAAACAAATTGGTTGACTATCTTATGGAAAAATAATGACAAATTTTGGAGGTTTGACTTGGCACTTGGATCACTGGTTAGTTTGACTTGGATTTCTCTTATTGGCGAAGAATCTATAAGGAAAGGGTTGATGCGTTTTCCCCTTGTGGGTTTTGCCTTGCCCTCTGGCCTAATTTTTGGTGTCTCTTGTGCATTATGCTATCTATTTGAATGGCTAAATTGTTAATGTGTAATTGCTTGATGACATAGCTAAACGAAGTAAATGCTAAAAGAAAATATTTATATCAGTCACAAGTAATTATAATGTTAAGAAATTCTATAATCCATTCAAATCTCAATAGTGGAGTGCCATGGTGTTAGTGTCAACCACCTCATTGTTATATTTTGGTATAGTTCTTGCCTTGTGAGGCCGCTCACAAGGCTTGCTAGATTTTGAGGCAACGATATCTTCTCTTTGTGCAAATTTTCCTTCCATGGTGCATTGGTTTAGACTAAAATTTAAAGAGTCCAACCAGTTTGTAGTGTGCCTAATGTTGCTACCTTTAGCCAAGGGGGCACTCAATTCAATTCTTCCTTTCTTTGGCAATCGGATTTACTAACAATGAACATGATGATTTGGCTTCCTATGGTAATGACAAACTACTAATGTATGGTAAATGTTGAATTAAAAATTAAGAAGCAGATTTATAACATATGAGATTGGAATCATTATAGTAAATTTTTACAATTCATTCTTATAGAAAATCATTAAGCAACTAGTACTTAAAATTCACATTTTAAACATAATTCAAGTATTAAAAGATACAACCATAGATGTAAACAATTTACATAGAAATAATAAAAGTACTTATCTTTTCTCAAAATTTGTCCATCCCACTGGCTGCAAATGAGTGATTCACCTCCTCGTCATGGGCATTTTTTGCGGATGCCATCCCTAAGTTGTGTTATTAAACCATGGGGACTAGACTCTAATACTAACCTAGTGAGGTACACAATACATAGAATCTTGTTAGAACTTGAAACCTACAACAATTGTCATAGTGAATACTCCAAGCATCTCACCCAACTATAAATGAGCCTCAAGCTTCTTCTTGTCATCTAGATACAACAAAAAGTTAGGAATTTCTCTTCTTTGCTATGTAGTTCCTTAGGAAATCCTTACCCTCCAATACTACAGTGCATGCAATAAGAATCTGATTTGTTTATTGTTCTTTGGGTCAAAGTAATGTTAAAAGTTGGAATTGGACTTAGAATTGATTGAGGGTTAGATTAGACCTGACAACTTCATTTATGAACCAATTTACTAAAAAGACAATATGAACATTTTAATAAAAAGATATATTCTTATGCGTCAATGTAAATTCAAGTTATTACAGAGCAAATATGTAAACTCCGCTCATGTTTAATATCATATATGGAACTTGAGGTTAATTTCTTGGGTTTGTTGTTTTTGTTATGTGCCCCACTCAATGTCCTTGCTTATATAAGCGTTGTAATTAACAATGACGTGTTTCCACTAAGGACCATATGTAGATGCAGGGAAGTGCCTATGAGTTTCCTTGTAAGATGTCATTGGATAAAAACATATACCATGTATGGGTGGATGTAGCAAAATGGCATCGAATTGGATACATATTCAAACAAATTATTTTAGGGTTTTTTATCATTGTATTGTTTTATTAACATTATTTTTTTGCAACGAGTGGGCCCAATCCAATTTAGTGCAACACTGGTTGAATCGATTGGTTTGACGAGTTTGGTACAAAATCCATTGCAGTATTGGTTCAAGGTTCAGTCCATCCCCTTTTAAGGTCAAATTGGTCGGTTCTAGTTCTTGTTTGGCCAATTTTTAAAACATTGGGTCAAGTTACCATATTGTGAATAAGTAAAAACTTGGAAAAGCAAAAGATTGCCGTAGGATACAAGCATTGTTGTTGGACCTTCAAGGACATTGAGTCAAGATGTTAAGTATACACATGTAGAAGTTCTAGATTTGGATGATTATGTGGTTTGATTTGATTGATTTCTAGACTATAGTATGATTATTATTGAGCGTTGCATACCATTTAGATTCTCAATGTTAATGTATTTTAGTTCAAATGTGTATTGTAGAAGGTGCCATTTTTCTATATTCATCCTCACAATGTTATATACACGAGAAAACTTCGTATATTTCATCTCTAATGGTTTGGATTTATGCATGTATACATGAACATATTGTTTCTTACCATTAGTATATATATATATATATATAATTTGGTCGACTTGTTTGGATTCTGGTTGTTTTTTGGTGTTTTTTTTTTGGATTGATTGGTTTGGAACTTTGGTCTTGTTAGCTAGCAATGCATAATCCAAACTTATTGACCATAAAATAGAGCTGCCATAGAGGGCCAATGTATTGGATGAGAGTTTTAGCCACTTAATCTTCATAGGAGCTTTGCATCATTGAAAGAGAATCCAAATGCAAGACACTATTCCCCATGCCATAGTGTTAGACACGACAATCCCATTAGCTCAACGATGAAGAAGAGAAAATCCGACTCAAACCTAGCTACCAGGAACCATCAACATCTGGAAAACCTTGTGTTGTTGCTCCCAAAGACCTTCGAGTAAGACCAACCTGTCGGGTATTGTCAAGTCCAACCAATAAGATGATTGCATGTAATCGCATGTAGTATGTCCTGTAGAAACAATCTAGCCACTTCAAGCCCTAGAACACCAAAATCTAGGCTGATTTAACTACTTGGTAGTTAAATTTAACAAATGTAGCCTTGTTCATAGGGATCCAAAGCCCAGCCTTGCGATGAGTGGCCATCATCATGCACTTTCTTACATCTCGATGGTGAAACCATACTAGGGTTTGAGGTAGGCGCTCAAGGGGTTGAGAGGGAGGCGAATGATGCCTCTCCTCTTTGCAACTCCATCATGGATTTTGGTATATTTGATCCAAATTGTCCTTTCCTAAATTTAAAATATTTATTTGGAATAATTTGATTGTCTTAGTTTTGATTGTTTTGCAAAGTTGACCAGATATTCTTGGTCACTATGTTGTATTTCTAGGAGCGATGAATTTATATCATTCTTGTGGTTCTTTGCAAGTTTCATAAGATAATTTTGTTTTGAAGTATTGTTTGACAAATAAATGATTATCCAAGGATAATTAAGTAAAACTTAAGGAGAACTTTACGGGAAACCCTTGGTTTCTTCCTCACATTTTGTGGAGGGTATTTAGGGTAAACTCATTGGTGCTGATTACAATGCCTGAATTGAGAGGGACATCAAGTTCAAGGATAGTTGAATTCTCCATATGGATTTAAGATTTTTTTAGAGAAGAGAGATTAAACATTGTAATGTGGAGATGAAAAAACTTGTTTTTATTACCATGTCTTATAATGCATGTCTGTTTGCCTATATATATGTACTTAAACATGTGATTTATTTGGTTTCTCATTTTCTCTTTCTTCTTTCTTGCATTTTGTTCAAAGTAATCTCTCTCGATGTATATATCGATGGATGGATCCATGTTTGTGCAATAGGAATGTGAGAAAACGTTCTTGTTTTTGAAAGTAAAAGTCCTTTTGACTTTGACATCATTAAAAGTCCAAATATGTTTTTTAATAAGTCTCCATTAATATGAATAACATTGATTTTGAATTTTAAATATGTTCCATGCATTGCAGAAGTAGCAAGAAGTATTGTTGACATTGTCTCCCTTGTGTACAACATCAGGTGTTTGAGGATCGCATTGAGCTTATTAATCAACTAGGGACCTCAGCTCCAACAACTGCGTCTGACTTGCGTCAGATTGTTGAAGGCCTTGTAGTATCCTCGCATGTGTTTGTGTAATTCTGTGTAAAGTTTAAGAATTAACACTTTCTTGGTCGTATTTTAAGGTTAGGGATGCAAGTTCTATTAATTAATGTAAGTTTGCACCAGAGCTAGGTGTATTTCATTTGATCAAATTGTTGCGTGGATTATGGTGATATGTTACAATCTCGTCATTTAGCTTCTCTATTGGTACGTTCATAGTGTTTGGTCAACTTCCGCCGTTTTGGGGTGTTCTAAAGCATTTAATAATTTAATCATCCAGTAGTGTTTACATCGAATGATCCTTGTGTGGTACAACCATTCATTTTATGCATATAGCTCCAGTATCCCATTTATCATTTGTTTTCATATACCCTTCATGTAATATTTGAACTAAACAGCCAAAGCTTTTTTGATTGCCATTCCTTTTATGCCATCGTAATGTGATACATTATTTATTTATTTATTTTCCTCATGATGCTGTGTTATATATATATATATATATATTTCATGAGAAATATCTTTATTATATATATTTTGGTCTTCAAGGGATTGCTTAGATAACAAGGCTTGACGTAAGTCATTACAAGGAATATTTGTTATGAGCTCAACATGTCATATGTGAGAAAGAAACTGGGTGGGGAGGATATCAACTTTTCTCCTTACCACCTAAGTTAAACACAATTGATCATGATGCTGTGTTATTTCTGATGTAATCATTCATATTTTGTTGTTGTGTTTGCTTCCTTGACCATGTAATGGGCCGTTTGGGAAGAAAGTTCATGTTCTGGGGTCTCTCACTGCAAGTGTAACACCTCTATCTTACATGTGGCACAACAATACTTGCAATATGCTGATGCTTGTGACATTTTTTCTCAATATGTCATTCTTTCCACAAAGGTACTAATATTTTGATTTCTATTGGAGTCTATCTGAACTGCAGATAGTGCTAAATGTGTTCCAAGCTTGTCCTAACTTTATTATTTCTCTGATATTTTCACAAGGCAAGCAAATGGTGTAGAATTCATTTCCATTCGTTTTCTACAACGGGAGATTCAAATGAGGAAAGCCACATGACTATTTTCATTCAGGTACGAGGTAGGTCCTTTCTCTTTAAGTTGTACAGATGTATAATTACCAGACAATGACATATTTATTTCGTTGTTTTAAGGCTGCTTTTTAAAAATTTCTATGTAAAGTTTGTGATACAATTTCTTGAAACAAATATTTACATCCAACTTTATATTATTGTATCTTTTAGAAAAGTCAAATGATACAAGTTTTATTGTAATAACTGGTTAAATGAAAATTTGTTCAAGTTGCAAATGCATGTTGCAAATTTGATTCTTGCCAGGTGCTGTTGGAAGTGGTTGTTAAAATGAGGGGGTTAGACGTCCAAATCTAACCTTGATTCATATTAAATTGGTAAAATGTTCTTGGTTGACATCATAAACATTTAATTTATTATGGACATCCTTGTCTATATATTTTTCAAAACCTAATCGAGATGCATTTTCAAATCTGAAAATCTTGAAAAACCACAATGCTTGCATTGGCTTTTGATCTCGTGTTCTTCTACCTTTGAATGGAATAAACATTGGCTGCATGTACTTATTATAAAATTCTAATGCCCTTTCACGGAAGTGAAATTATAATGTCATTTTTTTTACCAAAGAGAGGATGTGTCTTGACTCTCAAGAGCGCAACAAATTTCAATAGCAAATTACCAAGTTATTAGAGCAAACCCTAAAAAGTAGCTAGTCTTTGCTTAAAACAATACGGGAAGATTCAAAAGGGCAAAAAGAAAGGGTTTAACCAAGGGTTTCTCTACAAATTATATTCATGGAAATGAAATTTAATTAGTGCCCTTTTTTGACCAGAGAAACGATGCATCTCGACTCTCAAGAGCGCGGCAAATTCCGATAGCAAATTACCAAATCCTAAAAAATATCTAGTCTTTGCGTAAAACAATGCGGGAAGATTCAAAATGGCAAAAAGAAAGGGTTTAGCCAATGAAGGAAATCTTGTACAATGTATTAGAGAATAGTCGAGAAGAATACAAACAAATTGAAGGGAACTTATGTCAGTCCGAGTTGGTGGAAGACTCTGCAATGTATTCGATTATAGTGAAGTCACTGCTCAGTGCTGTTGAGCTTGGTGATATAATCAGGAGAGTGCCTCAGGGTGAGAGAAGGTAGTTGGGCTAACTGGGGGGATTGTAATTAGTGCTCTGTTACCACCTGTTAACGTTCAAAATCATCTCATTCCAAATATCAACTAGAGAATGTACATTGTCACCTTATGCAGTTTTTCTTTTGTTTGGGATAATGCTGGTGAGTCACATGGAGGGATTCCTATGCAATTTGAAGATAAAAATCAAACTTTGCCTGACAAAACCCACTTCAGATCTGTGGAATAGCTTACTGTAAATTAAATATCAGACCTGAATTCTACATTAAATCAATTCTAGATATTATGTAATGTGCAGATTTACACTTATATCAAATAACCTTGATTGCCTGCAAATCTGTTATAAAACTCCTCTAATGTGTTGGAAAAGTGCAGATCTGCATGGAAGGAACTTTATAACAGAAAATTACAACTTCGAAATTTTACTTTTGACCATAGTTTCTTGAATTGGAGTAGAAAAGTGATTGGAAGTGTGATTCTCAATGTCAGTCAACTCAGAAAATTCAAGTAAAAGCAATCAAACACACCAATAAAGTGAGATTCAGTGTCCAAAAGTTAAAACATATGATACCTTTATTCCGAAGTTGCAAGTACAATTTTGGCTATATTGGCTTCAAATTCAAAGCACTCCAGGGGATGACAAATTGATTTCCTAGCACATTCTCTTACCAAGTCTATCTTTGAAATCATGTGAATAGGATGAGAGCAATGGCAAATTGCTTCCAAAGCACTTTCTCTCTCCAAGTTCAGGAATGTAATAATGTGAACAGGATGAGAGTCATCTCAAATTCTCATTGAATGACATGCTCTTTCATGTTCACTTGAATGAAAATTGATGGGATGAAAAGTTAGAAAGCTGAATTCTATCAACCAACTTAATGGGACTCTCCAGCTTTTATAGAAAAAGTTTGTGAGTTAACAATAGAAACATCTCTAGAATAGAATGAGAGAGAGAGAGAGAGAGAGAGAGAGAGAGAGAGGAATAACAAAAGGACGGTGCCCTAATCTTGCTGAAAATAAATTGAGAACAATTAAGGTAGAGATATCAAGCCATAACCTCTAAGGCTAGTGCATTCCTCCATAGGCTTAGTATCAAAAACATGGAAGGATAGTGCGCACAGGCTTCTCCAAGTGAAGTGCACCCTCCTTCCAACAATAAATTCAAGTGACTTGTTAAATTTGGACAACTAGAAAACTCCATGTTAAGATGCTCAGATTAAGAAGCTAATATTTTTGTTGGATTCCTCTTTCTGAGAGATGTAAAATCCATATAAAATATGTCTTAATCCGATGAGCAGAACTTATATCCATATAAAATATATCTTAATCCGATGAGCAGAACATTTATTTTGAATTTATTATTTATAATAAATTATATGTGCAGGTCGGCCTTAAGGTTTCACACCCCCAGCGGATGTGTCACACACCCCAATGATGGATATAAATACAGGCAAAGTTGGAGAGCATTTCACAACAACTCAACACACATCTTCTTCTCTCATCTGATTTAGTACGAGCTCCTTGGAGGACAATTCCAGCCCACACGTGTGAAGAAGAAGGACGAATCTGTACGGCCAAGAGGAAGGACGAATTTCTGCAGCTAGGGTTTTGAAGGAAGTTTGACCAGCGTTGACTTTGGTCAACGCATGGTCCGAAAGGGCTGAAATTTGTTGGAGAATTCGATTTTGAGAGGCCGTACACATTGGCACAGAAATCGAGGTCAAAAGATTGACCGAACTGTTGCTGCGTTGACTTTTCTAGACAATGTTGACTTTTTTGGAGTTGACTTGGGTTGACTCGGTAGCTGATTGGAGGATTGTTGTGACACATTCTGGGTTGGCTGATCAAGGAGACTTTGCTGGTTGAAGCATCCTGTTGACCGCCGTAACGCACCATCACATTTTTCTGTTTCTGGTTTGTCTTCTATAAGATCTACTAATATGTTCTATCAGCATTTTACTTAACTATTTGTGTGATTGCTGTAAGAAAAGTAAAGTTGCATCAAGCATAGAACATCTACAAAAATTTACATGGTATCGGAGCTGAGGTGAAGACAAGCCCTAACTTTAGCAATCACCATCAGAGGAAATGGGTTCCACAAGTTTTGAATTCAAGGAGAATGACAAGCTGACTGGAAGGGATGACTTCCATGCCTGGAAGATGATATTAGATCTCAAATTGGAAGACCATGATCTCTTGGATCATGTACTGGGTAAGATTCAAGAACCTTCATCCAATGCTACCGCTGCTGCTAAAAACAAGTATAAGAAGGGGGAGATCAAAGCAAAGTTGATGATCAGGGAATCCATACATAAAAGTCTGGTTGCCTATATATCTGAGCTAGGCACATCCAAGGAGATGTATGATAAATTGATCCTTATGTTTAAGGTAAACAATGTAAACCAAGTGCTATTCCTCAAGAATAAATTGAAGAATATGAAGAAGGGCCGAGATGAGTCTGTTCAAGCTTACTTTATGAAATTGACCGAAACAAGGAACAATCTGCTGGCTATTGGGGAGACAATAGCCGATCGTGAGATGGTTCTCACCGCACTTGGAGGACTCCCATCTGAATGACAAGTATTCACTACTACCATTCTCAATAATAATACCATTCCTAACTTTGACGAGCTTCTGTCTAGAAGTATGCAAGAAGAAACAAGGATGAAGGAATTCGAAAATGACAGAAATGCTGCCTATGGTGCTCATTCTCGAAAGAAGAACTCTGGTGGTCCTAAGGACAAAGGAAGAACAAGGGCTCAAGAAAAGAAGGGTAAGTGTTTCACTTGCCATAGGCCTGGTCACTATGCTAGAGAATGTCCCTTTAAGAAGGATTCTCCCGATAGTGATGATAACAACAACAACCGGAGGAATGGGAATCGAAGAAACAACAAATCCAAAGGAAAGAGGAAGGCTCCCTTTGGTGGAAACAATCAACCTTCTAAAAGGTCTAGAAACACCAGGTATGAGGAGTCTAATGCTGTTGATAAAAGAAATGAGTATATTCTTGTATCTGCTCTCTCTGCTACATCTCCGCCCGACACTATGGATGTCTGGCTGATCGATAGTGGTGCCTCAAGACACATCACTGGATTCAAGGAAGCACTCTCTGACATGGTTGAGAGGGATACTAATCTAGAAATTATCCTTGGAGATAATGCCACATATCCCGTGAAAGGGACAGGGACTGTGACCCTCCACTTGTCTCAAGGACAAGTCTTACATTTGCAAGATGTACTCTATGTACCAAAATTGAAGAAGAACCTCGTGTCTATATCAGCCATGGAAGACAAAGGATTCAATGTAACATTCACTGATGGAAAGGTGTTCATGTGGAAGAAGAGCTTCAAGGAAGCTATCTCGATTGGGTTTAGAGTTGGCACACTCTACCAAGTTGGAGGAAGTCTGCTGGGAGCAATGACATGTGATACTATCCGACAAATCGAACTATGGCACCGAAGGTTTGGACACCTTCATTACAAGGCCCTTCCCGAAGCAAGGAAGGTGGTGACAGGGATGCCTGACTTTGGAAATAATCATGAAGGTGTATGTAAGGGCTGTGCCGAAGGAAAGCATACAAGGGGACCTTTCCCCTCAAGTGTCACAAAGACATATGATATTTTGCAACTGGTCCATTCTGATCTATCTGGTATGTTGCCCGTGACATCCCTGGGAGGATGTTCTTACTACATGACATTCACTGATGACTTCTCTCGCAAAACCTGGATATACTTCTTGAAGAAGAAGGATGAGGCTTTCATGTGGTTCCGTACCTTCAAAGCCTTGGTGGAAAATATGACCGGAAAGAAGATCAAGATTTTGAGGACTGACAATGGCACTGAATATGAGTCAAATGAGTTCAAAGACTTTTGCAGAGAAGCTGGCATTAAGAGGGAGACTACTACTGCATATACTCCTGAGCAGAATGGTGTTGCTAAACGCAAGAATAGGACTATTGTGGAAGCTGCCCGTGCCATGCTATGTGACCAGGGTCTACCGAAGTTTCTGTGGGGAGAAGCTGCAAATACTGCTGTGTATATTCAAAACCGATGCCCTCATTCCGCTCTGGACTCCAAAACTCCCGAAGAGGTTTTCTCTGGTAAGAAACTTGATGTCTCACATTTTAGAATTTTTGGATGTCCTGTCTATTTTCATGTGCCGAAAGAAAAGAGAAGTAAGCTGGATGCTACTGGGAAGAAAGGAATGTTTGTGGGCTACGGTGAGACTTCTAAGGCATATAGAGTCTATGTACCTGGTCAAAGGGAAGTAGAGATAAGCCATGATGTCACTTTTGACGAAGATGCTTCCCTGAAGAAAGTAGTAGATCTTCCAAGATCTGGAGAAGATCATGAAGAAAGGCCTGGAAATCTGGAAGAACCGCAGGATGAGACAATGCCTGATATTGAAGGACCAATGGACCCTATTGATCCATCTCCTTCACTGGGAAAGAGACCATCATGGCTTAGGGACACCCTCGAAGATGCTGAGGGTCATGCTGCCCCAAGGGGGACATTCCGAAAAAGCAAGAAGCCGTGTAGATACCAAGGGTATCTAGCTGCCATGAGTACTATTGTACAATCTGAACCTGGATCTTTTGAGGAAGCCGTAAAGCATCAAGTTTGGAAGGATGCTATGCACGAAGAATATGAGTCCATAATGAAGAATGATGTATGGGATGTGGTTCCAAGACCGAAGGACAAATCAGTTGTCACCGCGAAATGGCTCTACAAGATCAAGCATGGATCTGATGGAAGTGCTGAAAAGTTCAAGGCAAGATTTGTTGCCCGTGGCTTCTCTCAAAAGGAAGGAATAGACTATGATGACATATTTGCACCTGTGGCACGATATGCCACCATTCGATCAATCATAGCCCTTGCTGCTACGCAAGGATGGAGTCTTCATCAGATGGATGTCAAGATCGCTTTTCTGCATGGTGCAATAAAGGAAGAGGTGTATGTGGAACAACCTCTGGGATTTGAAGTTCAGGATCGAGACACTCATGTCTGCAGGTTGAAGAAAGCCCTTTATGGGTTAAAGCAAGCACCCAGAGCTTGGTACGAGAGGATGGATAGTTACTTGATGAAGCTGGGCTTCACTCGAAGTAATGCTGATCCGAACCTTTACTTCAAGGTTGTACAGGGGAAGCCTCTCATTCTAGTGCTATAGGTGGATGACCTCTTCCTGACAGGTGCTGACCCTCTCATTCATCAATGTAAGAGGGAGCTCGCTGCTGAGTTCGAGATGAAGGACCTAGGACTGATGCACTACTTTCTAGGCCTGGAGGTCTGGCAGAGACCTGGAGAGATTTTCCTTTCTCAAGGAAAATACATTGTGAAACTTCTAGAGAGATTTGGTATGGTGGACTGCAAGTCCGTGTCAACACCAATGGAACTCAACTTTAAGAAGTTGAGTGGCAGTGCTGCTGGGCCTATCTTGGCCAATCCTACTGAGTATTGTCAACTCATAGGAGCTTTGATGTTCTTAGTGAACACCCGACCAGATATATGTTTTGCAGTGAACACTTTGAGTCAACAGATGGTTGAGCCTCATCATTTTCACTGGGTTGGTGCCAAGAATCTTCTGAGATATATTCGGGGCACGATAAACCATGGGCTGAGATACACTGCCGGGAGTGTGACACTCCGTGGATATATTGATGCCGATTTGGCTGGCAGTGTGGTGGATCGTAAGAGCATATCGGGATGCTGCTTCAATCTTGGTTCTGCTTCGATCTCATGGATGAGCAGGAAGCAGAAGTCGGTGGCTTTGAGCACCGCTGAGGCCGAATACATTGCAGCAAGTATGGCCTGTTGTGAAGCAGTTTGGTTGCGAAAACTCTTTAGTGAGCTGTTTGGACATGTGCTAGATACCACTGTGATACTCTGTGATAACCAGAGTGGGATTCGTATGACTGAGAATCCTGTGTTCCACGACCGATCCAAGCATATTGATATCAGGTGCCACTTTATCCGGGATATGGTACAGCGAGGCGCCGTAAGGCTCGATCATATAGGAACTGATGAGCAGGTCGCGGATATTCTCACTAAGCCCCTGGGGAAGGTCAAGTTCCTAACCTTCCGTGAGAGTCTTGGTGTCGTGGAACGACCCTATGATGTGGGTCTTGTTGGACGATGAGCTCTGGGAGCTCTGGGGGGCTTTGGGGATAGCTTCTCGGAGCTATAAGTACTCATAATGCTTCTGCCCCACCCTTGTGATTATTGAGTTGGTTCGCCTCTCATTTATTTGTGCCCCGTATGCATCCTACCCATTGAGTTCAGGGCTCATGGGAAGTACCTCTCATTTGGCCAATGAGGTGGGAAAAGCTAGAGACTAGTGGCAAATACTGATGGACGCATCAGAGATTGCCGTACTCTCTATCTAGGATGGCACGGTCCAACCACTTGATCTGGGATCAAGTTTAATGAGGTCTGGGACCTCTGCTTGACTTCGGGTCAGATGAACCAACTTCGGGTTGGTTGGAGACTCTTTGTGAGTCTGATAGAGGTTTCGAACCTCTGGGCTGAATATGTCAGCCGAGGGATGATGTCTTTGTGACTGACCCACTTCTGTTCTGAAATAAAGAGGCCAGCAAAGCAAGTTACGGCGGGATGACGCACGATGTTTGATTGCACTGATGGATGGAGTTCTCCCTAGTTGAGAGGGAGTGTTAAATTTGGACAACTAGGTCCAAACTCCATGTTGTGATGCTCGGATTAAGAGGCTAATATTTTTGTTGGATTCCTCTTTCGGAGAGGTGTAAAATCCATATAAAATATATCTTAATCCGATGAGCAGAACATTTATTTTGAATTTATTATTTATAATAAATTATATGTGCAGGTCGGCCTTAAGGTTTCACACCCCCAACAAATGTGTCACACACCCCAATGATGGATATAAATACAGGCAAAGTTGGAGAGCATTTCACAACAACTCAACACACATCTTCTTCTCTCATCTGATTTAGTACGAGCTCCTTGGAGGACATTTCCAGCCCACACGTGTGAAGAAGGACGAATTTCTGTACGGCCAAGAGGAAGGACGAATTTCTGCAGCTAGGGTTTTGCAGGAAGTTTGACCAGCGTTGACTTTGGTCAACGCATGGTCCAAAAGGGCTGAAACTTGTTGGAGAGTTCGATTTTGAGAGGCCGTACACATTGGCACAGAAATCGAGGTCAAAGGGTTGACCAAACTGTTGCTGCGTTGACTTTTAGCTTGCTGCCCTGCGTTGACTTTTCTGGACAACGTTGACTTTTTTGGAGTTGACTTGGGTTGACTCGGTAGCTGATTGGAGGATTGTTGTGACACATTCTGGGTTGGCTGATCAAGGAGACTTTGCTGGTTGAAGCATCCCGTTGACCGCCGTAACGCACCATCACATTTTTTTGTTTCTGGTTTGTCTTCTATAAGATCCACTGATATGTTCTATCAGCATTTTACTTAACTATTTGTGTGATTGCTATAAGAAAAGTAAAGTTGCTTCAAGCATAGAACATCTACAAAAATTTACACAACACCTGTCCTCCCCTGAACAGTACCTCATATCCTCTGTCCTCCAAAGCTGAGACAGATATGAGGTTCTTCCTCATCCCTGGCACATAAAGGACATCTGACACTTTCAAGGGAGGTTTAAACTCCCTCTGAAATGTCAATGTTCCCACACCGACTGCTCTAACAACTCTATCATCACCGAGTACTACCTCTATATCAGTGCCACTCTCTGAAAGCTCTGAGAAGTACTCACGGACTCCTGTCCTGTGACGTGAAGCCCCACTGTCCACATACCAGATACCCGAAGATGCTACGCTAGTCGAGGGAAATGCATGCTCCCTCTGAACCTCTATGGCAGATGATCTCGCATTAGAGGACTCACACGCAATGAACCCAAACTCCCGGTCAAAACGATCTGCAAAGTCCTCAACCTCTGCTGAAGCTGCCATGCTCTGGTTCTTCCCCTTCTTCTTCTTCTTCTCCGGACACACAACTGCATAGTGTCCCATCTTCTGACAATTCCAACACTTCACCTTGGAATAGTCCTTCTGTGTGTTATCATGTTTACCTTTACCTTTGCCTTTGCCCCCACCATTGCTTGTGGAAGCCTGCTTCTTCCCTTTGCCTTTCTTGCGTCCTGCCAACAGTGCTACATCCTCATCCTGCTCAACTGGCTTGGCTGCCCCAAGCTGACCTTTCCTGATCTCTGTCCGAATGCAATCATCCCAAAACCTCTCCCATGTGGGAAGGGTCTCACGTGCACAAACCCCATCAGCAAAGTTCATCCATGAACTGGGGAGGCCATTCACTGCAATCCGCACCAACTCAGTGGGTGGAATGGCCTCTCCAATCGTTGCCAACTCATCTCTCACATTAGTAATCTTTGTGAGATATCCAGCTGCACTATCAGTCTTACCCATCTTAATGTTCTTCAGCTTCTCCTTTAGGACCATTTTTCGGTTCTCATTGGTACTCTGGTAGAGGTTGGTCAATGCTGTCCACATCTCATGAGCATTTCTCTTTCCTCTCACATGAGGAATGCAATGGTCTTTGATTCCGTCTAGAATCAGTCTCTTACCCTTGTTGTTCTTTTTATTATATGCTGCCAACTGAGTAGCATCAGTAGGCACATTTACAGAGTTCTGTGCGGTATGCACCATTATGTCCCAGACTTCCGCCTCCTCAAAGATACTTTGCATTCTCTCCTTCCAAACACTGTAATTGGTATGCCCATCCAACCTATCCTCCACCCTCAGTCCCAAAGACATCCTGCTGTCCTAAAACTGAAAAATAGCACTGCTGTAGTAAAGGTAAAAATTTTGTTTGTGAAAAAATCAGCTTGCTGGAATTTTCTGAGTGAAAAATCAGCAGGCTGTATTTTTCTCCTTGCTGTCCCAAACTGCACTTCAGCACTCAAGCTCTGATACCATGTAGAAATTTCTGTTTTCCCACCCCGGTTTTCAGTTTCACCTTATTACTCCAAAATAGTTAAATGCCCTTTCCCATATCCATACATTTAACAAGCTGGAAATAAATTTTGCTGAAAACACAAATTCTGGAAAAATTGCAGAATGCTGGAAAATGCAGAAATAAATATCAGCACTCATAAAACAGTCATTCGCACATTTTGACACATATTTTTGGTCAACATGACCCTGGAAAAACCCCCTACAACTCTTG